>JAFEMH010001776.1:0-420962 GCA_022495995.1 Adenophora triphylla var. japonica
ATTGTCTCTCTTGTTTTGAATGAGAGACTAATGTAGAAAGTGTGAACTATTAACCATTTCTCGAGACCATGGTGGGGGCACATCCTTAAGAGTTCCTTTCCCAAGCATCATAGAGAGACTCGTCTGCCTTTTGGCTGAAATTTGTGATCTTAGTTCGAATTTGAGCGGTCTTGCTAGCAGGGAAGAAACACCCAAGAAACGCCTCTTGTACTTGGTCCCATGTTGTCAATGAGTTGTGTGGAACCGAGTTTAGCCATTGCTTCGCCTTATCCTTTAATGAGAAAGGAAAAAGTCGCATCCTAATTGCATTCGGTGTGACACATATTATTCGAGTGGTGTCAAAATACTACAAGAAAGTTTGAACGTGGAAATGAGGATCTTCAAAAGCCGATTTGCTGAATTGGTTGTTTAGGACCATGTGTAGTAATTGCGGCTTAATTTCAAAGTTGGTCGCATTGGCATTTGACACAACTATTAGTGATCTAGTTCCCGGGGTACTTGTATTAACAAAGTCCCTCAAGTTTATAGGTTGTGGTGTTTCGGGTTCTCCTTCCGCCATTTTTTGTTCAAGTACTTCCCTTATTTTCTTAGCCTTTCGTGAAAAGTTCTTTCAGGTTTCGGATCAAATTCTTCAAGGAATATCCGAGGTTTTTTCATATACGCCAGTAACACATAATGAAGTATTAAATGACAAAATATTTAGGAGATATGATATATAACAATAAAAATAATAAAAAATGTAGATGATTAAAAGCAATTACTAAAATAGTAAATCGTTATCCCCGGCAACGACGCCAAAAACTTGTTAAGCCTAAACTTAACGGCTTATTTTATTTCGCAAGTGCACGGTGTAGTTGTAATATAGAATAGGCAAATGCGGGTCGATCCCACCAGGATAATGGTTACTATAAACTAATACTTGCTTTTAATTATAAATGAAACACAAATTGGGAGGGTATTGTTTTGTTAGGAATACCTATAACAAGTTCAATATTACTCTAACTTAGATTAAGTTCTATATGATGAAAGTATTTCCGGGATTGTGACTCAAACAATCATGCATTCATCAAACAACCATGCTTTTATAAAAAAAATCATGTCAAAATCAAGGATGATATGCTAAGTTGTTCTAACTTCTCACGATCAAGGTATATCACACATATTGTAAGACTAACATGACCTTTCTCTCAATGGTTTCGTACATTAGTCAAAACCTATTAAGTTTATAAAAATTCACGTATTTTCCATTTAAGGATCATCCCTAGGTAATTAATATACTCTCATGATTAATAGTACCTAGTTTAATTCATATGGTTTCAATAATCAAGATTCATGGCTAATTACTTCTCTTGATCAACTAGGATTTATACAAATATAGACGTTTTCATATCTGTAGGCATTTAAGAATGATATGAAGAAAATTGATTAAGATGTGAAAATAGTATAAGAAACATGATTTAATAAAATGAACACATGATGCCGAGTTTACAACCCCAAGAATATGGGGGATTACTCACACGTCATGATGAATATCATAACAATGAAAGATGAATAAGGCATAAAATAATGGGGAAGGAGAGAGTTACTTATTCAAATAACAATGGCTGAAAAAAAATCTCAGAATGCTTTATTTCTTCAATCTCCAAAAAAAAATGCTCAAGAACACTCAATGGTTATTACAAATCTGAAAATAATGATGTTTATTAATTGCTAATTGTATTAGATTATATTTACAACAACTTCTGGATGTATAAACTTGCTGACTATAAGGCCTTTATATAGACATTTGATCCTAAGTTTGGGACTCTTCCAAAAGGCATCCTTAAAAAGTCACATTTAAGACTAGCAACAGTAACAGCACGGCCGTGTCATATATGCCCAAACAGCACGGTCGCGTCATATATCCAGCACGCCCGTGCAGCTTTTGCCGAAGCTGATCATTTGTCCAGAATGTTTAGCACGATCGTGCCTATGCAGGCTACATGCCCGTGCTTGACCTGTAGAGTGTTGGTTTTGTCATGTCCTTCCTTAAATGTTTCCCCCTTGCCTCCGTTTGTTCCATTCACCTCAATAATCATTCCAAGCTCTTTTTACACCGATATTGTCCCAAAATCTTGTGAAACAACAAAAATACCATCTAAGCATAATATATGCATATAAAATGATAAAATGAACTAAATCTAATCTAAAATTAACTAAAACTAATGCAAATGATATTATGAATGTCTATATAATAGCCATTTATCAACGATTATCTTTACCCTCGCATATATATTTAGCCACATGCATTTCATATGAAATAAGCAAAGTTTTATACCTCGGGCCACCGGGAAATGCGATATCACCCCATTTATGTCATCCTTATTTGCATCCTCATTTTCATTTTTTGGTTCATCTTCTGGTTCACTATCATTTTGAGGTTTAGGAACATTCATTTGACGTGAAGTTTCCATATTATCCCCACCTTGATATTCATACCCTCCTGGATTATACCTTTCCTACCATATTGATACCCTTATTCATTATACCCTTCATGCCTATCTTCATTATATTCATGCCCTACTTACTCAGCATCAATGTTCTCCGATGCTGCTTGCCCTTAATGACGCGATACTTCTTGTTCCTTACTAGCGGAGACAGTTTGACGTATTCTTGTAAAAATATATTTGAATGCAAATAAAACATCAAAATCAATATAACAAATACTCTGAGTATGAATGCAACTAGTGTAATTCTCTAAATTAGGTGAAATTTGTTTCATTATTTTTGTTACTTCCAAGCAAAGTTAAGTGTTTGGAGAATACATCTAATATAACAAATACTACAAGCTTTCATAGGTACTTTTCATTTATCACAATTTTATCACTTTATATGCTTAATATTAACATAACAAGGCATACAAACATAACTTCACGTAAAACATCAAAAATCAATAATAATTCTAAAAAAAAACATATTGCCTAAAGTTACAGGTATCGGCTACAAATGACTGAATTATATACATTTAATTACTAAAAATTTCGACAGGTAGTGGCTAACAAATATGCAGAAAAACAGCAGGTGTGTATGAAAATTTGAAGAAAATCGGCCGGTCATAGCCGATCAGATCTTAAAATTCGGTCCTCCATGGCTGAACCATGGATACCTAAATTTGAATAAAATTGAAGTTTTAACCACAAAGATTTGAACAAATTAAATCATATGAAGTGATTTGAAAAACAAATACAAGGTTTAAACCAAACTTACCTTCTTCTTCTTCTTCTCAAAAGTTCTTCTCATCAAAATTGATTTTCTCTATTTCTCTCTCTGTTTCAAAAATCTGATTTTTCTCTTTCTCTCTCTCTAGGCAGTCAAAAGGGATGGATGTGGGTGGGTGTGTGAGAGTCTTAATGGATATTAAATGGGTTAAAGGGTGTAAAGGAAAGATAGGGATTTGTTTTAATTTATTTGGGGTGAATTTAGTGATACAAGTTTACTCAATAATTTTACAAGCTTATATAACAACTAGTGCTACACCCGTGCGTTAAACGCACGGCTCAAAAACTTCGACAAATAACAGAAATTAAATTAAAAAAGTTATTATAAATATAGTTAATTTAGAATATTTTTTTTTAGGATTTAATGGCAAAAACTATAATTTTTTTTACTATCCACTATTTATTTATTTTGATACAAACTATCCACTTTTTAAACATCTAATTTTGCAAGTATATAATGATTAGATTTTTTTTATTAAAGTAGCATCTAGGGACAGAAAATACCAAGGAAATTAGCATATATGAAAAGAATAATAACAATATCATCTGCTTTCACTAATAATAGAAATACATACACATACAAGTAGTTATTCCATTAATGTCACAACTTCCATCCAGTATAGTTTTTCCTTTCTTCAGGGGTCTCTGTTCATCTGTCTCATCAAGATTTACAACCTCTTCAGGAACCTCTTGACAGCACTCCGCTTCATGGACGGAATCATTGGCCAATTCACTACAACCATTTTCTTTGGTAACATGAGAACCATTTGTAACAATTTTATCACCTTCCTCTTTGTTTTCTACTAGCTTCTTTTTCGAATTCGGCCCCTGCAATTCAAGCAAGTAGAATTAGTATATTAGAAATCTGTTGAGTTTTTATTTGTATAATCTGATACTCATCATCTAATTGGTGCATATGATAATGTTTCAAGCACATTGTTTTATATTGTTGATTTATGAAGCTGCAATGTCCTTGTACAATTCTAACCCTCTCCAACAACTACTGAAAAAAGTGGAAGCAAGGGGGATTAAGGAATCTGCTCCTACCGTAAATCCAAGAAGTTTGAGCTGAGCATCTGCCTGCCTTGGGGAACTTCATTTTGTTTTTCCATAAAAGTTTCTGGACATATTTCCTAAACACATTCACTTCAGTGTTCTTCCCAACTTCCAAAGTTCCAGACTCAACATCATTTTCATGTGTGCCTGAATATCTACACGATAGTCGACAGGCCATAGGGGCACGATCCTTCTTCACCAAGAAACGGACAGTTTCCCTCCAAATCAGCAGGTTTCTGCATTTAAAAACATATAACCTCATCATAAACAGTTGACCAATCAGACACATACAAAACACCATGCAGCGGAATAGGCATAAAGAGTGGTATCAATAGTTTACCTGATCCTTATATTCTTCTACATCATGGCTGTACCGACACTTTTCATTATAAAAACAGGAATCAACCTTTCCAGTTTTTGCTACTTGGGGACAAAGATGAAGTACAGATTTCTTTTCCTAAGATAAGGACACATCTGAATTGGGTTAGATAATAATTCAAAAATGATTTACAAACCAGTATCTTGTGATAAGAAGAAGAACATGATTTCACCTGAGTTCAACGCTTACTCCTCGCTCTACTCAATTAGTCCTGCGGCATATGTTGGGACCGTCTCGCATCTTTAGCTGCTACATTGTGCGTTTATTAAGCATAAACAACATTATCACTCAAAATAACTCAAGAAGAAAGCTTGGGATACAAAACATAAGATGGTTCAAATCTTTTTTTTTTTTGAATTAAATATGGCTAGAAGCTATTTATATGCGAATATTTTACCAATAGGAGTAGTAGAAGTATCAAAGTATCCCTTACCTCTCCTGACATTGTTTTCCAATTTGGTCAGGTAAAGCCTTCGCAATGATAGACCACTTCTTACAACCATACTTCAAAATAATTTAGTAATACGATCATCCTCCTGAAGAAACAAGATACTTGACTGATTACAATTCGAGTTCACAACTATTACCACACAAACTTTACTTCCTAAAACAAGAGCAACTCGAGTAATATATAAAATTCAACTTCAACCTCCTTTGTACAAGGTTCTTTGACCAGTTTAGGAATAACAACCTTCTGCCAGCAATGCAGTCATTGAACATCGGTACGCCCAGAAATACATTCAGTTGTGAATAAAAGAAAAAGAGAAAATTCTATCTTTGATACTTTACAATCGAACTGAAAAAATGAGAGCTAGCCCATTCAGAAATGAATTCACTTGTTGATAAAGAAGAAAATATTAAATCAAAACTAATGAAGAAAATGAGCACTAAAATCAAATCGAATCAACTCGATCCACATAATTTAGAGCAAGAGCACCATGAGTTTTGCCACTAAGTTGACAGTAACACGTCATGTCATTGTAAACAAGTTGTACCTTGAGTAAAAGTTTGTACCTTGCTTTCGCGTTGACAACTTCTTCACCATCTTCTATAGTCATTGATAGTACATGAAAGCCAATTAGGAATAGCCATGAGTTTGAACAATATCAGAAAGGAAAAAACGATATTACAACGTCATTGAATAGAACTTAGATAACTGGCCTAAGAGGGGTTTATGTACACAAGAATGCAGCATAACAACCTTGGGGAACCTAAATTCTTCCCCAATCCCACGTTATTGCTAAACTCGACTACCTTACTACAAGATTAGGTCAGAAAAATTGGATAAAATAAATTTTTTGACTTTGAGATTTACATGTTAAATTACTAAGAAGTTATCAGTAATGCTACTTATATATAAAAATAAGATATCAGTGATGGATGGAAATCATGTCAATTATTTACTATAGCATATCGACATATACTCAACACAAATCTCAGGAACCGCCGCTCCCTCACCCATTCCCCAAAACTCAGCCTTTTGTCAATCACATGAGGTCAGTACATGAAGCCTTTCCACCATCCAATTTGGTTTAAAGCAAGGTCATAATAAAAGTTGCCCTCATCCATATATTTCATTATTACTATGTCTAAGTTGGTTTTGGTCAAAATGGTAGGGGATGCAGGATAAAAGACAATGATATAACAAGAGATTACCTTCCCATCCCCAAAGAAAAAGTAAAATGATCTACAGTATGTGATGCGGAGTGTGTTGAACCATGTCAAAGAGCTGAATTATTTAGAGAGAAAAAAAAACTTGACCAAATAAATTAATTTAGCAGTAATTAACCTTGAAAAAGAAAGACGAATTTGAGAAGATTAATTTTAGAAAAAAGGTTCCTACTTCTCAACTCTAACCCTAAAATTCCACAATTATGTTCAATTTCAACTTCAATAAAATCAAATAGTTACAGGAATTTCTTATGTTGATTTTTGTTCAATTATGTTTTATCGTGAATTTTAAGGTGAGAATCGAAGCTTCGAGATAGAAATCATCATACCTGGACAAATCTATACAAGCCCGGAATGACCATTGCATCAGTCTCGAGTAGTTTAAGTCCAAAATCAACAGGATGCTGAAATTGAAACAACTTTAGATCAAAATAAATAATCAAATACAATTTCCAAGCAATGACATAGATAAGGAAATCACCTTGTTGGCTGCTTGCAGAAGAGAGAGAGTGAGAGAGAGAGAGAGCAGCAACGGCGACCACGGAAGAAGAGAGAGGGGCGGCAACAGAAGAGAGAGGAGGAGGCGAGACGCACCCGGAGAGAAGTAGAGAGATTGAGAATAAAGAATATAATGGAATATTAAAGGGCATGGCTTATTTTATACGCTCTTGTTGTATTTTTTGATTTATGAGTAACTAAGGGGTGTATTAAGTAGTAATTGATTTTGGGGATGAATCTAATCTTTATTTGGTCCAGGTTCTTGTTTGAGCGGGAAAAAAGTGGGTGTGTTGAAGTGCTTTGCACTTCAGCCTTTATATAGTTATAGATTCTCAAAAGGAAATGGTTGGGGTAGGTGAGAGATTTTATCTCATATAGTTTACCTTTTATTTAGTAATTTTACATGTTGAGCCATTAATATTATTTTTATATTTAATTTGTTTTAATTTTTCTATTTTATTTTTAAAGCTTAGTCACATGTATTGCACATGACTATTTAACAGGAAAAATGTAATGTAGTTAGTCATAGTGACTATATGTATGCAAAAATAAATTTGTTGAATGTGTTAGATTAAAAAAAAATGGTGATTAAATCCATAAAACGTGAATAGTTGGAATTTTTTCTCAAATAATACTTTTTTAAAATTTTATTTACCAAAATGACTTACTGTTCAAACTTTTTCCCAAAATGTCCCATTTTTTGAAAACTCGCTACACCGTGTAGCGAGTTTATAATTTTTCAATTAAAATCGCTACACGGTGTAGCGATTTTAAATTTACTAAATTATATTTAATATTTATGCTTTAAAAAAAAAAAAAAAAAAAAAACCAAATTTAAAACAAACAACAAAGTCCACACGCACTCTCTATATACGGATAATAATACTAATAATAAATAATAATAAGTACTTCCTCCGACTCTAAATTACAAAATAATAATATAAAAATTATATATTTAATAATAAAGAAAACTAAATAAAAATATTATTTTTTTCATCTCAAATAAATATTTTAAAAAATGTACTTCTATAAAAAAAATATTTTTCATTTCAAAAATAAATATTTCTTTCGACTCAAAATGAATAACCAAAAAATAATACTACATTTTTTATCTCAAAAAAATGAGCATTACTTCCTTCATCTCAATGAATATTTTAAAAATTAATACTACTTCATTCGCCTCTAAAATTAATGTTTGTAATGTTAGTGCTTCGTCTCAAAATATGATATTAATTTTTGAGGCAAATGAGAGTATTATTTTATAAAATATTCATTGAGACGAAGGAAGTAATGCTCATTTATTTGGACAAAAAATGTAGTATTATTTTTTGGTTATTCATTTTGAGTCGAAAGAAATATTTATTCTTGAAATAAAAAATATTTTTTTTATCGAAGTACATTTTTTAAAATATTTATTTGAAATGAAAAAAATAATATTTCTATTTAGTTTTCTTTATTATTTATTAATATATAATTTTTATATTATTATTTTGTAATTTAGAGTCGGAGGAAGTAATTATTATTATTAGTATTGAGTGGCATGGTGGACTTTGTTGTTTGTTTGGCTCTGGAAGAAATGTGCCAAGGAAGAAATGTGCCAATTTGAAATCGCTACACCCTGTAGCGATTTCAAATTTGTTTTTTTTTTTTTTTTTTTAAAGCATTAATATTAAATAAAATTTAATAAATTTAAAATCGCTACACCGTGTAGCGATTTTAATTGAAAAATTATAAATTCGCTACACGGTGTAGCGAGTTTTCAAAAAATGGGACATTTTGGGAAAAAGTTTGAACAGTAAGTCATTTTGGTAAATAAAATTTTAAAAAAGTATTATTTGAGAAAAAATTCTGAATAGTTGGGTATTTTTAATGCAATTTTTCCATTACATATCTAAGTTCATTTTACAGAAAACTTCTACGCTGGGAAACGGCGATGGAGACGCCGGCGACGGGAGTGGGCGGAGAAGGGCAAGGAAAAGCGGAGGTGGAGGGATTGTCATCGGAGATAAAGTACGAAAGCTACGGCGGAGAACATCACTTGCCGCTAATCATGAACCTTGTTGATCAAGAGCTCAGTGAACCCTATTCCATCTTCACCTACCGTTATTTCGTCTATCTTTGGCCTCAACTTTCTTTCCTCGTAAGTTCCTTCCACTATCTCCTTTATTGATTTAATTCAATTAATCTTAATTTCTTATAGATGGATTGTATGCTAGATTTTGAGGCCAATTTTGTTGTATTTATTTCTTCGTTATAGGCATTCCACAGGGGGAAATGTATTGGAACGGTGGTTTGTAAGATGGGAGAACACCGTAATACTTTCCGAGGTTACATTGCTATGCTTGTCGTCCTCAAACCTTATCGTGGCAAAGGCATTGGTATGTATCCCCTTGTTCTCTCCCATTGCTTGTATATGAATATCTTAGATGCTGCCTTGTGTTTCATGTAATTGCTGGTTAATCAGAGTCTTATCTTTGGCAATCCATGGATGGGGGGTGCTAGAATGCATATTACTTCTCTTGCTGTTATTCTTGATTGGATATATAAATCTTAGATTATGGCGGGTTATGTTGCAGCTACAGAACTCGTTACCAGGTCTATTAAGGTGATGATGGAATCTGGTTGTGAAGAGGTATGCTCTCGACAGTAATAACTTTTTCTTATGCCATTGTGTCTCTATTGTTCTTCTTTTGGCCATTAGCCTGTGGTGATTCCCATTGACAACATTCCCCTTGGTCCTTGTCCCACTTTTGCTATTCATCATGTTACATTTTCTTCGCCTGATAAACCATCGTGATTTCCATAGGCAACTTTCCCACAAGTTCCCCTTCCTTTACCGTCCTACTCCATCCATTTTGATTTTTTTTTTTCAAGCAATTCAAGGAAATTTGACTTAGAAGCACTTTTACTAGCATATGTACATAAATGTCCTTATTGATCAAACCATATATGATTGCAAGTGTGAATTAGAATATGATTGTTGGTTATGTATTTAGTAAATCACTAGACGATGAACACTCATTTAAGGAAAAATGTTTTTGAAGAATGGATACTAATAATAAGCAACATTCCCTGGGTTCCCCAAGGGCATAAGCACTTTTGATTATTATCATTCCCCAATGAGCATTTTTGCGGGAACCAAACTGGATTATACACTATCAATCGTGCTTGATTAGCTTTTTCTCCACTTGTGCTGGATGATTATCAGCCTTACCGATATAAATATGCCATACCCACTTGATATACTAGTGGTCCAGGTCGATATTTAACTCTCAATTATCATTTGTTTTAATGTCCCAGACTCCCGGTAAGGTAACAAAGACACAAGTTGCACTCAATATTTCTGTGCCATCTGCATGATGATGAACCAGTTATAGTTGAAAATTAAAGGAATCACTAACACTCAGTATGTTCTTAGAACAATTCTGAGCATGTACACAATAAATTTATTTTATAAGCATTCAAGGGAGCTTTGTTTGATTGTGTCCTTTCTTGTTTAAAGGTGACATTGGAAGCTGAAGTTACAAACAAAGGGGCACTTGCATTATACGGACGACTTGGGTTTATTAGAGCAAAAAGGCTATTTAGATACTATTTGAACGGAGTTGATGCTTTTCGATTGAAATTGTTATTACCCCGTCCTGTGTTATCATCCACTCACTCCTTAATGACAACAGCTTTTGAGAGTTACGGAGCAGATGAGGACGGCTTATCTCCTCAAGATAGCACATGGCCCCAACAAAACTTGTGACGGACTGCAGTAGTGGAAACCTATGAACGTGATCATTGTTGCTGTAGAGTATATTTTAAAGCATCACGATAAAAAAATGTACTTCAGACACTCGCCTTATCTTTCTAGCTTATCATGTAATGTGTTTTTAGTTGCGGCCTTTTATTATTTCATTTCGAAAGATACACAGCATTTGCTATCTTGCTCCCAAGCTATGCAGAATACCCAACAGGTTTAGAAATGTACAACAACTTATAACTATTTATTTACATCATCTAACTTCCTAAAATACTCTTAGAGAGTGTATGAACTCAGCTTTTCTCCCAGTTACTAGGGTTGGCTACATGAATCCATTTTCCATTTAATACAAACTAAGATCAAATGACCTGTTTATGAGCTTTCTCATGAGCTAATTTCTGATGTTCATTCTCTTACCATATAGTTTGAATCTGCTTGGTTTGTTACTAACTATATTAGCCTTAGTCATTCTTTCGCAAGCCAGTTTGAGCTTGATTTTCAAGACCCCAGTTGGCCAGTTGGGGGGTTGGCTGATGCTTAGCCCTTGTCAGTTCGGTGTCTGTAACCAACTTAAATTCTCTCAATTCAATTAACAACTTGCAGATATTTGTCTTTTGGTACTAGAAATGCTTTAGTATCATTCATTTTGCCCCTGTGCACTGAACTTGCTTGATACCAGTAATGGTCGTGCACACACAAAAAGGGATACTCCTTTCAGAACAGAGGGAGCAGTTATCATAGTACTTGTTATGATACTGAGCTAATGTGCAATTACCAACAACCGAAAGAAAATGGTGAGTTCCTTTTTAAAACCTTACTGAATGATTATAAATAGTTTCCTTTCAAAAGGGTTGTTAATTCTTGTTAGAAAAAAAATAATATATCTAACATCTTAATTTTCTTCCCATGCTGCAGTTTCTTGATAATCCCTCCTTCTTAGATGCCCTGTATTTGAATTTACTTGTATCGTTGGCCTTTCACTTTTCATCATTTATTATCTGTAGAAAAAGGTGCAGAAAGAGGAGAAACCAGAACAAAATGCCTAAACGAGTTTGAAGCACCTGATCTCAAGGCCATATCCAAGGCAAGGCACATCTGGATGGATTTAGTGTTTGTTTTCAAAATCTTCTCAGGATGTCCCTTTCTTCCTTTATGATAATTTGATCATGTGCTTCACTGAAACTTGAGTGCTTGTAAATTTTGTTTTATCATTGTTTTGCATAGCTCCATTTCATTGTGCTTTGTTGTTGTCTAAAATCAAGGATATGTATCCCCTACTAGACTCCCCCTTTAGATACTGCTGATACCTTAGCTCCATTTATTGTTGGAACATCATCAAATCATTGTGAGAATGTCAGCATATGGAAAATGGTTGCTATTGTGGAATCAAGCTGAGCCTTTCTTTTGTTGCACACATAACAAACAATTATGGGAACCTAGAATTTGGATCCTATTTTTTGAAAGCTTATTAAATGTACTGAGTGCCCATTCCATCATAATTTGGTAGCTGGCATACTTAAGAGATTACCTCAATTTCTGTGACATTTTTTTACTCAATATTGAGTTGAAATGGCATTTTAAGGCGGCCATACTAGTTTTACTAATCCCAAAAAAGTTGATTACAGGTGGGTTAAGTGCAATCGGCTGCATGACAATTTGGATTATTGTATGTTCTATACTTGCCTGTTTTCAGTACTTTGTTTGGTCTGCTATATCTAATATTCTGATGGTTTGTCACTTTACTCTGAATTATTCCCCCGTCCCATAATAATAGTCCCATCATTTGACTATTCAAAGATTTTTACAACATTTTTCATTTCCATAATCCTTAATGAGCTCCCCCCCCCCCTATTACTCTGGAGTAAATGCCACAATGAGTTGTTTCCTAATTTCTATCATAGGGTAGTTTTGGAAATTTATTGGTTTCAATCCTTTAATTTCGAAAATGAGACTAACTTTTTGGAACAAACAAAAATGGAAACTGGGACTAACATTGTGGGACGGGGGGAGTACTTTTTAACAACATGCATTTGCAGATGATGGAGTCAAATACGATCTTGAACCGCAATAAGATGTTTGGCTCAATTCCGGGTTCGCATTGTAGTTTTTTGCATCAAGTAATCAGATTAATTGTTTCGTATTCGTTTTTACTGAAATATCCACTGATTCTGATAGGCTGTTCTTTGAGTAGACTTGAGTGATTTGACCATTTGTATTTACCGCTTACTTGTTTTAGTATTAGATAACAAAGCCATTCTTTATTCTGCAAGTGTTTGAAAATGCTCTCATGATGGCTAGTATTGATGTTGGACACCAGTTCTTTTCAAGGTGTGAGATGGTGGCTGTAGGTTTCCGCATCCACTGGCAAATGGAATGATTATATTGGTCAAACTGCTCTAGAATTAATGCATGATTAGCTCCAGTTAAACCTAATTTTTGTGCTACTATGAGGGGCATCTTGTCATGTCCATGTTATCCCCCTTCACTTTTTATTCTCTTTCGAGTATATAGTTGTTGTCTTTTTTTTTTTTTTTACATCTGATAGTTTTGGGTTGTTACTGCAGAAGTTAAAGGGTATACCTTACCTCTTACAATAGCAATAGACTTGTTGGCCCAGTATGAGGATGATTTGGATAACTGTGAGGATGTTGTCATACTGGCCAAGGTGGCAACGTCTTACCTTGCAACAAGCACCAAACTATGGATAAAAAGATAGCTCCTTAGTAATTTGGGACTTAAGTTAGATAAGGGATGTTTAAAGGGGAGAATCAATGGAGATTGTTAGCTAAGATGACCACTACCGGTATTTTGGTCCAGTAATATGAAGGGTACGGATATAGATTCGAATTAGATTAAGATGGAGCATACCATTAGGAGGTGGCGAAAGAAGTCCTTGGAGAATCTTAATAAAGCGTGCCACCAATTAAGGGCACATTATGGTGGAACGAAAAAGTAAAACAAGCAATAAAGAGCAAGCGAGAATGCTACAAATTATTGGAAAAATGCAGTAGAGGCGAGAACTATGAAAAGAATAAGAAGGCTAGAAGAGAAGCAAAGAAAGCAGCAAGAGATGCAATAGTAAAGGTGAATCAGGAACTTTACGATAGATTGGACACAATAGAAAGGGAAAACGACATCTTTAGACTTGCTCGTATAAGGGATAAGAGGACACGAGATATTGCAAGGGTTAAATGTGTGAAGGATGTAGACCAAATAGTTCTGGTCAGGGATAAAAAGATAAAAGATAGATGTAATTTGTACTTTGATACCTTGTTCAATAGCGATTATGTGCAGGATATTGGAGATTTAAATATCCCTTAGAGTATGATTAATCATGATTTTATGTGGAGAATTCAAAAGGTTGAAGTGGAAATGACCCTGAAAAAATGGGATTGAAGAAAGTCGTAGGGCCGGATGGGTTACCAATTGAGGTTTGGAAATGTTTTGGGCAGAGGGGAATAGAATGGTTAACAACATTATTCTACAAGATATGGAGAAGTAACACAATGTCATTGGAGTGGAGAAAAAGTACTATGATCCCTTTGAATAAGAACAAATGTGATGTACAAGATTGTGCCAACTATTGGGGGATCAAATTAATGAGCCATACTATGAAACTTTGGGAATGAGTGATTGTACAAAGGCTAAGGAGAATTGTGAATGTTTCGGATAACCAATTTGGATTTATGGCCGGAAGATCAAGTATGGAGGCAATCTATCTTATGAGACAAAGCATGGAGATATATCGGGATAAAAAGAAAGATTTGCAAATGATTTTCATCGATTTGGAGAACGCGTATGATAAAGTGTCAAAAGAGATACTTTGGTGGGCTTTAGCAAAGAAAGGCATTTTAAAGAAATATATTGATATTATCAAGGACATGTGTTATGGAGTTAGCACTAGTGTACGGACTAGTGTTGGAAGACAAAAGAGTATCCTATTCCTATTGGAGTGTATCAAGGTTCTGTACTTATTTCCTTCTTATTTGCTCTGATAATGGATAAATTGACGAGGTCAATCCAAGATAATATACCATAATGTATGTTATTCGCAAATGATATTGTGCTGATAGACAAAAGAAAGCGTTAAAAGTAAATTGGAGTTGTGGAGACACACTTTGGAATCTCGAGGTTTTAGACTGAGCAGAAGCAATACTGAATATTTGGAGTGTAAGTTTAGCAGTGTTGAAAGCAGTGAGTCAGGGGTGATCACATTCGATGGAAAGATTGTGCAAGCTTCTATGTTTTTTCGCTATCTTTGATCTATTATCCAAAAGGATGGAGAATTAGATGTAGATGTGGCTCATAGGATTAAAGTAGGTTGATTGAAGTGGAAGAGTGTCACATGGTTTCTATGTGATCCCAACATGCTCTATAGATTAAAGGGAAAATTCTAGCGAATGGCAATTAGGTCGGCACTGCTTTACGGCACTGAATGTTGGGCCGTAAAACAGTGTTACGTTCAAATGATGAATGTAGCGTAGATGCGTATGCTTCGATGGATGTGTGGGTATAAAAGGAATGATCGATTGAGTAATGAGGATCAAAAATGAGGATCAGGGGTAAAGTAGGAGTTGCGCCCATTGTGGATAAAATGAGGTATAATCGTCTAAGGTGGTTTGGTCATGTGAGAGAGAGATCGAGTGATGCACCGATTAAGAAGGCTTAATAGTGAAAAAGTGATAAAATGACGAGTGGTAGGAAAAGACCCAAGCAAATTTGGATTATGGTGACTGAAAACGATATTAGTTTACTTAGATTGGATGAAAATATGGCGTTGAAGAGGCCGCAGTGGAGGGCAAAAGTTCATGTGGATGAAGGGGGTTGATATTTTTTTTAATCTATTAAATATTTACTCTTTTATTATTACTATTTTTATTTTTATTTCTTTTTTTCCACCTATTTCTTCTTTTAAAAAAAAATCACGATAATATATGAGGATTTGATGTTAGTCAACCCAAAAATATTTTGGGACTAAGGCTGCTTTGTTGTTGCACGTGGTAATGAATCGATAGTAGAGTCTAAAATTACAAAGAGATATGTGGTGTTTGACAGTTGCTTATGCTCTTTAGCTTATACTAGTATTTCAACCATGCGTTGCATGGTATAAACAAAATTTTGTTATATTAACATATTTTGTTTAAATGATGTTATATAATTATAATATATTAATTATGAGTCAAAAATAATTTACACTGAAAATAATTTATAATAAAAAGTTAAAACTAATGAAAGTATACACAGGTTATAATTATTTAACCAACACAATTAATATTATAAATTTTGGAAGCTTTTTGTATTCACATTTTTCGTTATGTGAGAAACTTCGGTGATTATTCCAATAGAAATTGTTATTTTAAAATATTTTTCCTTAAATGATTTATTTTACTACTTTGTTATTTTACTATTCATTATATAATTGTAAAATTGAAAATTTAGAATAGCAAGTGTATTTATGCATTTTTGCTAAAATAAATATTTTTAAAATATTCCTAAATCAAAAGTTTGATATTCATTTATTTTTTATTCTAAAAGGACAATTCATTTGAATTTGAAGTATTAACTTTGGAAAAGAATATAAATATTCTTATTATTCACTTTTAAACATTTAATTTACGATAATAAAAAAAATAGTGAAAGAAATTTAGTAAAAACGTTTATAACAAAGCTTTTTATAAAAAAGACAGTTTTAAAACAAAAATTTCTTACATTGTAGTTTATTAAAAAATAAAGTAGTAATGATTAAAACAAAATAATCTACTTAGTCAAAGTATTTAGTAGCCTTATTATTATGACAACAATTGTATCGACTTTTGGTTCTTTTTATAATTTTGATATAATAAAATAAATAAAAATCAAAATTAACAACTACAGTTAAAACTAATGTAACAATTTATCCATTTTTTTAGTGAAATAAACTCTCCAAAAAAAAATCTTAATTAAATCAACACGAAATAATGGTTCCTTCGTCGAAAAGTGCATGACACCGAAAAGTTAGCAAAGTCTTTTATGTATTAATATTTTCATCTATATAATGTGGGGAATCAATAGAACCTGTAAAATAGTAAATAAAATAATAAGAAATAAAATAGAGTTGGTCTTATAAAAAACTAATTTTTTCTAGCACTTAGGAAAAACGTGTTTTGTTTTTCCCGTTTGTGTCAGTGTCAGTTTAACGAAGTGCCAGTGTGACAAAGTGCCAGTGCATGTGTAACAAGTACCAATGTAAAAAAAGTGTCAATACTAGTTTAACAAAGTGTCAGTGTAAACAAAGTGCCAGTGTATGTGTAACAAAGTGTCGGTGTAAAAAGTGCCAGTGCCAGTTTAACAAAGTGTCAGTAACCATTTTTTCACTGCCAGCACTTAAACACACATTCACTGGCACCCTGTCACTGGCACTTTTGTAGATTGACGCTGGCACATTATACACTGGCACTTCTTGATACATGTGTTGGCACTCTTTTACACTGGCACTTTTTTATCCTATCGCTGGCACTTTTTTACCCCAAACAGTGGTACTCTTTTTTGCTGGCACTCAAAAACACATGCACTGGCACTCAAAACACAAGCACTGGCACTCAAAAACACATACACTACACTGGCATTAGTTTACACTAACACTGGCACATCAAATCCCTAGCACTAGCACATCAAATCCCCCACCAACAGCAAATTCCCAAACTGGTACTCAAATAGGTAGAAGGCGACGACAAACAAAGGTCGGACAACTCTCAGTTCTTGAACTTACATGCCCTTTGACTCCAAAAGGAGAAAGGAAAGAAACGGAAAATTCTCTCTCTGTGTGTGTATGTGTTGGAATCCGAAAGAATCCCTAATCGCGCTCAATTTCAATACAAAAGCATATCAATTTCAGCTTTCTCCCTCAATTCTCCAAATCTTACACACTCACAAACCGTACACTTACCGGTGCCGGCCACCGGGAACTGTATCTCCTTCAAATACGGTGGATAAGGCCGGAGTATCCGAGGACTGGTTTCTCAATTCTAGGCCAACCACGAACAAATCCTCTCGTTTACGCCTTTTTCTCTTTCCTAGCAAACCTGAATCGGCTTCTTCAATTGGATCGCTCCTTGAGAATACTAAAAAATCAGAGGACTGGTTTCTCAACGCGTTAAATGGGGCTACTAGTGGGTTCTCGGATACTTCATCGGTGAATTGCTTGCTGGGTCTCGATGACGACGCTCTTATGATGCTGGAGTCGACGACGTGTTCTAAAAACACGTTTTTTTTAAGCTCACAAAAAACGCGTTTTTTACAAGATTTTGACAATAAAATAAACATGAAATAATAAAATTTCATCTATATAATAATGTGAGGGATCAAGAAAAAAGTTCAGTTAGATTATACCCTCTTCATCCTAGTATATAATACACACTTACTATTTGCTCATAAATTAAGGAAAATTGTTTATGAATTGATGTTGTGAGTATGGAAAATGAGTGGAGAGAGAAAATGAGTTGTCGTTTTGAGTATAATATTTGAGTCCCATTAATATAAAAATAATAAAATATTTTCATTTTAAAAAGTATATACTCCCTCCGTCCCACCCGACTTAGGATCAATTTCTATTTTGGGCGTCCCACTCGACTTATAATATCTCAAAATTGCAAGTTTATATTATTTTTATATTCAATGATACTCACTTGTTATACTAATAACAACAATTTCCTAACTATGGCCCTGCTCATTCTCTCTCATATTTTACTTTTTATACTCATAATACCTCCTACACTCATTCTCTACTCTTATTATATTAATTCCTGTGTCGTATGAGAAAATCCTAAATCGGATTAAACGGAGGTAGTAGTTTGTAGTGGGATGCTCTGTGAGAAAAGTGTATAGTTTGTAGTGAGACAAAAAAAGTATATTTTTTAAAATTAAATAAATAATGCCAAAAGTATCCATGTTGATTTTTTTTTATTTATTTTTTTTGTGAAAAAATCCATATTGATGTTAAAAATAAAAAATAAAGGTTGATGATAAGGATAAATAATTGATAAAAAGAATATTGTCAAATTAAATATAAGCTCAATTCTTTTGGAGTTGGTCTTATGAAAAACGCGTTTTTTCTGTCACTTAGAAAAAACGTGTTTTGGGTTCCCCGTTTATGCCAGTGCCTGTTTAACAAAGTGCTAGTGTGACAAAGTGCTAGTGCATGTGTAACAAAATGCCAGTGAAAAAAGTGTCAGTACCAATTTAACAAAGTGCCAGTGTAAACTGGCACTGGCACTTTGTTAAACTGGCACTGACACTTTTACACGGGCACTTTTATATACATGAACTGGCACTCTTCACACTGGCACTCTGTTCCACTAACACTGGCATTTTGTTACACTAATATTTTTGCTGGCTCTCAAAAACACAAGCACTGGCATTCAAAAAAATATGGACTGGCATTCAAAATCACGTACACTGACACTCAAAAACACATACACTGGCACCCAAAAATACTGATAATCATTTTTACTAGCTCTCAAAAACACAAGCACTGGCACTCCAAAATACATGCACTGGCACTCAAAAAAACAAACACTGGCACTCCACCACACATACACTGGCATCTAAAACAGACAAGTAATTCGGGAAGTAATAAATTGAATAAGCTTCAAATTCATTCACCGGACTAAGGGTTTTGAGCCGGCGACACGAAATTGGTGTCGTTATTAATCAAACAAATGGATTACGGCGATCTTGTTGGGTGATTTGGAAGATGGCATTCTTAGATTGAAAATTGACGAAGACCCATCTCTCAATCCACCCAAAAAGAGGTTCGAGGTGCCCGATGTAATTGTTCCCGATTTCTTGAATAAGAAGCTCTAGCTGCAGAGGTTTTCGACTGAGACGATTGGGTCTGATTCCGAGCCGTCTTCTGTTGTTTATTTGGGTGATGGGTATGAGGTTGTTCTTCGACACGATCCGTTTAAGGTTTTCGTTCGCGAAAAGGATGGAGGTAAGAGGGTTTTATCGTTTAATTCACATGGGTTGTTTGATTTTGAACAATGAGGACGGCGGTTTTGGTTCGTCGTTAAGGGAGAGAAACCGGTGGAAGAGCTGTTTGCATTTAGAGAGAGAGAGAGAGTCCGTTTAGAGTAGAGAGAGAATGAGTTACAAAACACGTTTTTTGTTAAGTTTAAAAAAACGCGTTTTTTACAAGTTTTTGGCATTCTTTTGCAAGATATTTTAGTCTTTTATTTTCAAACATTTATTAGGACAACATTAAAAAGACTCTCAACAATAGCTTTTAGAATTATCATTATTTTGAAGAAAAAATCTTATTTTTGAATGTTAAGCATACCAAAAGACACTATTCTGTTTTTATATATATACTCTCTCTGTCCTCAACCTAGATGTACACTTTGACTTTTCACGTAAATTAAGGAGGGAGTATTATATTGAAAGTGTTGTGAGTGTGAAAATAAAACAGGAGAGAGAATGAGTGGAGGGAATAGTAAATTATAATGGTGTTGTGAGTATTAAAATAATGTAGGAGAGAGAATGAGTGGAGGGAATAGTAAAAATTTCTTTCCATTTTAGAAAATGTGCTCATAGGTTTGGGACGCCCAAAATGGAAAGTATGCACTCAGGTTGGAAACGAAGGGAGTATAGATTACTAGGTATCTGTTTCCAAACTCCATCCATGTTAACTGCTTCCCGTCGTGGCTTTGATGGAAAGCATTCTCTGGAATCTGGACTGCTTAACTTCCATGTTTGCTTTTTGAGTTTTACCTTGTCTCACTGAACTTGCATTTTTTTGGCTTCTAAAGTGGGAGAGATTCTCAAAAGCTTAAGAAATACTCCCTCTGTCATGTAAAATTAGTCCCGCTTTTTTTATATGAATGAAATTTGAGTAATAATAGGTTGTTTCTAGTTTATCTTAATGAGAATCTAAAAATTGTTATTGATAATATTTATAATGGTGTATTAATAACACATTTTAGATTTTTATTCGGATAATTAAATTAACTTGAATTATTGCTCAAAGTTCATTTAAACTAACAACGAAAAAAGAGAAACTAACTTTTTGGGACGGAGGGAGTAGAAGTAAACAATTAACGGCAAATTACATTTTAGCTACCCACGTTTTACCAACTTTTGCAATTTTGCTCTCAACATTTAATTTTATGCAACCCCATTCCTACTAATGTTGAATTTTTGTTGCAATTCAATGAAAAATTGAATGGAAAGTTATCTTGCGTTAAAAACCGGCACACGTTTTTAAAGATGATATTACAACTTTTTGTAAGAACATGGATTGCAAAATGTGTATACTTAATAAATATAAGTGACATGTATACGTACATCTATAAATCATTGAAATAATGTTATTGAAAAGTATAGAATATTAATTAAATGTGTAGAATTCCCGAGGTGGAAATTACCTATTTATGGTGGGCGGAATGGTAATTTCACACCGCTTAATTGAAAGTGTGTAGTCCCTTGATGAGGTGCCATTGTTTCCTATATATAGAGGCCCACCATCAGCCTAGAAACTACTACATCATCCTTATTTACTCTCTCTATAATCTGAGTTCTAAGGAAGGCATTCATCATCAAGAAGATCTACAATTCCCTACGTGATTTTCTTCTTCTTCTCTTTCTTCCTTTGCAAGAACATCATTAAGTAACAAAATGGACTCAACAGGTATCACGCTTCCGCCTTCATCTTCTTCTCTTACTTAATCTAGACTTGAGTGCTTTCGGGTTATTGGAATAGGAATGTTCCAACAATTGGTATCAGAGCCGCTCAAGTTTTGGATTAAGTTTGAATTCTTATAGAATATGTTTGCTATACTTTAATTTTTTAATCCTGTTGAAATCATTATGTTATGATGTTATTTAAATGCTCTAATTCGTTGCTAGAGTGTTATTATTCATTGCTTGATTAAATTCTGAATATGGATTAAAGTTTACTCAAAAGGACATGATGGTTCATGCAAGATTATCCCATTGACACAACAGAGCGTTTTATGTCGCACAACCGTGTTGGATCTACTTGTGTATTCATGTCTTGGTTAAGCATTAATTTTTGCTAGTCGTTCATCTTTTGTGTGAAGAAAAATTTTCTGTGAAAGGGGCCTTGCTCGGCCAATTATGAAAAGGTGCCTTTTGGAAAAAGCTGTGAATACGTTTGGGATCTTGTCCCATTACCTGAAGGTGCAAAACTTATTGGTTGTAAATGGATATTTAAAATCAAAAGGTATTCGCAAGGTAATGTGGAAAGATATAAGGCACGTCTTGTTGCTAAGGGATTTACTCAAAAGGAAGGCATTGATTATAAAGAAACATTTTCTCCGGTATTTTCTAAACCCTCTTTTAGGATCATTATGGCATTAGTGGCACATTATGATCTTGAGCTTCATCAAATGGATGTTAAGACGGATTTTTCTCAATAAAGACATTGAGGAAACCATCTATATGAGGAAGCCAGAAATGGTGACCGATTCAGATCAAACTAATCAATTAGTTTGTAAACTTAAGAAATTCATTTATGGCCTCAAGCAAGCTTCTCGTGAATGGTATTTAAAATTTAATCAAGTTATTCTTTCATTTGGTTTTGAAACGAATCTTGGTGAAGATTGTGTATACAATAAGTTCAGTGGGAGTAGATTTATAATTTTGGTCTTATATGTGGATGATATTTTACTTGCTAGTAATAATAAGGACCTTCTAAAGGAAAATAAGAAATTTCTCTCAAACAAATTTGAGATGAAAGGTCTTGGTGAGGCATCTTTTGTATTGGGAATCCAAATTCATCGTGATCATTCACGAGGTATTTTGGGATTATCACAAAAGAGCTATATAGAGAAGGTATTACAAAGGTTTAGCATGGAAAATTGGAAACCACATGACACCCCTGTCTCTAAAAGAGATAAATTCAGTTTAAAGTAATGTCCTAAAATTAATTTTGAATCCAAGTATACGGAAAATATCCCTTATGCTCCGGCAGTAGGAAGCTTAATCTATGCACAAGTTTGTACTCGTCCAGACCTTGCATTTATTATTGGGATGCTTGGTCAATACCAAAGCAATTCGGAAATAAGAACATTAAGTCGCATCCAAAAGAATGATGAAGTACCTATAAAACATTAAACTACATGCTTATGTATACAAAATCGGATCATTTTGAGATCATTAGGTATTCCGATTCTTTTTTACTGGATGCAAAGATGTCGAAGGACATCATATGGTTAATTCTCTTGTGGAAGAGAAATAAGTATAAACTGAACAAATAGATATACAACTTTGAGAAAAGCCGTCTTAACATCCATTTGATGAAGCTCAAGATCATAATGTGCCACTAATGTCATAATGATCATAAAAGAGGGTTTAGAAGATACCGGAGAAAATGTTTCTTTATAATCAATGCCTTCCTTTTGAGTAAATTCCTTAGCAACAAGACGTGCCTTATATCATTCCACATTACCTTGCGAATCCCTTTTGGTTTTAAATATCCATTTACAACCAATAAGTTTAGCACCTTCAGGTAATGGGACAAGATCCCAAACGTCATTGTCGTTCATTGATTTTAACTCCTTATTAGTGGCATTGATCCACTTATGAGAATTAGGACTATTAATGGCTTCATGGAAGGTGATAGGTTCATCTCCCACTAAACCTATGGTGTCCTCATTCTCCGCAAGATACACATTATAAATATTCGGAATAATACTTCTTGTTTCTCTAGTAGATCTCCTTAAGGGCACTGGTTCATCCTCATTTTGATGTTGTTGAATTTCCTCATGTCCAACATCTTCATGTTGTCCGTTATTTACGGGAATCTCTATATTATTTTGAATTGTATGTTCTTTATTGTATTTCAGGTACAATTACTTGATTTTCAACAGGAACTGAAGTTTAAGGAATATAGAGTGGTTCCTTTAACTCTTCAAATTCAAAATCATTACTATTTCTCCCACTAAATTCAACATCCTCAAAGAACCTAGCATTGTTAGTCTCGAAAAAAGTTATAGTTTTCGGGTCATAAAATTTATATCCCCTAGATCTCTTAGCATACCCTACAAAGTAACTGCCAACGGTCTTAACGTCCATACGGAGTTTTGTCGGTAGCCTTTAAAAATACGTGAACAGTGTTTGCACGGTCGTGCGTTATAACTTGCACGCCCGTTTCGGCCGTGCACTAATGAACTGGTGCAACTCTAATTCATTTATAGAGTATTGTGTTAAATTATAATTATAAATTTTTGTTTTACTCAAAAGACTTTCAATTCTTAATGTAAGATTATCCCATTTTGAACATAGCCACCATCATTGGATGCGTTGTGAGTTTGTTCAAATGCATAGCCACGCATTTAAAAATGTGTTGTGAGTATGCGGAACTACTTGCTTTGGTTGAATATTGATTCACCATTAAGTTAAGAATTGATAGTCAAAATCTGGAAAATTTGACATTCAGGGTCTGCTCGGCCGAGCACCTTCCTTGACTCGGCCGAGCACTCCATTTGTATCAGCACAACGTTTGAAATTTTTTGAAAAGGCGCCATCCAACGGTCATGATGCTCGGCCGAGCACCTCTAAGAACTCGGCCGAGCACCCCTAAGACTCGGCCGAGCATAAGGGATCAGAAAGGGATGTTCTCTGGAGGGTTTTGCTCGGCCGAGCACCTTCCTTGACTCGGCCGAGCATGACTCATTTTGGCCAGATTTTCAAATTTTTCAATATTTTGCTATTTTGGTCAATTTTCATTCATTATTTGAGTAAAGTATACATTAATTTGTGCCCTAAAGTGTGATTAATTATATGCTTAACAATTTCATTCATTTCTAAACAATATTGTCGCCAAAGTGATTTACGTTGTTTAGATACGAAATTGTAAAGTGATGAATGTTCTTATTGATATGTGATAACATGCTTGTTTCCCAAAGGAGACCTTGTTGTTGACTAAGTATTTGCATTCATGGGGTAATAATTGAATAAAACGTTTGGTCATTTTAAATACTTTGAACCATCCCAAAGGAAGGCGGGTATTTAAAATGAGTTGTTTATATTCTTTATTGCCGGGTAACAAATACTTTAAATCTTAGGACATTTTTAATACTTGAACCGGCCCAAAGGAAGGCAAGTATTTAAAATGTGTTGTTTAAAGTCATTTATTACCCTAAGATAAATCAAATTATGAGTCAATTCGCAATCCAAAGATTAGTTTTGATGTCATGCTGATTATCTTTTTGATGGGATTCATTGATATAGTTAATCACTTTATTCATTATGTAGTTTCTTATACATGTTTTGTATTCATTCTTCGTTCTTATTTCCAACAAATTTGATAAACGCTTCATCTATTACTACTGTCATGAATAATGTTCTAATGCTTAATGGGATTAACTTTAAAAACTTGGAAAAATAATATAACAATGATCTTAGGATGTATGGACATCGATCACGCATTAGGGGAACCAAGTCCTGCTAAAGGAAATACCGTTATAGAACGGAAAAATGTTGAGCAATGGGAACGGTCCAACCGCGTGAGTCTAATTATCATGAAAAATGCAGTTTCAAAGACATTTTTGGACAATGTCTCTGAGATCGAAAATGCTGAGTTTTTTCTTGAATTTTTGTGGAAACTTGTTTCCATTCGGTACAAGGGTGAGGAAAATCTTAGGGAGTACATTATTGAATTATTTCAATTTTTCGATCAAACTAAAGGCACTTAAGTTAGAGATTTCGGAATATTTTCTCGTGCACTTAGTTTTGATCTATCTTCCTTCTCAATTTAGTCCTTTTGAGGTGATCTATAAATGTCAAAAGTACAAGTGGAATATTAATGGATTATTTTCACATATGACACAAAAGGAAGATAGGATGAAATATCTTAAATTAGAAAGTACTCACTTAGCATTTACTTCTTCTCATGGGATTAAGAGAAGAGGGAAGAAAATTGTGGTTGCAAGTAAGAAGCATAAGGGATCATTTAATGATCATAAAGTTAAGAAATGCTTCTTTTGCAAGGACCTTACTCGCATGAAGAACGACTACCATAAGTATCGCGAATGGCGAATTCAGAATGGTATGTCATTTGATCTTGTTTGTACTAAGGTAAATTTGATTTCAATTCCTTAATATACATGGTGGTTGTATTTGGTGCAACAACTCACATTAGTTCATGTATGCAGGTTGCTCTGAATTACCGAATTCCCATAAAGATGAGAAATACATCTATATGGGAGCCGGAAATCCGGTTGAAGTTATAGGCTTAGTGGACTTTTAGATTAATGATAAGTACTGAGTATTATTTTGTACTAAATAATACATTCATTATACCGTCCTTTAGACGAAATTTAATATCTATCACGGCTTTGGACAAGGAAGGTTATTCTTGTTCGTTCGGTAATAATAAATGTGATCTTTATTTCAATTCCAAGCTTGTCGGTATTAGTACTTTATCATATCTTGATGATCTATATTTACTTGACATAGTCAAGACAATTAATGAGTCCCACAATAATGAAATCAAAACTAGAGACACAAAGCAAAAGTTATCAAGTGAAAATTCTTGTATTCTATGGCATAGGCGTTTGGGTCATATCTCCAAAGGAAGAATTGATAAAGCTTATGTCAGAGGAAATCCTAAAAACAACTTGATACTCCGGATAAAAACTTTTGCATTTAGTGTTTTAAAGAAAATTTTACAAACATTAAAGGAAATAGGATCTTTGAGAGTATCAAACGTCTTGGAACTAATTCATATGGACCATTCACTAATCCTTCATGGAATGGTCAACAATATTCCATCACATTCATAGATGATTACTCTCATTATGGATACATTATTTTTCTTCATGTAAAGTCTAAATCATTGGACGTATTGGATGAATGACGTCCAGGTCCTTTATACTCGCTATCTTGAAGAGTGTGGGATTGTCCCTCACTACACCATGTCAGGCAAACCTAGCATAGTGTAGTGGAAAGATATAATAGAATCCTTAAGAATATGGTAAGAAGTATGTTTTCTTGTACTTCTTTACCTCACTCATTATAGGCGATGCATTAAAGAACCGCTACTTATATTCTCAATAGAGCTGCTTCAAAGGCTATCGACAAAACTCCGTATGGACGTTAAGACCGTTGGCAGTTACTTTGTAGGGTATGCTAAGAGATCTAGGGGATATAAATTTTATGACCCGAAAACTAGAACTTTTTTCGAGACTAACAATGCTAGGTTCTTTGAGGATGTTGAATTTAGTGGGAGAAATAGTAATGATTTTGAATTTGAAGAGTTAAAGGAACCACTCTATATTCCTTAAACTTTAGTTCATGTTGAAAATCAAGTAATTGTACCTGAAATACAACAAAGAACATACAATTCAAAATAATATAGATATTCCCGTAAATAACGGACAACATGAAGATGTTGGACATGAGGAAATTCAACAACATCAAAATAAGGATGAACTAGTGCCCTTAAGGAGATCTACTAGAGAAACAAGAAGTATTATTCCGGATATTTATAATGTGTATCTTGCGGAGAATGAGGACACCATAGGTTTAGTGGGAGATGAACCTATCACCTTCCATGAAGCCATTAATAGTTCTAATTCTCATAAGTGGATCAATGCCATTAATAAGGAGTTAAAATCAATGAAAGACAATGACGTTTGGGATCTATTTTTGATTTCTCCATTAATCAAAGTAATTTTATTTTCCTAAACACTTTCCCTAAAGTTATTCTACCTCATGAGTATCATTTAATTCATGCAAAATAACGGACCCTCCATTTCCTAAATCATCGCAAAAAAATAGAAACTTCTAAACGAGTTTAAGAAGAAAGTTATCATTAGAAGGCTTAAGGGCTAAACATTATCCCTACTAAAAGTCAAAGGTCAACAAACGAAGAAAGTCAAAGGTGTTGTTGTCAACCTTCATTCCATGAAGAGTGAGGCTACTCAATTCAAAGCTTTGAGAGTACAAAAAAAAAAAAAAAAACTCTCAAGCTTTCATCACCCCCACAACATAGGTGAAACTTCAAATGTATGAAGGACTATCCCACAAAGAAGAGAAGTCAAATGATACCAATAAAAAAAATGAAGATTACTCAACATCCTTTTACAAAAAGTGAAGAAGACTTTCAGTATCAAGAAAAATGTTTACCCTCAAGTCATACTAATGATTGGCTTTCTTCTCAAACTTATTTAGAAATTTCTAGATGATGCACGGTTCATTAAAAGGTAGAACAACTTTTCTAGACCTTTGAGCCAAGTAGCATTTCTTGTTGAGTCTAGAAGCTTCCTGTTAGCCACTCTCATACACACTCTTGAAATCCAAGCATCAAAACTGGGGCTTCCTAACCTTTTCTCCCCCAGTCAATCTCTACTTCAACTCTTCAAAATAATCAAATCTGCATTAGGAGCCTTCCTCTTTGCTTCTCACTCTCATCATTAGAGAATACACTTCTCCAAAGACTCAATGCTTGGATCACCTTCCAAAGAATAGAGTTTGTCTCTTCTCAACTAACTTGAAATCTCATTTCTCTCTCCTCAATAAGATTTTCTCCACTGAGTTCTCTTCGAGTTAACATACTATTTTTAAAAAAAAGACGCAAAAGAGATGCCCGCTAGATTGAAAATCCGAAAAGGCGGTCTAATAAAAAACCAGGGTGCGTCACAAAAATAAAATCAAGGATAAAGGGAGACTTTTCTTCAACCTTCTTCATCGAGCATCGTTCGATCATCTTCAAATCAAGAGAGCAGCCTCACAAGCCTGTTCACAAAGTCATCTACCACATTCAAGCAACTTGGGGCTTGTGACAGGAAAGAGTCTTGGACATAAAGCCATTACGACAGTCGGCAGATTTGTAGTCGTTTACCTACTAGAGACACGATTCAAGGGGAAATTAAGAATGAAGATTTGCAACATGCCTAGATATGTTCACACAAGGTTACTCATCGAAATTCTACAACAACGAGACAACCTCGCTGACTAGCACCAGATTTTGCATAAACCTGATTTGGTCCCAACTTGTCAAACACAAGTTCACTCATATAGTTCACCCATCTCAAATATAAATCCATACAAATGTCCCTACATGTCCATATAACATAAACCCACTATCAAAATGACCAATCGGCCATTTATACAAACAGACGTGAGCACTACCACATAAGTCCAGTTAAACAACTAAAATCTGAAAAATATATTTGGAATCTTTATGTGCTAACAGGTACAGAAAGGTAAGAATCATTCGGGTCTATCCGAGACCAGCATGCATGTATCCTTGCATTACAGGAGCCGACAGTACCTCCACAACAACAGCGACACTTGTGACCTCAGGTGGAGCATTAACAAAATCTGGGACCTCAGCAACTTCAAAGTCCGTGACCTCGTGTAAGTACCCCAATCTAGATCGCTCTCCATCCCAGCATACGACAAAACCAGAGGCAAACTTCCGAAGGTCATAACTCCTTCATACGAACTTCGATTGAGACGTGCCATATATGGTTGGAAAACTCTCGACGAGAGCTAGCTTGCCATCACAATCACAAGAGCATGGAAGGTCCGTACGGACCTCTTTTCATGCCAAAAGGTCTGTACGGACCTCTTTGCACCAGACATCATGATTACAGAATCCGCTTAAAGTCCACGAGATTCCCTCAAATCCCGAAAATCTAAAATTTTGGTTTTCCTAGAAGGTCCTCCCACACTATATATAGAGGGCTCCCCCTCTCAAAATTTTCACACCTCCCACTTCTCTTCTCCCCCTAAGCCTTCAGGCTCCCCTTCTAAGACCCCTCGGGGCATTTCCGGTCCCTTTCGGTTCCCTCCGGGGCCTTTCGAGCTCCCTCGTGGTGCTCCGAAGCCCTACCGAGCGCTCCCGAGATGCTCCAGCGCTGCCCCAAGGCACTCTCTAGGTTCTCTGAGGCCCCTCGTGGTACTCCGAGGCCTTGCCTGGTCTTTCCCGAGGCGTCCCGGCCCTTTTCGAGCCAAACCGACGATTCCGAGGCACGCCGAACCTCTGCCCGAATCCAACCGACGATTCCGAGGCACGCCGAACCTCTGCCCGAATCCAATCGACGATTCCAACGCACGCCGAACCTCTGCCCGAATCCAACCGACGATCCCAACGTACGCCGAAACTCTGCCCGAGTGCACACTTGACAATCCCGAGGCACGCCGAAGCTCTGTCCGCAGACAACCGGCACATCCCAAAGCAATCCTGGTCCGTCCCAGAACACTATTCCATCCTCAAACACTATTCCCCAGCGGAAGACAGACACGAACCAACATTGGTAAGGCTTCCTTCCTACACTATTTCAATACATTTCAATAATAGTGTACAATGTAGACATCCGATACAGCATGCATTTTTAAAAGCACACACACACACACACAACATTTAAAGAAAGAAGGGGTACCGAAAGACTCGTTTTTACGAGGCGACTCGGGTGAGCTCTAATATTCTAATATTCTCTTCCCGAGGAGTAACCTGACCTCCGAACTCAAAATCTCATCACACAAAAACAGTTTATTTTTAAACTGATGCCTTTTTTCAATGTTTTGGGCTTAATCAAAACGGCGTGGCAACTCTACAAGCAAACACACAGCGAGACACCTCCTTCCAACGCATAAAACGGAACACCAGATGCCGGGGCGCGATTGCGCTGCCTCTCGGATCCGGGTAATTTCAGTTGGCGACTCCGCTGGGGAATTTTGTTTTAAAAAAAAAAACTTTTAAACAAAACAAAAGATTTTTTTTAAAACAATGATGAGGGTCAAACTTTCATTTTACCCCTTTCTTTAACTATTGTGTGTGTGTGCATGTGCTTTACCTTTTTTATTTTACAAAAAAATAAAAATACAAAAAATGCATCAATATACATCTGTGTACATATATTTAAAATTCTTCAAAAACTTCTATTTTACTCAGAAAAAGAATTTTAGAGACCGCACACTACTCGCACTACTGCCTCGGTACACCACACGCTACTCGCCCTGCTGCCTCGGATACACTGCACACTACAGCCCTCAACCCGGGGTGGTCTCAATTGCAGTCCGTTTGGTCTTCCTAGTCCTCTTGGATGCACACGGAATCATTCCAAACATCCCATCCTAGCCAAGTGTCAACCATGCACGTTTGAGTCTTGAGTCACACTCTGTCCAGACTCGGTTGGTTTTTACCCAGTCCGTGTCATACAGCCTGGATACATATCCCATGCCGACCATTTTCTGAGTCGAAGCTCGGAACTCAAGATCCCTTGCGCAAGCAAAGCGATGAAAGGTCATGCTAAAATCTTGACCCGATCTTGATTTTCTGAAACTACACCCAGAAGATGTTCCGTCCGGGATATGCATCCATGCCCACATGACACCATGTCATCAAGCCTTTAATACGTCAGCCATGACGATATGACCCAGCCAACACCTAACGTCACAGATCCCTTGCGCAAGCAAGGTAAAGAGAGGTCATGCCAAACTCTTGACCCGATCTTGACTCAGGTGCCGGCTCGGCTCACTATTCACATGGCTAACGCATTAAAACGAACATGACAGGAACGATCCTTAGGTTCTATTTTTCTTTTAGGTCGGTGGAAACCGCTTGCCTTATATGACCCTCGCCCGGGGCTGTCCACCTCGGGATGTCGAAATACAGGTGCAAAACGAGGGGCTTATAGCCGCACAGATGGTCTCCACTGACCCAGGATCTAGCATAGTTGAGAAAACAAGAGCAATCTTTTCCAACCTACCTAGGATTCTGAGAAAACACTGTTTTACGTAAATTAAAACAACAAAAAAAAAAAATAAAGAAAAGCGAAAACTGCATGTCACATGAGCTTTCCCCCCTTTATCCAAAAGGCCTTCCCGTGTCTAAACCTTACCCGTCACCCCCTCCAGCGAAGCGAGAGTGGTTGAGAGTACCCGGGAGCCGCCTTTTCAGTATCGAGGTCACAAGGTCCGATAGCCCTTTCGGTTCAGCGGTCCGAACAGTCCGCTACTCCACCATGGCGGGATCAACAGATAACAGTGAGGGAAACGAAACCCCACCCCCGGGAAATTTCCAAACGATGGAAGAAGTTTGGCAAGCTTTCAAGGCTCTCGAGAAATGCCAAGAAGAGCAGCAGGCTTGGATTGAATATGCCATGCGCCGTCGCAGAACCGTCGCGGTTCCCCAACCTGATGGGACCTTCATTCTCATAGAAGACGAAGAAATACCTGCTCCCCCGGGTCCTCAAAGCTATTAGCAGGTCCCACCTCCGCCAAGCCACGGAAACCTAGCAATGCAAAATAGCTCCCGCTCAGAGCTTAACTCGGGCCTCAGTCAAGCGGCTCCGATCTGTCAACCTCATCAGCACAATATGTTTTTCGGCCCTGCTCTGCAAACTCAATATCACCAACACATCTATGGGCCCGCTCCCTCATATCCTAACACCTCTCAATATCTCCTAGAATTCAATCCTGTGCCTCTGTATGAGCCCCGCAGCCGCAACTTGAAATCCCAATGTTTACCAGGGACACACATCCCAAGCGGATATCCCGACATTTCAAACCTTCCACCCGCTGGACTGCCACTTGGGCCTAATGAAATATTTCCCCATTTCCCAAACACAACCCTTAGTGATCCGGGCAATCATGCCCCCAATTTCAATAATCCAGGATACGGGTTGGTATACACCCAACTGCCTCCCCGAGACTCCCAAATGGCGATCCCATCAGTTAATCCACCTCCAAACAAGAAGAAAGAGGTTACCAGAGCGCCGCTACATCCAAAACGGAGCCCAAGTAAACCGTGATCAAGCACCCCGAGGAACAACAATCCCCCTCGCATACCACAGTTCCAGCATTTCGATAACCTCGGGATGCCCTTGAGCCAAGTCCTCGAGATACTAGTAAAGAGGAACATTCTCAAACCCCTTGAGGATTTCCAACCAAAGTCTCGTAAGCCCAACAAGGATATGAGCAGGCACTACGCCTTCCACAACTACCCCGGTCACACCACCGACAATTGCTTCGTGCTAAAACAAGTGGTCCAAGGGCTAATCGAAGAGGGAAAGTTGGAACGCCCATGCGGTCCCAACACAGTCAGAAACCCTTTCCCTGGAAATGACGGGGTAAGCATGGTGGATAAGTCCTCGGCAAATTCCCGTGATGATTGGGGACGTGAAGACGAAACCTGGGGCTTTCGCAATGAAGAATTCGAAAGAAAGAATCCAAGAATGGTTATTCCCCAACATTCCTTTCCGGAATCAGGGCACACCAAGGGATGGATCGAGCCCTCCCCGGAGATAAGGCAGTTCGAGACAGGCCGAGCAAGTGGCAGCATAAAAAATGGCGTAACTTTCACAAATGCAGACCCACAGCCAGCAAGAAGAAACAGGACGAGAAGCTTGGACTAACCCCCCGTCTCCTAGAGTCTATCTTCAAAAATAAAAGACCCCGAGTCTGTCGTATTTAAGTTTGAGACTCTCAAGTCGTCTGACGGCCTTACGCCTAAAGATTATGCGCTTGTAACATAAACCTCGCTTCCTTATGCTTTGAATAAAAGATCGACCTTTCTGAGTATCCCCTCATTGCCACTTTAACAAATGATAAATTAACTAATCAAAAACGATTAATAATGATTCACTTAGTAAAGACGCAGACACATTAATGAACAATGCATTAAACAAATCTTTAAGCATGTTGTCAAACGAGAGGAAAATAAGGCCCAAGCTGCCGAGAAGGTTCTAACCAAAATGAATTTGGGAACTGCTGAAAAGCCCCAAAGAGACGCAAATCAAAGAATCATACAGTCAAACCTCGTAGGTTCTAGTACTTTTCTCATTCAATTAAGTCCTCCACGGACATTGTAATTAAGTCTTCAATTTTCCATACATAAGTCTTCTTTCTTTTCTTGCTAGACTTGGGACATTATTTTGCACCCCACATTACATTTAATGAAATGGTTTTGTTCTATGTGATCACTTGCATTGCTCAACAAGTAATTCCACAAATGATTAATGCTTTGATTAATTGGTGTGAGAAAGTCAATCGATAACTCCTCATACACCTTACCATACCCCACACAAAGGCCTCCAATCAAGCCATACACTTTCCAAAACATGTCCCTACCATCACCTTGACCAAGTCAACGACAGCGGCAACATCAAAGGACAACAAACGGTCACTCAGCATTAAAAGATTGACCCCATGTTGACAACAATCTAGGGGCTTGCCTTCGCCCTCGTGCGCATCAAGAAAGTTCAAGTCAGGGGCTTATCTTCGCCCTCATATGCTTCAAAAAAAAAAACTCAAGCGTAAGCTACAAAAAAGAGCTCAAGCAGAAGCTTCACAAAAAAAATGAGGTCAAAGACCCAGCGCCAGCGATCAAGAGGCAATGGATTCATTGAAATTGCCATCAAATACGACTTGTCAAGGAATCACCTCAAGGCCCGTGCCTCATCATTCAACCTTTCGAGCCTTTTCGTCAAAGGCCGCTCGAATTTTCATGCCCTGGCCCCAAAGCCAAACACATTTCAACCCCGAACTACGTCGACCTGAGCTCCTTGTCTTAAGGGGAACGTAGGCAACCAGAAATGGTCCGGTCATAAACACATACGAATCCACAAACCCGGTCTCATCAATGACCTCTCCTATACACAAACCTTCTTTCACACCAGACCAACTCGATCCTTGATACCGGTTGACTTTATCCTCGTGATTAATCAAAGCATATCAGGTTTAATTGTTGAATAACCCGAACATCAACAAAGGGTTTTAAGCAAACAAGTGATCATTGTGAACAAATCAAGTTTTCAAATGTCTCGACAAGTCTTCTTTTTCTACAAAATAGGACAATAGAGCTAAACACTGATTTTCTGTCAGCAAGGGCTTCCATACACTTTTACAAGCTTTTCAGTGCTCATACTCTCTCAAAAGAGTCAAACCCAAAAGCATTTTTTTTGTGCCCACGTCAAATAAGGCATTCACAGAAAAGGGGACCCGTCCCCACATTTTCAAAAATAAATACGCCCTTGCAAGTGTACATTACGAGTCATTTCTCCCACAAAAGAGAGTCGAACTACGTAGACCTGAGCCCCTCAAGGGGAACGTAGGCAGCCTTCATTGGTTCGGTCTAAGGAATACACAAAATTCCAAAAATTGACGCCACCAAGGCTCAGAAAAGAAGCAAGCAAGAGATTTTGCGTCTCGACAAAGCTTTAAAAGTAAATCACAAATCATCACAGTTAAAACACTTCTTGATGAGTTCAAGCACGGTCTACTCTCAAACTCACAACATGCTAAAAGACAGCTTAATACATTTAACAAACAATGTGTCTGCAATGCAATGAATGGATACCTAGGAGGTCATTCCGCGCCATCTGCGCTTGTCCCCTCGCCATTCTTTCCTTTCTTTCCTCGTCCCCGGCGAGTCTTCTTTCGCTCCATGTGAGCCAGCTCTGCCTCTCTCATCCGAGATTAGGGGTCCTTCCCGTAGAGTCAAAAAATCCAACAGCTCGCAGAGCTTCATTCGCCCGCGCTTCGGCCCGGATCTCCTCCCTGCGAGTCTGCAAAAGAGGACCTCTCTCCGTCAGTCAGTCAACTCTGATCTCGTAGTCAAACAAAGCATCTCCCGTAACATCCTGAGGGTCAGACCAGGCTTCGGCACTCCTAAGGCAATAACTGCGACGGCAATCGGGCCCCAGAATTGCTTCACGCCTGCTCCCCAAAATCACTTGGGACTCCCCAACATGCCGCTCATACCAACCCAGGTACTCGGTGGTGGTCAACACAACACTCTCCCGGCGTCGAAGGAGCACCACAAGAGGGAAAGCGGAATACTTCCATACCCTCATAAAATACAGAAGAGCATCTAAAGCTGCCAAGCAAAGCAGGGGCTTCCCCCACACATGAACCGGTCCCCCAGCGCCAAGCGATCTATGCCATGGAAAGTCTCCCCCGAAACTAAGGGAACTATGTCCTCACCAGCCTGGCAATGGCCTGCCACATCCAACAAACACGTCCCAGGAGACATCACTCCCGTCGTCCCTCAAGAAACTGTCAAAGATGCTTTAGCCCCAAACTGCTCAAAAGCCTTACCAAAGCCATTTCCGGTCACCATACACTAACCGCAAACATTTCAAGCTCGTGCGACATGCACAGAACATAAAAAAAAGGAGTAGAAACAATCCCTAAAGCAAAAAATAAAAGAGTTCATTACATGTGAATACATTGTGCATATAAATACAAATATTTTGTTGCTCACTAACATGAACAGAAAAAAAAAAGTCCTACTCTGAGTCATCGGCACCACCGCCTGGTAAAGACTCCCACATCTCGGTACCTCCGCCAGCCACCTCATCATCCTCGGTGAACTCAGCACCTTCCTCGACCGGATACTCCAAGACGTCCGCAGAAGTCGGAATGAAGAAGGAAAAAGAAGACGAGCCATCCCTCCTCTCCTTGTCCAGCACCTGAGGCGTCCCACGTCCTCATCATCTCAGACAGAGGCGTCACCTCGCCCTCACCGCAAGTTCAAACAGAGGCGCTACCTCGCCCTCACCAAGTTCAGACAGAGGCGCCATCTCGCCCTCACCGCAAGTTCAGACAGAGGTGCCACCTCACCCTCACCACAAGTTCAGACAGAGGCGCTACCTCGCCCTCACAACAAGTTCAGACAGAGGCGCCACCTCGCCCTCACTACAAGTTCAGACAGAGGTGCCACCTCACACTCACCGCAAGTTCAGACAGAGGTGCCACCTCGCCCCTCGCCGCAAGTTCAGACAGAGGCGCTGCCTCGCCCTCACCGCAAGTTCAGACAGAGGCGCTGCCTCGCCCTCACCAAGTTCAGACAGAGGCGCCACCTCGCCCTCACCGCAAGTTCAGACAGAGGCGCCACCTCGCCCTCACCACAAGTTCAGACAGAGGCGCTACCTCACCCTCACCAAGTTCAGACAGAGGCGCCACCTCGCCCTCATCGTAAGTTCAGACAGAGGTGCCACCTCGCCCTCACCGCAAGTTCAGACAGAGGAGCTGCCTCGCCCTCACCGCAAGTTCAGACAGAGGCGCCACCTCGCCCTCACTGCAAGTTCGGACAAAGGCGCCATCGCGTCCTCATCACTTCAGCAATTCAGCCAGAGACGCCACCACGTCCTCTTCGTCTCGGTCAGAGGCGCCACACGTCCTCAACATTTCAACAACTCGATCAGAGGTGCCCCATGCCCTCAAACACTTCAGCAATTCAGCCAGAGATGCCACCACGTCCTCTTCATCTCGGTCAGAGGTGCCCCACGTCCTCAACTTCTTCCTCACAAAGGCCCTTCCTCCTGCAAGTAAACACAACAAAGGTATGAAAAAAAAAATCATACTTATGTCTTTAAATATTTCCTCTGTTACCTCATAGTGAGATACGTCCCCCTGTCTCCCTGATAGATATCTCATATCTTTTAGTAAGATTACCAATCTTTTGGTAAGATTGGTCATCCTTCACATATGGTAGATATCTTTTAGAAAGATTACCCACCTTTTCGTAAGATTAACATATCTTTTAGTAAGATTGGCTATCTTTAAGATTACCAATCTTTTGATAAGATTGGCCATCCTTCACATAGGGTAGATATCTTTTAGAAAGATTACCCATCTTTTCGTAAGATTAGCATATCTTTTAGTAAGATTATCCATCTTTTAGTAAGATTAGCTATCTTTTATTAAAATTTCCAATCTTTTCGTAAGATTAGCCATCTCTCAACTTAGGGTAGACACCCCCAAACAGTCTCACATAGGGTAGACATCCCCAAAAAGTCTCACTTAGGTCCAGACGCCATAAAAGAGTCTCAACTTTGGCCCAGATGCCTTATAATAGTCTCAACTCAGGGTAGACACCCCCAAACAATCTCACTTAAAGCCCAAATGTCTTAGAACAGTCTCACCTAGGGTATAGACACCTTCAAAGAAACTCAACTTAGATATTCCTCGCCTTTCGCGGTCGTCATCGTAAGTCCAGATCTCTCCCACTAAATGGCAAAACAAACCCCAAGGCCCAAACGCCTTCAAAATGCAAAACATAAAAGTCAATGTGCCCATCAATGTAAGACCGTACGGAAATACATATCTCCAGCACCGGCCGTCATCATAAGCCCGAACCCCAAGGCACAAACGCCTTCAAAACACGAATCCAAAGGCACAAACGCCTCCACACTCACAATTTCACCATCACCAGCATTATCCGCAGCCCGGAAGACTTTATACCACTCGGTCCGGAAGACCGTATAAACCTCCTAAAACACTATTCGCAGCCCGGAAGGCTTTAAACCACTCGGTCCGGAAGACCGTATAAACCTCCCAAATCACTATTTGCAGCCCGAAAGGCTTTAAACCACTCGGTCCGAAAGACCGTATAAATTTCCCAAATTATTATCCGTAGCCCGGAAGGCTTTAAATTACCCGATTCGAGATTACCCATCTTTTAGTGAGATTACCCAACTTCTAGTAAGATTAATCCATCTTTTAGTGAGATTACCCATCTTTTTGTGAGATTACCTATCTTTTAGTGAGATTAACCATCTTCTCGTGAGATTACCCATCTTTTAGTGAGATTACCCATCTTCTCGTAAGATTAACCCATCTTCTAGTGAGATTACCCATCTTTTAGTGAGATTACCCATCTTTTCGTGAGATTGCCCATCTTTTCGTGAGATTACCCATCTTTTAGTGAGATTGCCCATCTTTTCGTGAGATTACCCACCTTTTCGAGAAATTACCCACCTTCTCGTAAGATCACCTCACACGCGAACTATGATCAGGCTTGATTCCCACTTGGGATACGTAGGAATCCTATCAAAGGGTCCAGCCAACCGACCTAAACAGTTACCTTAGGACACCACCACGTCCTCACAGTCGACCTTAGCGGTCATATCACCTTAGGACACCACCACGTCCTCACAGTCGACCTTAGCGGTCACATCACCTCAGGGCACCACCACGTCCGCATACACTCAAGATTACACGACCTCTGAACTAAGATCAGGCTTGATTCCCGTTAGGGATACGTAGGAATCCTATCACAGGGTCCAGCCAACTAACCTAAACGGTCACCCACAGGATACCACCACGTCCACGTACAGAGTCTCAATCAGAGGATATCACACGTCCTCGTGCACTAAAACACTCACCCCACACCCGAACTATGATCAGGCTTAATTCCCGCTTAGGGATACGTAGGAATCCTATCACAGGGTCCAGCCAACTGACCTAAACGGTCACACAAAAGGACACTGCCACGTTCTCATAAACTGGCCTACACGGTCACATCCTCATTCAGCACGCGATCCAGATCAGGACCCTTATCTTATCGACGACCCCACTTCCTCCATAAGTGACGTCGCCGAGGGGCTTCTGTAAGTACCCCAATCTGGATCGCTCTCCATCCCAGCATACGACAAAATCAGAGGCAAACTTCCGGAGGTCATAACTCCTTCATACAAACTCCGATTGAGACGTGCCATATATGGTTGGAAAGCTCTCAACGAGAGCTAGCTTGCCATCACAATCACAAGAGCATGGAAGGTCCGTACGGACCTCTTTGCATGCCAAAAGGTCCGTACGAACCTCTTTGCACTAGACATCATGATTACAGAATCCGCTTAAAGTCCACGAGATTCCCTCAAATTCCGAAAATCTAAAATTTTGGTTTTCCTAGAAGGTCCGTACGGACCTTCTTGCAACTTTTCCCACACTATAAATAGAGGGCTCCCCCTCTCGAAATTTTCACACCTCCCTCTTCTCTTCTCCCCCTAAGCCTTCAGGCTCCCCTTCTAAGACTCATCGGGGCACTTCCGGTCCCTTTCGGTTCCCTCCGGGGCCTTTCGAGCTCCCTCGTGGTGCTCTGAAGCCCTATCGAGTGCTCCTGAGACGCATCAGTGCTGCCCCGAGGCACTCTCGAGGTACTCTGAGGCCCCTCGTGGTACTTCGAGGCCTTGCCTGGTCTTTCCCGAGGCGTCCTGGCCCTTTTCGAGCCAAACCGACGATTCCGAGGCACGCCGAACCTTTGCCCGAATCCAACCGGCGATTCCGAGGCACGCCGAACCTCTGCCCGAATCCAACCGACGATTCCAACGCACGCCGAACCTCTGCCCGAATCCAATCGACGATTCCAACGCATGCCGAACCTCTGCCCGAATCCAATCGACGATCCCAACGCACGCCGAAACTCTGCCCGAGTGCACACTTGACAATCCCGAGGCACGCCGAAGCTCTGTCCGCAGACAACCGGCACATCTCGAAGCAATCCCAGTCCGTCCCAGAATACTATTCCATCCTCAAACACTATTCCCCAGCGGAAGACAGACACGAACCAACATTGGTAAGGCTTCCTTCCTACACTATTTCAATACATTTCAATACTTAGTGTACAATGTAGACATCCGATACAGCATGCATTTTTAAAAGCACACACACACACATAACATTTAATGAAAGAAGGGGTACCGAAAGACTCGTTTTTACGAGGCGACTCGGGTGAGCTCTAATATTCTAATATTCTCTTCCCGAGGAGTAACCTGACCTCCGAACTCAAAATCTCATCACACGAAAATAGTTTATTTTTAAACCGATGCCTTTTTTCAATGTTTTGGGCTTAATTAAAACGGCGTGGCGACTCTACAAGCAAAACACAGCGAGACACCTCCTTCCAATGCATAAAACGGAACGCCAGATGCCGGGGCGTGATTGCGCTTCCTCTCGAATCCGAGCAATTCCCAAACAACAATGCGACATGCCGGGGCCCGCACGTGAGCCGGATCCAGGTAATTTCACCTCGGCAACGTCAAAAAAGTCTGTGACCTCAGCAACTTTAAAGTCCGTGACCTCGGCAACACCGGCAACGTCAGTAACCTCGAGCGGTGCATCATCAAAAATAGATATTTTCAGAATTGGGTCAAGTCCTTGATTCCCCAGTATGAATTTATCCAGTTCGAAAGCACTCAAACAACCTCAGCTACGTCAGTAACCTCGGGCGACGCACTTCAGCAACTTCATTAACAAACTGGGTATCATCAGAATTGGGTCAAGTCCTTGATTCCTCAGTATGATTTTACCTTTTCAGTTTTCTCTCAAAATTGATTTTCAAAAAAAAAATGTTTTTCAAAATACCTAAAATAGCCTTTTTAGTGTTTTGGAGTCGAACTACGTTTTGGTCTGATTCTCCGATAGAGATACGTAGGCAGCCGTGCGGCACGACCATCCCAGTGTTCAGAATGATGTCTTTTCTATCGACGACATGACTTCTTCTATAATTCTTATCGCCGAAGGGCTCTGTAGACACCCCATTCTGAACCAATAATTACATGATTACACTACTCTTCGTCTCTCTTTTGTGTTTTGATGAAAGCATATTAGTTTCGTTAAATTTCTAACTAACCTTGTTAGTTTTGGATCTAACTGACTAACAGAATAACTGAAGAGGACAGAATAGTCGATTGACTAGTTGTCCCACGCGGAACAGGCATGTCTCGCGCGAGACAACCTCTCGGCAGAATGTGCAGAATCACTTTCCTTCTCCGTTTCAACCTCTTTTCTTGATAAACTCTTATCCAATTCAGGTCTCTACTGATTTATAGAGTTCCAGAACCTTCCTTGGGAGGAATCCCAATCCACTTTTACCTCCTAAAGCCCCTATAAATACTTGATGACTTTCAGTATTTCGGATCCCCCACCGACAGGTCAAAAACACACAATTTGTTAGTTTCTCTCCTTGAAAGACTCCTACAAATCACTCATAAACAAACACCTAAAGTTCATTTATCAACCTTGTTGATCAACGAACATCGATATTCAAGCCTAGAATCAAGGCGAAACTCTGTCCAAATCCTTTCTCGACCGAGAAGGAGGAGAAAACACTTAGAACCACGTTCTAAACCAAATAATTCCTAAAACACAAGGTAAACTCCTATATATTTACTCTTTCTCTCAATCTCTCTCTAATTGCTTTTAGAGTGGTGTAAACCTATCAAAAGGGTTAGCCTAGAGTCCCTTCAATCGATGGAGGCGATCTCGAAGCATAAAACCTGACATTCCTAATTAAGAAATTACTTAGGGTTTTCTTATTTAAATACTGCTTAAATTGATAAATCCCCCTTAAGCAAGACCGATCTTCAGATTTGGTGGATGCGGTGCTCCTCGACCTTCCAAATCCATCACTTAAGCCCCGAACCCAAATCTTTCAAAAAAGGTTTTTCTTATTGTTTTCCTAAATAAATAATAAGTGGCGACTGTGTGTTCATCAAAAAATTGCATAGCTACACCTGCCACCAAATAGTATCACGTCTTGGCAGTATCTGAAAGAGGTATTCCTTGATGAGTTCTTTACTCTAGATCAAATCAATGTAATGACACGTGATATCAGTAACATGGAACATCAGTCTAATGAGTCTTTATATGAATATTACAACCAATTCTATAAGCTTTGCAGAAGTTGCCCGTATCATGGCTTTGATAAAGAACGGTTGATTGTATACTTTTACGGGGGATTAACTGTGCAAGATAAACGAATGGTGGATTCTTCTTGTGGAGGTAGTATTCTGAATAAAACTGCCAAGGGTGCAGAGAAATTGATAGAGGGATTGTCCAAGAGCACAAGAACTCATGAAAGAAGGTCTAGTATTAGATAAGTCAGTGCATCAAGATCTGGTGATAAAACTAGTAAGCTGGAGGACGATGTTGAGGATGTTAAGAGTTTATTGAAAACGTTGGTTTCGGGTCAGCAACCTCAGCATTGTGGCATTTGTAATGATGTGACTCACCTTACTGATTCTTGTCCATCTCTTCGGTCGAATGAGGTTGAGGATGTTAATGTTATAGGTTTTAATCAGTTGGGTCAGAGGCCACTGCCGTACAACTACAACTCCTCGAGCAATGTTCATCCGAACCTCAAATATGGTCCATCACAGGGTCAACAAGGTTTCAGGGGACAGCAGTTTAATAATCAGCAGGGGTACCAGAAGGGTCATAAGTATCAGGGCAACTAGTCTAATCAGTACAGAGCACCAGTTGAACAACAACAGCAACAGCAGGGCCCAGGCCTGGCCCTACCATGAGACACATGAGGCGGTCGCCTAGGGCCCCCGAATTTTGTCCCATTTTAGGGGCCCCAAATATCTAGTTTTATTGTATATATTAAATGTTCCGCATTATATAACAAAGATGACGAATGTCCTTGTGGCTAAGTAAGTTGCTTTAAATTCATGGTGTATCAGATGACCAAAGTTCGAACCTCAAAATAAATTATTATCACTAAAATTTATTGCAATATTTTCTTGATTTCTTTGCAAACATCTCAATTTATTTTAATTACCAAATTCAATTGTCCAAGTTCAAATCTTCATATTTCTACTAAAATATTCTCCTAGAACCTAAGAAAATACGAAAACATATGCCTCTTAAAAGAAAAAGAATGATTGGATATGGAAAGATGGAGAGATAAACGTTACACCGCAATATTTCCAGTAAGAAAATTTAGGGGTCTCGATGAAATAATTTGCCTAGGGCCCCAAATTGAACAAGACCGGCCCTGGCAGGGCCCACCTCCTGCAAAGTCTGCAGAGGAATTGATTAGCTCTTTAGCGCAGAGTGTGACTACCATGAATGGGAATTTCCAACAGTTTCAGTAGCGGACTGAGTCGAGTATCAGCAGTTTAGAGAAGCTCAGAAGCATATGAGTCAGCTTGCAGATGCAGTTGGGAGGATGGAGGCTAAAGATTCGAGGAAGTTGCCATCTAGAACTGAACCAAATCCTAAGTCTAATGTTAGTGCTGTGACTTTGCATAGTGGAAGGAAGCTTGAGGATGTAGTTGTAGAGGAGGAGCTCGAGTTACTAGTTGAGAGGGTTACACTTGAGAAGAAGACTCCAAAGCAGGAGAAGAGTACTGCACCTGTGGCCCCTGTTTATGAGTCAGTCCCTCTGTTTCCTTATGCATTGAGGGAGTCTAGAAAATCGAAGCCTGACAAGGCTATTTTTGACACCTTCAAGAGATTAGAGGTAAACATTTTATTTTTAGATCTCCTTCAGACAGTTCCGAGGTATGCAAAGTTTCTAAAGGAATTGTGCACTTTGAAGAGAAATCAGAAGAAAAGGAGTCAGAAAAAGGTTAAAGTCAGTGAGCATGTGTCTGTAGTTTATCAGAGGAAGATGCCTAAAAAGTGCGGTGATCCGGGTATGTTTGCGATTTCGGTGTCTCTAGGGATGCTTCGGAACATATGGCTATGCTTGACTTAGGGGCTTCAATCAACGTAATGCCTTATGTTTTGTTTGAGAACCTATAGTTAGGACCTCTACAGGATACTCAGGTGGTTATTCAGCTTGCTGACAGATCTAATGCTTACCCTGGGTTGATTGAGGATGTTCTGGTTCGGGTTTGTAAGCTCATATTTCCTGTAGATTTCTATGTATTGGAGATGGACACGGATCCTAAGGCTCCCATTCTGTTAGGGAGGCCATTCATGTCGACTACTCGTACCAAATTAGATGTTTCTAATGGGTCGTTAACTATGGAGTTTGATGGGAAACGAATGGAGTTTAATATTTTTTATGCCATGAAATATCCTAAGGATGTCCATTCGGTGAATTTCATTGATGTAGTTGAGCCCATAACTCAAGAGGTGTTCGATGTGTGTGGGGGAGATGATGACATGAAATCTGTGTTGGAGAATGCTTTGGGATGTGCAGAGTTAGAATTTGATCTTTCTGATGAGATGAAGGAGGCGGTGATGAGCCTTTCTGAGGATGCCATGTATGCCTCGTCACCGGGTTATGGTCGTGTGCAATTGGAGGTGCCACCGGAGAAACCTTTGCCATCTATTGAGAAGACACCTGTGCTTGAATTGAAACCCCTACCTGATAATTTGAAATATACTTTCTTGGGTGAAGGGAAGACACTTCCTGTGGTGATCTCTAGTATTCTGACGGAGGACCAAGAGAAGAGATTGGTTGATGTGATTCGGGCTCGAAAAAAAAGCAATCGGGTGGACTATTGCCGACATTAAAGGCATAAGTCCTTCTTTATGTACACAATGAATCTTGTTAGAAGAGGGTGCTAAGCCGATAAGGCAACCACAAAGGAGGTTGAATCCACCTATGATGGAGGTGGTAAAGAATGAGGTTCTGAAGTTGTTACAGATGGGGATCATTTATGCCATATCCGATAGCGAGTAGGTTAGTCCCACTCAATATGTAACCAAGAGGGGCGGGATCACCGTCGTCATCAATCATAAGGGCGAGTTGGTGCCAACCTGGGAGCAAACGGGATGGCATATTTGCATTGATCTTCGTCGGCTAAATGAGGTAACGAGAAAAGATCACTTTCCCCTCCCCTTTATTGATCAAATGTTGGAAAGGTTAGCCGAAAGGGCGTATTATTGTTTTCTTGATGGATATTCCGGGTATTTTAAAATACCAATTGCCCCGAAAGACCAGGAGAAAACTACGTTTACTTGCCCCTTCGGCACCTTTGCCTATCGGAGGATGCCTTTTTGTTTGTGCAATGCACCTGCGACTTTTCAAAGGTGTATGATGATCATCTTCTCCGATTTTGTGGGGAATTTTATGGAAGTCTTCATGGATGACTTCACCGTCCATAGAGACTCTTTTGACCAATGCCTTTATCACCTTGCTTTAGTCTTGGATCGATGTGTTGAAACTAATTTGGTGTTGTTCGAAAAGTGTCACTTTATGGTTGAGCAAGGCATTGTGTTGGGTCATGTGGTTTCTAAAAAGGGAATTGAAGTTGATAAAGCTAAAATTGATGTTATTTCTACACTTCCTTACCCTACAAATGTGCGTGAAGTGCGGTCTTTCCTTGGTCATGCGGGGTTTTACCGGCACTTCATAAAAGATTTTTCAAAGATTGCTACACCTTTATGCACCTTGTTGCAAAAAGAGGTTGATTTTAATTTTGATGATAATTGCAAAAAGTTTTTTGATGAGTTGAAGGGTAGATTGACATCTACCCCCATAATTCAAGCCCCCAATTGGTCTCTCCCTTTTGAGATCATGTGTGATGCTAGCGACTATGTTATGGGGGCAGTTTTGGATCAAAAAGTGGATCGTGCTTCTCATGTAATTTATTATGCATCTATGACTTTGAATGAGTACAAAGAAATTATTCCACTACTGAAAAAGAGATGTTAGCGGTTGTTTTTGCATTAGAAAAATTTAGGTCCTACTTGCTTGGAACTAAAATCATCGTGTACACCGATCATGCTGCTCTTAAGTACTTAATGTCCAAAAAAGAGGCAAAACTGAGGCTCATTGGTGGATTCTCTTATTGAGTGAATTTGACATAGAGGTTAAGGATAAGAAAGGGGCTGAAAATGTAGTTGCCGATCACTTGAGTCGTCTTGTTAAAGAAGAGGATAGGCCTTATAAACAAGCCCCTATTAGGGGTGAGTTTCCTGATGAGGCTTTGTGGGTGGTGAAAGATGTGTTCCCTTGGTACGCAGATTTGGTGAACTTTTTGGTCTTAAATAAATTTCCCCCAGGGTTTTCTAAACCCAAGAGAGACAAAATACGTAGTGTGGCTAAGTACTATGTGTGGGACGAGCCCAACTTCTGAAAGCATTGCGCTGACCAAGTTATTCGTAGATGTGTTCCGAAAAATGAAGCAGCCTCTATCCTGATGTTTTGTCATGAGTATGCATGTGGTGGTCATTTTGGTGCTAAAAATACTACTAGGAAAGTTTTAAAGAGTGGCTTCTTTTGGCCAAGTTTGTTTAAGGATGCCACTGCCTTTTATAAATCCTGTGACTGATGTCAACGTGTTGGAAATATAGGATGCCGCAATGAGATGCCACAAAACATCGTAATTAATTGCGAAGTTTTTGATTTATAGTGAATTGACTTTATGGGCTCGTTCCCTATCTCTTTTGGTTTTGTGTACATCTTACTTGTAGTGGACTACGTTTCCAAGTGGGTCGAAGCGATCCCTACACGCACCGATGATGCTAAAGTGGTGGTGAGTTTCCTTAGGAGTAACGTTGTGTCTAGGTTTGGGATGCCTAGGGCCTTGATTAGTGATAGAGGAACTCATTTTTGCAATAGGATGATGGAGGTCTTGGTCAAGAAATATAATATCACACATAAGGTCTCTACCGCCTATCATTCCCAAACAAATGGCCAAGCGGAAGTGTCTAATAGGGAAATCAAGTTCATACTCAAAAAAAAACCGTGAACCCGAATAGGAAGGATTGGAGTCTAAGGTGAGAAGATGCATTATGGGCTTACCGGACGGCTTACAAGACACCTATTGGTATGTCCCCATACCGGTTAGTGTTTGGTAAGCCATGTCACTTGCCCGTAGAATTAGAGCATAAAGCCTTTTGGCCAATCAAGAAGTTTAACATGAACTTAGACGGGTCCGGTGAGGAAAGTAAATTGCAATTAAATGAACTTGATGAGAACCGGAGAGAGTCTTATGAGAATAATGTTTCCTACATGGAACGAGCGAAAATGTGGCATGATAAGATGATTTTAAGAAAGGACTTTAAGGTTGGCCAAAAAGTCCTTCTATTTGATTCCCGTCTTCGCTTGTTCCCCGGTAAATTGAGGTATCAGTGGACCGATCCCTACTTAGTGAGAGAGGTGCTTCCGCATGGTGCGATTGTGATATCTAGTCTCTCCACAGACAATAAGTTCAAGGTCAATGGGCAAAGATTGAAGACCTATTTGGATGGTGGAGAGTTTAATGTTGAGGATGTGGAGATGATTGATTATGATACAATTTATGAATAAACCATAGTTCTATGCAATGTCGGGGGCTTACCCGGCATTGGGTATAGCTAAAGATGGTAAAAAAAGGCGGCTTACCGAGAGGCAACCCGGGAATATCTTTTTCTTTGCTTGTCTTTGTTTTAAAATTTTTGTTTGATATATTTTATTTTATTATGGCTCGAATCGGTGCTACTAAGGTAGGTTGATGCACACGATTGTGCAAGAAAAGAAGATTGACACTGGGAAGATAATCGCCAATGAGATAGCACAGACAGCTAAGAATATGGCGAATTCCAACTATAACTTTCTGTTGTTGATCACATCCTTGATAGCGAGAGCGGGAGTCAACCTGACCCGAGTGAACAAAGACGTGAAAATAGGTCATAAGATAAACAAGTTCACCCTCACCACAAAATTCCAGAATTAGAAGAGAGGTGTGGGGTCATCGAAGAGACACCAGGTGGATGATGATGAGGATGAGGCCGAGGCATGGCGAGCAGACCCGATTAGGGTACTTATTTTCTGTCCCAACAGGTTGGCATCCTGGAGGGTCAAATGAGGGATTTGAGGGGAGATTTCAGGCATTTATCCACCCGCATGGATGCCTATAAGAGGAGACACGATGCGGAGATTGAGGCGGCCCAGGCATGAAGGGCACAACAGTCAGTACAGTTAGAGGAGCATACTTGGATGCTCCAGACATTGCTAGGACGGATGCCAACCGCACCGGGAAGTGGCTCGAGTCAAGGTGGCCAGTGAGACATTGGTTGAGGTATCTCTATCCCTTTCCGATTTTGATTGTTAACTTGCATTAGGGAGAATGCAATGTTTTAGTTTGGGAGTGGGGTACCTACATATTTGTCTTTTGTGTATAGTTGTTTTTCTTTGTTTTGTTTTCGAAAAATAAAATAAAAAAAGAGAGGCTAAGTGAAAACCCGAAAGGGCGCTTAGGCAAAGGTGAGAAAGTGAAATTTTTTACAGACTTTATATCACCGGAGTGGAGACATAAGGGGGGTTTTTGGAGTGTCGGGTAGGATCATTATTTGGAGTAGGAGGTTCGGATAGTGGTGCTTAGGATAGAAACTCTCGTTCACTGTTGGAGTTATGAGGGGAGTTGCTGCTTTCACGAGGTAGTTTTGTGGGAGATTAATATTCCTTAACAAAACTTTTATACGATGGTGGTAGTAGTGTAGTATAAGCGGGGGGGGGGGGAATTAGGCCATTTTAGTTCCCATTTGCTTTTATGTGTGGGCCTTAGTTCGGATGACCATTTAAAATGTTGGAGTTGGTATCGAGCTAAGGTCGTGTACTCATGTGTTTTTGGGGAGTTATAAGGAGACGGAAGTATTTATATCCCGTATTTTGGTTGACTTACATGGATTGGTGGATTATAAGAGACTATGGGTCATTTTCTTCCCATGCTACTTGTTTAGACCGACGCTTTAAAGTGGGGTTAGGATATTACTCAGGAACGAGTAATGCTCTAAGCGTGGGGGAATTTGATGTGGTGGATTTTGTTATATGTAATTCCCTATTTTTTAGATATATTATTCCTATTTTGATGTATTTAGTTTAGATTTGATGTAATTTTGTGATAGTGTGTTAAAGTGAGGTTTTATTGAGAGTTATTGTAATCCGAGGACATTTTAGTTGTTTTATTTCATATCCGAATGTAATACTTTTGAGTAGCCAAAGTCAAGCCTAAAAAGTTAACAAAGTCAAAGAGTACCGAAGAAGATTTGAAGCAAGTCTACATTGAAAATTGAAGACAAAAAAGAGATTAATGGATCAAGATTGTGAAGCTGAGGAGTGTTATGCAAAAATCTGAGAAAAATCCAGTGACCAAACTACAAATCTGAAGACCAGGGATTTTTCTGAAATTTTTGGAATCTGGTGGACTTAAGTGGAATTTGCAAAAGTTTAGGGACCTATAGGGAATCCCGAATTCAACTTTTGAGCAGGATTTTTAGGCTGCTTTTTGAAGAAATATTAGGAAAGAAATTAATTATCTATTTCCCTTACTATTTTCCTAGTATAAGTAGGAAGTTTTAATAAACTTTTAAGGGAATCTTATGTTTTCTTTTTAGGGTTTACTTTAGAAAATATTGGAGATTATTACTTTCATGAAGAACTAATCTCCCTTGCTTTGGAATTAGTTGTTTGAACCGTTATTGATTTCAAGTGAGGTTAATTTATTTTCAGTTTTTTAATCATATTTATATTCTCTTTTGTTCTTGATTATTAAATTGATTGCTAGGGTTTTGCAATTAGGCCGATTGCTTGATTCTTGTTATCGATTTATTGCTAGCATCCCCTAAGATTGTGTCAATTTAGAGTTTCACAAGTAGCATCTTTATAGTCCATGTATGTGTCATAGTGGATTGTGAATTAGGAGATAATAAACAATTATATATTTGAAATAACAATAGAAATTGCTCTTGATCTTCATCTCTTAAATCGTTAATCAATTAATATTTTAAATCTAGACTGTGTCAGTTAAGTTTGAATATTGATTAGGGTTATTAGTGAGTGTGGCACTGCTATTAACCAACATTAAAGAAAGAGATAGATATTGAAATACATCTCGTGATTGAGTGAATAGGATAAAGTTGAAAAGAATTGATCGATGATATTTAAATGATAAACGGGAATAATAATTAATTCAAAGTGCTTTCATTTACTTGTTTACAACCTAGTTTGTATTCCCGTCTTAGGAAATAATCATAAACAAGCTTTGACTCTCAATCTTGTCAAGTGACAATTGTGTGAACTTATTACTGTTCTTCGTGTTCGATCCTGAATTTGATCTAGCTACATTATTGTGGCCAATCTTGAAATTAATTTATTTGAAAAATTTGTCATAAACATGAATATTTTTAGTGACTTTCAATAATAAAGGGAGATCAATACTAACTTTTGAAAACATGTAATCCATTAACTTTGAAATTTGTTGCTCCAACTTATTCCTCAACACAAGTCCAGGAAACGGCATATGTGGTACATATGTCTTGGGATGAATAATTAGCTTTAGGATTGTCCCCCAATCCATTTGTTACTAACCCTTTTAATCCCTCCCGTCCCTTTACATATTTTGCAAATTTCTTGTTATCGGACCTTTATGAACCCTGATTTTACTCAACTAGGGAACTCACATTACTTTCTACAAACAACAAAATATGGTCCAAGTGGTGGCCAAGATTGTTTTCGAAGCTAAGCTATTCATTGTTCTATTACTTGGAATTAACTCTAAAAATCATAGGTCAAGCATGAAACCTTCAAATATTTAACATTACGTGTGGACTCAAAACTTTTGTTGATTTATTTTCTTATTTGTTTGTTTAATTAATTAAGTACATCATTCATTACTTTTGATGTTTGATTTTCAGTCCCTTTATTATTTTCGTTAAAATTTATACTTCGATTAAAAATTGGTGTTGGGCCCCAAACACAACTGAACCATCAACGAGTCTCATTAATTGATTAAAATAATCTATCATATAGGAGTATTATTTTACTTATTTATATGGTTAACTCATTTTTATTAGCCATACGCAATTTGGAACATACTGATAGTTTCCTTTTCCCCTTTTCAACTAAAATAGCACTGTTTAACTTAACTTTTGGGAGCAATATTTTTCCCCTTTTCAACTAAAATAGCACTGTTTAACTTAACTATTGGGAGCAATAAAGGAAGTGCTTATTTACTACGAGACAGACACGAAGAGAGTAACAAGTGAAAACTAGAAATTGAAAACTAAAAAATAAATGACTTCAAACAAGGGTTTTGTAACAAACTTCAATTCGGAGGGGTTAAAAGGGAAATTACAGAATACTCCATTGAAAAGGAAAGAATGCCTTATCCTCTGACTACTCCCTCCCTCCCTCCCTCATATATATATATAGCAAGCAGTAACAAATGTATGAAGAAGGGCTAGAAATTACCTACTAAGCATGTCTGTCTCATTTGAGTGAGGGTAATCTTGAAATTTCCCTGTTATCCAGACTCAAGCTCATAACAATGGATCCCATCCCATCCCATCCCTCTTTAAATTGGACTTGTCCTCAAGTCCAAAATTGAATAACCTTCTGAGGCATCTTCCCAGATTGTATTTCTCAAGGTGAATTTGGACTTCTGAAACAATACTTGCACTACTACTACATTCTCATTCTGATGTTTAACTATCTTCAGAATGAAAATATGTCAAGTTTGAGTGTGCCAAGCAAGCCCGTAGACTTTGCTGAATCCACTTCCATTGCAATTCGTCACATTACCCATATGAGTTGCTGAAGCAGCAATGGAATATGTTTGTAACACCCACATAGAGTATCAGAGGGAAAGGCTGACAACACTATGTCACTTCATGGTTTCAGTATATTGAAGGCACATCCATACTCCTTTTCCTTTCCAAATAGTTTGAAATTGTTGCAGCCATACTCTCTAGAGGATTCACCAAATACACTTCCCCAATCCAGTAATGACTCTCGTCCATTTCTAAGATAAATGGTTGTTGTAAACTAATCATAACCAATACTGGTGTTTGAAACATAGCTTGTCTAATGCCTTCATCCACTCCAGTTGTCCACTTGAACCTTGACTTCTTACGCCTCAGATACCCCATCATATTTTTTCCAAACCCACACTTCTCATCCTAGATGGTCGTGGGTTATCTCTAATCACTTGCAAAATATTCCTTACATGGTCCAAGTGTTTCTCCTTACTCCGACTATAAACAGACTCCCCAAACCAAAATCATACTGAGTTTGCTGAAGGTGGTGAAACCGAAATATCAAGGGAAAATGATAACTGATTGTGATGCTCATACAAAAATAATTTTCAAAACTCCAAAGAGTCAATTTGCTCTTCACCTGCATTGCATGATCAAAGCCCCCATTCATATCATCCACAACGTCGGACTTCTCTAATATATGTTATCTTCTGATCATTGTCATAAACTTTCACTCCAGCACCATTAGACCAAGACTTAATATCCACTTGACCACATGAATTGGACCTTCACCAATTTGCAGAACCTTGTCCCCATAGCTAATCCACATTGAAATATGAGTGACCAGCCAAACCACTAGCAATAAATCTCATAATCAGAAACTATTGCAATGGCGTTCATCGGATACTCAAATCTCATTTTCCCATCCATGAAAAAAAAATATTACTTACAACAGATTTATCAACTTGATCGCTTCTAGTGTACTCATCTACTTCAAAGTAAAGATTATGGGTCATAACATTATAGGCAGAGAATTCTTTTACCTGATTGCTCAAAAAATCAAGGATACAAATGGAATGATCGTGAGTACTGAGCGTGGTCAGACCTTCCGCAATGGTAGCACAAGATAAAACATCATTTGATAGAAGGGACGTCATATGCCCTGTATCCATAAGAATTTCCATTGATCTTTCTTTGCTGACCCCTGATAGTGCTTTTTGAGATATTTCCAACTAAAACATACAAGGAAATCTCAGTATTTCCCAACTCATTACCGCCATCTTCTACTTCATTTCCAACCTCTGGAATTTATCCATCACACTCCGCTACGGAACATTCCTCCTCAACTTCTAAAGTGGAGTAAAATTGTTGTTTCCTGCAATTAAGGCCCAACATGAGCTTCTCTTCACAATTAAAGTAAAGGTTCTTCCCTTTTATCACTTGCCATTCTGCGAAGGTTAGTTCTGTTACTCCCATTGTGGTATTGGTTGATTTTACCGGTGGATCGACAGTAACTCCTTCTGTACATTCATTGACTATCGCACGTGCAGACTCTGTATAGGTTTCTTTTGAGATTCTTGAGCTAAAACATCCCCTACTTTCCAGCGATTGTGCTCCCATTTGACATTTAGAATGCATCTCCCCTTGATGAGTCCACATTTCTATCGTAGACACGTGTGAACTGGCTAACTCCTATGCATGTGGAAGAGAAGTTTGGCTGTCTGATTGAACCATGCCCATTAAATCTAGCAACATAATATTGCACTGCTTTCGACTCAGTGATAGATGCATTTCGTAGCATCATTCGTCCCTTGAATTCCTCAAATTGAACCTAGTACTCAAACACCGTTGTCATTTGTTGGCACGTTTTAAACTCCCAAACAACGTTCTCATGAGGTATGGTATGGGGCTCAACATTTTCAGAATTTCCTTCACGAATTCCTCCCAGTACATTGGTGCTCGCTCCATCATATGCAATCTATACAAACTATTCACTTTTCCATCTAAATGACTTGATGCAATTAACACCTTCTGGTACTCATCAGTAGGATTAATTAGGAAATACAACACACATTTACTAATCCAATCGTATGGATCAAATCGAGGAAAATTCATTTTCTCCTTATGTGTGTAACTGCAATGTTCAGCATGGCTTGGGTAATTATTAAAATTTGGTAGTGGTGGTGTAAGGGCAGTAGGAATTGTGGAATGAGGTAGTTGTAGATCAGAATACTGTGAGAATTAGAAAACCCTTAGGTTGTTTATTCACATACTCTTAATATGTATACAAGAGAGAGTTATATTCTAATAAGGAGAAGGAGTTTCCTTATTCTAATCATCCTATTCTAATAAGAAGAAGGAGTTTCCTTATTCTAATCACAATACAAATATTTAGTTGCCTAATTTAAATATATGAGGATATTGACAAGGAATAATCTAGAGAAAGTCAAACAAAAAACTTTAGGAAACTTTAGAAGGAGATTCCTTAATATCCTTAATACGCTCCCGCAAGATGGACGATCCTTGGAGAAGATCAATCTTGGAAATGAGTTGATCGAAGCGTAGACGAGATAATGGTTTTGTTAGAACATCAGCAAGTTGGTCATTACCAGAAATGTGTTACACACGGAGAGAGCTAGACTAAACCTGTTCACGGACAAAATGAAACGAGAGAGCCACATGTTTCATCTGAGAGTGAAAAACCGGGTTTGCAAAATAAGTTGTGGCACCAAGGTTGTCACAGTATATAACTGGTGGAGAAGTAAGAGAAATACCGAGCTCAATAAGCAGGTTCCGAACCCAAGTAATCTCAGCAGCGGTGTCAGCAATGGCACGAAACTCGGCCTCAGTGGTGGAGCGGGCAAGAGCACGTTGCTTGCGGGAGGACCAAGTAACCGGGTTACGGCCGAGGTAAACAAGGAAACCAGAGGTGGATACAAAGTCATCTTTGTCACCAACCCAATCTGCATCACAAAAGGCATGAAGAGAGGGGAGAGACGTAGAGTAAATTTGGAGACCCAAGTGCATAGTGCCATGAAGGTAGTGGAGGAGCCGCTTGAGAGCAACCCAGTGAGATGATTGGGGATTCTGCATGAACTGTGCAAGCTTGTTCACGGAGAAGGCAATGTCTGGGCGAGTGAAGGACAAGTATTGAAGACCACCAACAATAGCACGATATGAAGTGGGTTCAATAGTGGGAGTGGTTGTGGATCTCACAAGGCGTGGTGATGTGACCATAGGGGTGGGGAGCGGTTTACAGTCAATCATGTTGTGACGGGTGAGAAGATCATGTATGTATTTTGTTTGGGAGAGGAGGATACCATTTTTGTTGGGGACAACCTCAACGCCCATAAAAAATGATAGAGGACTGAGATCCTTGAGAGAGAAATAATTGGACAAGCTAGTGATGAATGACTGAAGGAGCGAGGGTGACGGCCCGGTGACAATGATGTCATCAACATAAACCAAAAGAAAGATAGGGGTTGGTGTTTTGTTGAGTATAAATAGGGAGGGATCGGCTAAGGAGGGGGGAAAGCCATATGTGATGAGGTAGGTTTTGAGTTCTTGGAACCAAGCACGAGGATTTTGCTTGAGACCATAGATGGCTTTGGAGAGATGGCATACACGAGAGGGGTTAGTGGAATCCTCAAAGCCAGGGGGTTGTGTCATAAACACAGACTTGGAGAGTGAACCTTGTAAAAAGGCATTGATGACATCAAGCTGGCGAAGAGGCCAGCGGTTGGTTGTGGCAAGTGAGAGAAGGAGCCTGACTGTAGCGGGTTTGACAACAGGACTGAAGGTTTCGGTGTAATCAACACCGGGTTGTTGGTGAAAGCCCTTGTTACAAGCCAAGCCTTGTATTTCTGAATTGTGTTGTCAGGGTTGTACTTGATACGAAAGACCCATTTGCACCCGACAATGTTGTGGGTTGTTGCAGGGGGAACTAAATTCCAGGTTTTATTTTGAGTGAGAGCCTGAAATTCCTCAATCATGGCATTATGCCAGTGTGGGATAGAGAGAGCTTGTTTGGTGCTGGGGGAAGGCTTGTGGGTGAGGGGAGTAGGGATAGGTTGGCGTATTTGGGGTTAGGTTTGGTGATACCATGGGACAGTCGGGTGGTGATGGTGCAAGTAGGAGGGGGGACGGAGCTGCTGGGTATGGGGGGCGATCGCGCGGGGGAGGGGGCGATCGCGCGAAGTTTCTGGAAGGGAGGGGCGATCGCACAAATCTTGGGGGGGGGGGGGCGATCGCGCGGGTTTTCTGGTTCAGCGTGGGTTGTTTTGGGCTGGCTGGAGGGTGATAGATGGTTAGGGGAGGGAGGGTTTGAGAGGGGGTGGGGAGGGGGAGGGGTGGGGAGATTGGGTGGTGGTTGAATGGAGGGTGTAGTGTTTAGGATAGGGAGAAATAGAGTGTGCCAATCGGAGGGAGGGAGAGCAGAAGCAATGGGGGAATGGAGGTGAGGGAGGTGTAGGGAAATGTGTTTTCAACAAAACGGACATGGCGGGAGGTGTAGACTCGATGTGAGGTGGGGTCAAGGCAGTAATACGCACTTTGCGTGGGTGAGTAACCAACAAAGATACATGGAATGGATTTAGGGGCTAGCTTGTGTGGGGTATAAGGGCGAATCCAATGATAACAGAGACAACCAAAGCTTCGTAATTTGGTGTAGTTTGGAGGGGAATGGAATAGGCGAAGGTAGGGGGAATCATTGTTGAGGGTAGGGGTAGGCATTCTATTTATGAGATAGGTGGCAGTGGTGAGAGCATAGGGCCAAAAGGTGAGGGGTAGGTTGGCATGGGAGAGAAGGGTGAGACTCGTTTCAACAATGTGACGGTGACGATGTTCGGCATACCCATTATGTTCAGGAGTGTGAGGTGGAGTGGTGAGATGAGTGATACCGTTGTGAGCTAGAGTGGGTGTGAGTTTGAGGTATTCACCCCCGTTATCGGAGTAGACTTGGATGATAGGACGTTGGAAGTATTTTTCGACTAGTGTTTTGAAGCGAAGGAATGTGTTGTAGGTGTCAGATTTGTGTTTTAATGGGTAGAACCAAATGTATTTGGTGAAGTGGTCAACAAAGATGACATAGCATTTAAATTTGTCAAGGGAATAAACTGGAGAAGTCCATGCATCAGAAAATATAAGATCTAGAGGAGCATGTGAAATTAGAGAAGAGGATGCAAATGGTAGTTTGTGGCTTTTGTTAATGAAACAAGAATTACACGGAGATAAACTAGAGGAAATAGATAAATGGAATTTGCTACGTAGTAGACTAAGAATAGGGGGAGCGGTATGGCCTAATCTATGATGCCACAATTGCAAAGAGATGACACTTGAATGAGCTTGAATGGGCAGAGGGTGTCAAATGTAGACGCCATCCTCAAGGTCTCCGTGGATAAGGGTTTGGCTCGTAGCTTTGTCTTTAATGAGAAAACACGAGTGTGAGAATTCAATAATGGCATTATTGTCACGACAAAATTGAGATACAGAGAGAATGTTATGAGTGATAAGAGGAACATGTAAGACATGATTGAAAAGAAGAGGGGGAGAGGATGTGGAGAGAGAGAGTGAACCTATGTTAGAGATAGGAAGTGAGGAACCATCTCCGAATGACGTCGTCACTGCCATTGTAGGGTGTGTGTAAGGCTAGGTTGGAGAGGTCATTAGTGATGTGGTTGGTGGCACCGCTATCAATAAGCCAGGAGGGAGGGGGAGGGGAAGTATGGTGGGCGGCGGAGTGGGCTTGGGGTTTTTGGTGGTTGGGGTTTGGGTTTCGGTATTGGCGAGGTTGAGAGGAGCAATTTACGGTAGAGTGGTCATGTTTGAATTGACGACATTGGGAGAGGATATGACCAATGGTACTACAATATTGGCACTTGCCCTTTAGGGGAAGGGTGAGGGTCTATGAGAGGAAGGAGAAGGATTGGAGGTATGGGAAGAGTTATGGGTGGGTGATGGGCGGGCTTGAGCGGTGAAGGCGGTGGTGGGGAGGGTATTGGTGGAGGAGGGGGAGCCGGCCATAGGGATAGAGGGGAGGGGCTGCCGGATTTTTGAAGGGGTTTAGGCTATGGATCTTTGTAGCTCTGATACCATGTGAGAATTAGAAAACCCTTAGGTTGTTTATTCACAAACTCTTAATATATATACAAGAGAGAGTCATATTCTAATAAGGAGAATGAGTTTCCTTATTCTAATCATCCTATTCTAATAAGAAGAAGGAGTTTCCTTATTCTAATCACAATACAAATATTTAGTTGCCTAATATAAATACATGAGAATATTGACAAGGAATAATCTAGAGAAAGTCAAATAAATAACTTTAGAAAACTTTAGGAGGAGATTCCTTAATATCCTTAATAAATACTGTATGAGATGGTGGTACCTGGATACATACCCGTGGTGTATGGTGATATAAAGAGATAATACAGTGATATTGGTTGTTCTGCTCGACAAGAAGAAGGCTTCCTTGATTATCATATTGAACCTAGTTTTCTAGTTTGGGATCCGGATAATCATGAAATTGCTAAAGGGGTACGCTTTTCTAGCAAGAACGATGCGCAATTTGATATAAAAAGATACCATATTCGCACCAATCGCTGGTTCAGGGTAAGAAATAGCACAACTCACACATGGATAATTGAATGTCTATTGAAATTTTTTTCATGCAATTTCTATGTTCGTGTGAGTAGGAGGAAGTTTGGCTATTGGGAAGTGACCAATTATAAGGCTCCACATTGATGCTTATATTTTGGAGAAAGTCGAGATCACCCCAACCTAGATGCGAAGTTTATTGGTCGACAAGTAGTTAGTCTTATTAAGGCCGATTCAGATGTCAAGGTTGGAGTTATTATTGCACACATCAGTGGTATGTTTGGAAATAAAATTACGTATAAGAAGGCATGGTGTGGAAAGCAGAAGGGCATTGCAGAGATTTTTGGAGATTGGGAGGAATCTTATATAAGGTTACCCCGCGTCCTAGCAACCATAAAAAAATACAACCCCAGAACAATTGTTGAGTATACTCCTCCTCCTCCTCCTCCTCCTCCTCCTCCCGTCGGTGAATTACACATGTTTCAACGAGTGTTTTGGGCATTTGGGCCTTGCATTGAAGTTTTCTCTCATTGCGGTCAGTCATTTATGTTGATGGATCATTCCTTCATGGCAGATATAAAGGGGTAATACTGATTGCCATGGGTGTTGACGCCCAAGACAGTATACTTCCTCTTGCATTTGGTGTTGTTGAAAAAGAGTAATGGACGAACTGACGTTTGTTCTTATATCTTCTTTGCAGACATATTATAAAGAGTCGTGAAGTGTGCTTGATATCTGACCGTCATCACGACATCACGACATTCGTAAGACTATAGCGGAAGATACGTGGTGGCCAAATGTGCATCATCGATATTGCTTGAGACATATGCGAGCAAATTTCTTGGGAGTGAATAACTCTGGGGTTCGAGTTGTAGTTTGACCTTGGTTGTTTTTTTGATCATATTGTTATATAATGATTAATGATTAATATATTAATTAATCATTTAAGACGGATAAGAATGTGCAGTCAGGAGTGAATAACTCCCGGGTTCGAGTTGGAGTTTGACCTTGGTTGTTTTTTTGATCATATTGTTATATAATGATTAATGATTAATATATTCATTAATCATTTGAGACGGATAAGAATGTGCAGTCAGGAGTGAATAACTCCGGGGTTGATACGTGGTGGCCAAATGTGCATCATCGATATTGCTTGAGACATATGCGAGCAAATTTCTTGGATAAGCATAGAGGGGAAGGTTTGAAGTATCTGTTTTGGAGAGCGGGTAGAGCAAGTCAAGTTAGAAAATTGAAATCTACCTTAGAGAGTATCCGTTCAATTAACCCCGAGGCAATTGCATGATTTCTGAATTTAGATGCCAGGAAATGGACATTGGCACACGATGGTGGTTACAGATATGACATTATGACGAAATGAGAGCGGACTAGCAACCTGCTGTCCGACCCAAATAAAACGAGCTCTGCGGTTGTCATGTTCAGTTAATATAGAGTTATCAATAGGCCCAGGATCAACGAAGTTTTCCATCCGTTTCAACAAAATAAATCCAATTTTAATATCAAATACTTCTAAATGAAATAACAAACATACTAACAACTGAGTTAAAAAAGCTCACAAAATGAGTTCAATTCAAATATACGACAATTGAGTTCAAATATATCAACAATTAAGATCAAATATACCTACAATTGAGTTCAATAACAACACTAATTGAGTTCAATATCAACATATACAACAACTCAAATCAAAGTATACTAACAATTGAGTTCAAAATCAACATATACAACAACTCAAATCAAAGTATTCTAACAAATGAGTTCAAAATATATCAACAATTGAGTTGAATAAACATAAATGACAAGTAAACAAATACTCAAATCAAAGCAAAATCAACACAAAATGAAGTAAAAAACATGAATGTAACTCACAATAACGAATTTTTGGTGATGAAAAACTTGAATTTGATTAAAATAACGGCAAAATTTCTCCTTCTCTCTTTCTTCTTCCACCGGCGGCTGTGTTCTTAGTTTTTTTTTTCTTTCTTTGAACAGACTGTAAGTCAGAAAGGGGGAAATGAGATTTTTGAGAACTCGCTAAACGGTGTAGCGAGTTCACTATGACCGGTCAAACTCGCTACACGGTGTAGCGAGTTCTTCTTTACTTAATTACAATGATTAATTCAAACGCCAAACCCTAATTTAACCAAACTCGCTACACCTTGTAGCAAGTTTCAACGGTAACAGGTTGAACTCGCTACACCATGTAGCGAGTTCCAAAAAGTGGGATATTTTAAAAAATAATTTGAAATGTGAGTTATTTTGAGATTTATATTTTTAAAAGGGTTAATGACAATTTAGGGCCTGTAGTATAGGGGCATTACCACATTGGGGCCCGAAGTCCAAAAACTATCAATTTAGGGCCTTAATTTACAATTTTGATCAAATTGGGGCTTTTTGACGGAAAACGTTAAAAAAACCCGTTAAGTGGTCATGTGCGAAACATGTGACATTTAGTGAGGGTATTTTGGTCATTTCATAGACTTCAGGCCCTAAATTGAAAATTGTCCAATTTATACCTTCTTCCTCCCTCTTCAACCACAAACAACGGCAACCCATTCCCTTCCATCTTCCTCCGCCTCCATCCACCTTCCTCCGTCGTTGTCTCCCTTGTCTACAAACTCTCTCCTCTCTCTCCTTCATACTCGGTCAGACGAGTCCACAACCCCAACCCACGCCCCCATAATCTCTCCTCTTTATCGTCCTCCTCCATGCCCAGCCCGTCCGCCCATCCCTATTCTCGCAGGTGAAGCTTGCCATTGTTGATTGAAGATTTTATTTTATTTTGCAAATTAAGATTTAGGGTTTCAAACGAAACCTTCATATTGCAGATTTTGGCTTCAAAATTGCAGATTTTGGCTTCAAAATTGCGCATTTTTGGGTTTTGCTTTTGTCAATTTTAGATTCTATTTCGATGAGGGTTTCATGTAAATTGTGTTACCGGTGGCGTTAATGTTTTTGGTGGTGTTTGTGTTGGTACAATGGCGGTGATGGTATGGTAACAGGGCCGGGCAATGGCCATTGCTCTCCCTCAATCGTCTCCTTCATTTGATTTCTATCTTGCTTGTATTTGGAATTGAGTGAGTTTGGGTCTTTGTGGTGGGCATTTGTCCGAGAGATTGGAGAAGACAAGTGGTTGAAGGCGGCGAAATGGAGGAGATGGCTTGGTGCGGGTATTAATGGGGGTGTGGAGGACGATTTGGTGGCCTGAGAAGGCGGGTTTTGTTGAATTTGATTTTTCTGGGTTGTTGGTAGTGGTGGTGTTAGTTGTGGCGGCAGCAGTGTGTTGGTGGTGTGTTGAAGGCTTTGGAAGGTGGTGGTGGTGGCGGCAGTGGTGGTGTTGATGACAGTGGCAGCATTGGGTTGTTGGTGGTGCTTGCAGCGGTGGGTTGTTGCGTGGTGGATGTGTCTGGGAATGAGTATAAACATGTGTGGTGTTATTTTTTTTTTTTTTCATGAATATTTGAATTTTTTTGGTTAGTGTATTTGTATTATTAATATAAGAATTAATAATGTAGTTATTAATTTGAAAATAATATTTGATATTTCCTCCTCTCAAAAATGAATATTCAAAAATAATAAATTAAAAAATAAATTAATTTGGAAATAATATTCGATATTTCCTTCTCTCAAAAATGAATATTCAAAAATAATAAATTAAAAAATAAATTAATTTGGAAATAAATTAGTTATTATTATTATTTTATTATTATTATTATTTTATTATTATTAATTTTTGTAAAAAAAAACTAAATATTTTTATTTATTATTTTATAGGAAAAATGTCAATTTAGGGCCTGAAGTCTGGGCTGAATGTAAAATGACCAAAATGCCCTCACTAAATGTCACATGTTTCGCACATGACCACTTAACGGGTTTTTTTAACGTTTTTCGTCAAAAAGCCCCAATTTGATCAAAATTGTAAATTAAGGCCCTAAATTGATAGTTTTTGGACTTCGGGCCCCAATGTGGTAATGTCCCTATACTACAGGCCCTAAATTGTCATTAACCCTTTTTAAAATGAAATTATTTGAGAAAAAAATCCGAAGACCGCATAGGTCCCCAAAAGTTTTTTAGATAATACTTTTATTTTATTTTTGAGCACTTAAATTATGAAAGTTTTAAATACCAAATCCATTGAATCTAAGTTAAGGAAAAATGAAAAAAAAAAAAAAAAACCCGAGGCTAGTGATGAAAAAGGAAAGAGAGCGGGAAATATTCGGCTTTTGATTTCATCAAATTTGTTTTTCAGGAGCCCATCGCTCTATTTATATCATCCTCTTTCTCTCTCTCACTTTACTCTTTCAATTGCAGCGTCACCAAAAAACCCTAACATTTTTCAAATTTTCTTACTCACATTTCAGTTCATCCGTCTCCGGTGACGACTGTAGCCCTCAGGCCGCCAGAGAAATGGTGCCCAAGGACGTCAACGGCGCTTCTAGTCCTGTTTCCGACGACATTCCACCCACGGTGGTCGACGGAAGGAGGTCTAGCTCTCGTATCAAAAAGCTTAACAGCGATAAAGTCCTCTCTCGCTCGCCCTCCAATCTTCTGGAGGACAAGGCCTCCCAGCTTCCCCCGGCGAAGAAATCCAAGCTGGTTCAGAAACGGAAGCCCAACACCGTGAGTCATTTACCTGCTGAAGCCCAACAGGGTGAGCCACCGGCAGCTGCTGCCGTTCCTTTTGTTGCTGTTACTGTTGGGGATCAAAATGAGGGACAAGTCGGCGAGAAAAGTGCATATGCACTTGTCACGGAGACTTTGAGGACTTTTAACAAGCATTACCTTCATTTTGTTCAGGTTTGGTCCAGATTCTTCATGATCACCTTACCCTACTGCCAGACTTCAACAATTGTTTGTTCCACTGACTGCAAATAGTCATTGCCTCTTGTTTTAAATACTGTAACTGCTGTACCCATTGTTTGAACCATGAAGCAATTTGTGAGATCATTTGTGGGCTTCCTTTATTTCACACCCTGATTGCACATGTATTATGATTTAGAGGGTTATGAGGCTTGAACTATTAGCTATAACCATCTTTGTGCAGGTATTTTGATGCTATTTAATCAGTTTTTTTCAAGTTGTTGATGATGAGAGGGCCACAGTAGTTTATCATCAAACTTGTATTGTTTCTTATGTTATACCTTTTTGGGGGGGTTGTTTTGTCTTTGGTAATAGTTTTTTTTTTTTTTTTTTTTTTTATTTTTAATGGAGAATGTGAAGTATTCTTCAATCAGGACAAATCTTGTGGCTAATTAATAGTTTAGAAATCGACTAATTGCGTTGCAATTTATGTCTCATACTAATGGCTGATCCTTATGTGAGCAAAATTTCTTGGTTCAGTTTTGGCTTATGTTTGCTTTATCACTATGCAATTGTCCATAGGAAGAGGAGAACAGGTGTGGAAAAGTCAAAGCTGATGACATTAAACAGAAAAACTCAAAATCAAAGGTTAGCATTTTGTTTTTCTTCCTATATCATTTTGTTCTCTTCTATGTTAGTAAAGTTTCACTTTTGTATATCATTTTCTGAACATGCAAATTGAGAAAATGGTTTGAATATAAAGTACTTCTTTAAATTGCTCTTTGTGCATTTGAATTAAAACTAGGTGTCAATATCTAAATTCTAACTAAGACGGAAAATGAATTTTAACTTAATCAATATTTTAGTAAAAGACTTCCTTAAAGGGAAATGTTACTCTTCAATTGAGATGACCCAAAAAGGAATACACATCTATTCTATTGAGAACAAAGAAGTAGACAATCAATTAAAATGGAAAACAGAAAGTAAGTACATGAAAGGAAGAGCGTAGGAAAAAAACATATAGGAGGAGCGACATATATGGTTCAAGGAATTCCCAAAATAACAGTCAAGCATTAGGCCATGACTAATTGTTTGAGATTTCCGTGGAGCTTAGTCTTGAAACAAGACCGGTTTTGTAGAGGTAAGTCAAAAGTTGAGTACGGAGAAATCTCATGGCATTTAATCTTTTCTTAACCTCACTCATTTTCAAGAAGTTTTCTCCTGCCCTAGCCAATCATCTTAATCTTTCAATTGCCACCAATTTGACCATGATTCCTACTTAACCCAGGTCTGACACCAATTCATGAAGAGACCCATGGTGATTAAGTAAGAATAGTTTATCAAAATATAGAGAATGCAGCAAAACAGATTAACTCAAAATATAGAGAATGCAGCAAAACAGATTAAGCAAGAGTATAAACATTGCCACAGAGAGAGAGAGAGAGAGAGAGAGAGAGAGAGAGAGAGAGAGAGAGAGAGAGAGAGAGAGAGAAGTAATGAAAAACATTGTTCTGTATTGGTAGTTAGCGCAGCCCTACAAAAATAAGATATTATACCATAAAATCAGTAAATAGACATTACTGTCCAAAATAAGTAATCCTGCTTGAATATTTTTGGCCCAATATAGTGACCTTTTTTCTGTCAAGTTACTAAATTCACCTTACTATTGTGTCCTAATGGACACTTGGACTACTATAATAGTATAATGTGGACACTAAAATTGATGTATACTCCCTCCGTCCACTTTGTTGCTTCACAGTTACTGTTCACGCGTGGATTAAGGAAAAAAATAATGATATAAATGTTGTGAGTGTAAAAGTAAAATAGGAGAGAGAATGAGTGGAGGGAATAGTAAATTATAATGGTGTTGTGAGTATTAAAATAATGTAGGAGAGAGAATGAGTGGGGTAGGGTTAATATTTTAATAATAAAAACTTTCCATTTTAGGTAAAAAAACAAAGTGTGAAGTATGTATTTGGACGCCCAAAATAGAAAGTGTGAAGTAAGTAAGTGGATGGAGGGAGTATGTATTATGTAACACTAAAGTGATCATAGAGTTAACCTCCTTATTTTCTGATAAAAACTAAAAACTGATGCTCATATTTAGGATGGGAGTAAATGATTGTGTGTAGGCAATTGTATTACTCCCCCATCTAGAAATTAGTATACAGATTTGGATAAAGTTACTACTCCCATTTTTAACTACCGTGGTCCAATTTGCACCGATGATGGTATAACCGTATAAGGATGACCGTAAGGGAAATATGTCCACGTGTTATTATAATGGCTTAGTTAACAGTCTACTTCCTTAATCCCCTTGAAACGTAAAACAAATGACTCCTCTAGTGACTGCGCGAGCACTTATCTTAGTACTTGTTATAATGTTGGGCTAATGTACAATTACCAACAATGGAAAGAAAAGGTGAGTTCCTTTTTTGTCCCTACTGAACGATTATAAATAGTTCCCTTTAAACAAAAGGGTTGTAAATTCTCATTAGAAAAATTCAATCCCTCTAAAATCCTATTTTCCTTCACGTAGCAGTTTCTTGATAATCCTTTCTTAGCTGTCCTGTAATTTACATTTACTTGTATTGTTGGCATTTTACTTTTATCACTTATTTTCTGTAGAAAAAGAAGCAGAAAGAGGAGCCTGAACAAAATGCCAAAAGTCGTTCTAAGCGCCCTGATCTAAAGGCCATATCTAAGGCAAGTCACATCAGGATGGATTTAGTGTTTGTTTTCATGATATTTTGAGATGGCCCTTTCGTGCCTTATTATAGATTGACATGTACTTACTTGAAACTTGTGAGCTTGTAAATTTTGTTCTATCATTATTTTGCATGGCTACATTTCTTTGTGCTTTGTCATTTTATAAAATCAAGGATATGTATCCCCTACTAGATTCTTAGATATTGCTCAAATCAGTGGCGGGCCCATTTTTTTTTTTTAAACAGGGGCAAATTTATAAATATAGTGTTAATTTTTCTTGATCCAAAGGGGGGGGGCAAAGCGCAATTTTAAATGATAAAAATCTGAATTCTCTAAAATTACTATTACTATTTAGAAAATTTTGATTAGTGAAGGGGGGCACCTGTCCCCTTAATCAAAGGGATAGATCCTCCCTTGGCTCAGATCTAGCTCCCTTTTGTAGTGGATTTCGCACTCTCATGACAAACAATTATGGGAACTTAGAATGTGGATCCTATTCTCTGAAAGTTTTTTAATGCAGCCCATTCCATCACTATTCAAAAGCTGGCATAATGGAGAGAATTTCTCTACTTTCGAGTGTCATCTTTTCTCAATTTAAGTTGAAATGACTTTAATGCTATACTACTTTTACTAATGCCAAAGAAGTTGATTACACTTGTGTGTGTTTGTGGTTAAGTGCAATTGGCTCCATAACAGTTTGGATTTGCCTTTGTATATGATATTTGTGGCAGTATTGAGGCATTTTTGTCTGTTCTATTCTTGCCTGTTTTCAGTACTTTGTTTGGGCTGCTATATCTGAGTTTCTGGTGGTTTATCACTTTCCTCTCTCTGAATCACCTTTTAACAACACGCCTTTGCAGATGATGGAGTCCAATACAATCTTGAACCGCAACAAGAGGTTTGGCTCTATTCCAGGTTTGCATTGCAGTTTTCTGTAATACATACAACAACAACAACAACAACAACAAGGTCATTTTTGTTTTGAAATAGGTTGAAAATTCTCTCATGATGGCAGGTATTGATGTTGGACACCAGTTCTTTTCAAGGTGTGAGATGGTGGCTGTAGGTTTCCACAGCCACTGGCTAAGTGGAATTGATTATATTGGCCTAACTGCTCAAAAGGTAATGCATGCATGCCCCAGTAAAACCTAATTTACGTGCTACTATGAGGTACATCTTGTCAGGTCCATGTTCTGGCCCTTTACTTTTTATTTTTTCTTTAGAGTGTTTAGTTTTCTCGTAATGTTACCCCTTCTTTTCTTTCTTTCTTTCTTCTTCTTCTTCTTCACATGTAATAGTTTTGAGTTATGCAGATGTTTGAAGGGTATACCTTGCCTCTTACAACAGCAATCGTCTTGTCGGGCCAGTATGAGGACGATTTGGATAATTGTGAGGATGTTATCTATACTGGCCAAGGTGGCAACGATTTACTTGGCAACAAGCACCAAATTAAGGATCAAGAATTGCTCCGTGGTAATTTGGGACTTAAGGTTGGTAGCGTTTTGTTATTGATGGTATTTTGTTATACTTGCATGTGATTAAGAAATGCTTGTAGAGTCTAAATTACCAATAGATATGTGCTGGTTGACAGTTGCTTACTCTCTTTAGCTTTTGCTACGAGGTATCTGTTTCCAAACTGGATGTTAACTGCTTTATGTCGTGGTTTTAATGGAACACATTCACTGGACACCCTTCCTATGCCACCTTTTCTTAACTTACTTTTCATGTTTGCTTTTGCCTTTTACTTTGCCTTAATGGACTTGTATATTTTGTCTGCTAAAGCGGGATATATTTTGGAAATCTAAAAAAATAAAAATAAATAATGAATTTCTGTTTGACCAGTCCGATGATAGTTAGAAATGAGAGGAGTTAATCCATTTGGAAACATAGCCAATGGGACTTCAACCTTCTTTCAGTTGCGTCATCCAATCCAGCAATCGATGTTACTGAATGCACTTGTCAAAAAACTAAGTCTGTATAGTCTGTTGCGTTTCTGAATTGTCTCTTTTGTGTTTGAGATATGTAACTCCTTTCGGAAATAGGAATTTTGGAGGATAAGTCCAGAGAAAGTTTGATTCTTTTGATCATTAATTTGCCTTTACCCTCTTTTTTCCTTTTCTAAATTTTATTATCCTCTTCCTTTCTAAATTTTATTTCTATTTCTTCTTTTAATTTTCCTTTTAAATTTTTTTTTTCACGATGACACATATGAGGATTCATGTTAGCCCCCCCAAATTATTTTGGGACTAAGGCTTTGTTGTTGTTGTTGTTGTACCCTCTTTTCTGTCATAGAAGATCCCATCATCTTGGATTGCTGGTCACTACTGTTACGCTCCCTTTTTCCTGTGTTTTTGTCTTCACCTTTTTAATCTGGCATAGAAGATCCGATCATCTTAAATGTGACGCTTTTGGTACTTTGTTGCACTTCATTGCAGAACTGTATGGTACAAGGTGTGCCTGTTAGGGTTGTACGTGGCCATAAATCTTCAAGTAGTTATGTTGGCAAGGTTTACACGTATGACGGCTTGTACCAGGTAATCAAAGAAGCATTTCTAGGAGTGTATATTAACTATTGCTTTGATCAAGTTCTTATGTTAGCAGAAGTTGTATTTTCCAATTTCCAGGTTGTCAACTATTGGGCGGAAAAAGGTGTCTCAGGGTTTACTGTCTATAAGTTTCGATTGAAGCGGCTTGAAGGGCAGCCTTCTTTAATGACTGATCAGGTTTTTCATCAAGCCTTTTGTAGCATCAGATGCATTTGATTTAATGTAGCCCATTGCATATAAGACTTGTCAATGTTACCAATCAGGTGGCATAGCTATAATTAGATAGTTAAAGGCAAATGAAAAATTAGGGTTCAAAGTTTAGGGGGGTATATGCCAGTCAGGGTTTGATGTTCTAATTTTTTCAATTTAGGGTCCAAAGTTAACAACGCTAGTCAATTAGAGGTTTTTGGACTAAAATGCTAACAAAACCCAGTTAACTCACATGTGCTTTGCACGTGTACTTAACTGGGGGTTATTATGATCTTTTACTTGGGCTTTTTTTTGACGTTTCACATGAAGAATGCCATGGTTAAGTTCACCCACCCGTCAATAAAAACCACTCCCTCTAATTCTCCTAACATCTGACCACTACCATTCTTCTAAAATCCAACCACCACCATTTTTCAAAAATCCGGCCACCACCACCATCAATTCTCTTAAAATCCGGCAACCACCACCATTAACATCAAAGATCGAACGAATAAAAAAATAAGAAGCAAAACCCAAGATTTGGGCTTCCATAATTTTAAATCTCGGGCAAAGATTGGGGAAGGGAAAACATGGGGGAAGGGGAGAACAAGAAGAAAAAGGGGAGTGGAGGAGGGCGGCCATGAGGAGGGGTAAGAGGGCCGGGAAGGGGGAAGGAGGAAGAAAGGTGTACAGAGGGCGGGGGAAGAGGGAGGAAAGGCAGGAAAGGTTGACGTGGTTTGGGAGGAGGGGATGAAGGAGGGTGGTGACGGGAATATGACTGAGAATGTGGGTTGTGCAGGCTGATCGGAGGAGGGGAGAATGAAAGGGGGTAAGGGAAGGGTGGTTGGGGAAGATGAAGAGGAGGAATATGGGGGGATGAACTAGTTTTATTTTTCCTTTTTTTAGTTAAGATTGTCTTTCTATTTATACTTTCTTCTTTTTAAAAATAATTCTTTTTTATTTTTCTTGATTTGCTTTTAATTATTATGCATTAGTATATGCTTTTAAAATAATTATAATTAGAGGAGTATATTTAAGATGATAATAATGTGTTACTTTATATAAATAGAGAAAAACTTGATATATATAAATTATTTTGGTAAATGAGTTTTTTTATTTTTCAAATAATTTTTTGATATGCTCTAGAAAAATATGTTTTAATATAAAATGAATTTAATATTTCAGATACTAAGTACTATTTCACTTTACACATGCACTTAATCATATACTCCGTCCCTCCCTCCCACTACAAACTACACACTTTCTTCATAGGGCGTCCCACTACAAACTACACACTTTCTAATACTTCCTAAAATAGAAATGTTTTTGTACTTTTATATTAATGGGAACCACATGTCATACTCACACCAATAATTCAATTATTATCCCCTACCCTACTTTCTCTCTCTTACCTCACTTTTTATACTCACAATACCTACTTCACTAACACTTCTCCTCAATTCCCGTGCAAATAGTAAGTGTGTAGTTTGTAGTGGGACGGAGGGATTATTCTTCGTGGAAAATGACAAAAATAACCTCCAACTAAGTGCATGTGCAAATCATGTGTGACTCAACTGTGTTTTGTTTGCATTTTAGTCCAAAAACTCTTTAACTGTCTAACGTTGCTAACTTTAGACCTTAAATTGACAAAATTAGAACATCAGACCTCGATTGGCATCCCCCCCCTAAACTTTGGAACCTAATTTGTCATTTCCCTATATTAATGTGTTTATGATCATGAGTATTCAATGCTAGAGTAATGAGATTGTAGGTGTTTATTTTCTAGAATGGTGATTGTTATAATTTAGGTAATTTTGAAGGGTGTTTTAGGTATTATTGAAAAGTCTTCATGTTTCAGTTCATTTTTTTACCCCTTCCCCTTTATAATTGTAATGGGATTGTCTAGTTCTTGCTGCTTGTTATTTGAGTGACATGAATAATGATCCTTACATTTTGTTGCACCTGATTTCTAAGTTGTCCTGGTATCCTTTGGGTGGGCTTGCCATTGTGTTTGCCAATCAATGTTGTCTAATGGGTTCTTCATTTTATTGCTTTTGACAGGTTCACTTTGTTCGAGGTCGTATCCCAAATTCAGCTTCTGAAATACGGGGGTATTACTGTAGCAAAGTTATATTTTTGGTTGATTGAAGACAAGTGTGTCTATTTCTTACTTTATTAACTTATCAGGTTGGTATGTGAAGACATCAGTGGAGGCCAAGAGAATATTCGCATCCCCGCAACCAATATGGTTGATGATCCACCTGTTCCACCAACAGGCAAGTACATTTGTGTAGATTGCTGCACGTTTACGCCTGTGACATCTGCTTCAGATTTGCTACTTGGAATCCTTTGCTGCATTCAATGTGCAAAGATATATCTTATTTTAAACCACATGTGATATTTATCTCCACTCCCGTATATTCTACTACCTCTGTCCCAAATGAATGTCCAAAAAATTTTCAAATTGTTCTTGAACAAGATCAAATTTGAAATATTTTTGGACATTCATTTTGGGATGGAGGGAGTGTTCAAGTCATGTATTGGTTGCATCACTGAAGTTGTTCGTGCCAATGTTTTATGCTTGGATTATTTATCAGATACTTGTCGTGTAATATTTCTTTTTTTTCCATAGTTGTAAAGGCGACTGTCCACCTCGACATTTTTGGACCCTTTGGGGGTCGGATGCCTTTTAGAGTACGGGCGGGCGACCACATTCCTTTTTTGTGAGGCACCCGTCATTCTTGGTTTGGGTGTGAGGAATGCCTCTGTCTTTGGAAAAATTTATTTTTGGCGTACTCACTAAGGGTGTTTAAGCTAAATATCATTTTGGGGATCTTAGGCGTACTAGTTTTTGGGTTTTGGCTAAACTATGTTGTTTTAGGAGTTTTGAGGGAAATATAGAATACAATTGCTAGCTGTAATCTCTCAAAGAGACCGAAAGAAAGAAAGAAAAGAGACATGAGACGAAAGTGGAAGACCAAGAGTACCTACCTTATTGCTCCTATGGGCTATTTGAAGTTGATTTTGGAGTTCAATTGTTTCAGCATGGTTGTAGGTCGGTGCCTCCAAGTATGTTTGGCAGCTTTGTTTTTCTTCGTCGTTTTTTTTCTTCTGTGTTGGATTATTAAAGGTCCAAGGCGCACCAAGGTTAAAGGTCCTAGGCGCAAAAGGTGTGCCCGGAGCCTAGGCGCAAGGCGGGCGCGCGCCCGAGTGACGACGCAAAAATGCCTTAAAATACTAAAAATATAGTATATATACAACATCAAGATGAGCAATAAATCAAATGCAAGTAGTAAATCAAACATACGCTATAAGTCATTAAAGAAACAAGCACAAACGTACGTTATATGTCATAAATGTATGTATACTATACTAAAAATATAGTATACATACAACATCAAGTGATCAGGGAGATCGCCGGAGTTCTTCCCAGGTCGCCGCTGTTAGTTTGAAGGAGTGTACGTGAGAGAGTCGTGGCAGAGAAGAGTATTAGTCGCGTATTAGGTTTAATTACGATTTAATTGTTGGTCAATTATTGTGCCCGGAGCCTAGGCGCACACCATCAAGGCTCGCGCTTCAGCCCTAGGCGCGCCTAATCCCTCGCCTATGAAACAACATCCGCCTAGCACAATCCAGGCTCCAAATCTGAGCCTCTCTGCACCCGGAGCCTAAGCGCGCGCCTAGGTGCGCTTTTAATAACTATGTGTTTGACTCAGACTCCTTTGGTTTTGGATTTTAGTTCTCGGGTTTCAACTTAAACTTTTGTTTTTAACTTTCAACTTTTTTACTTTATGACCTTCTCTATTGTTGGTAGATAACAAGTGATGTACTGTAGTTTGTCTTTCCTTGGCCATTAATCAACAACAATTTCATTGTTAATATATCACTATATTTATACTTCTAATAGCATAGTATAATTTATAACTATTTAGATAATGTGCTTTTTATCTTGGTATTCTCAATTTTTGGGGTGTTGAAATGTGTTATGTTATTATTTCTGGAATTGTGAGGTTTATCCACTGTTTTATTTGTTTATAACATGTTCTAAGCGTTATATCAACATATGTTGCATATATACTCCCTCCGTCCCACTTTAAACATAAAAAGGGCACAAATATTATGGAGAGGGATTTTTTATTATAAAATATAGAAAGTGGGGTAGGGTGTTGTGAGTGTAGAAAGTTGGTAGGAGAGAGAAAGTGGGGTAGGGAATAGCTAGTGGATAATTGTTGTGAGTATGACATGTGGAGCTCATTGAATAAAGAAGTATTATAATCTTTCCATTTTGGGATTTTGAAGTTTAAAATGGGATATCTTTAAAAAGTTTAAAACGGGATACCCTTTGGGGAAAATTTTGAAGTTTAAAGTGGGATAGAGGGAGTATAGATTATATATATTTTTAGTATTTTTTCTATTTTTCTACCTTGCTCGCCTTTTGGCCGCCATTCAAACGCCTTGCCTTTTGTCTTTTTTCGGGATTATCTTTCCCGCTTTCTGCTGTTATTAATTATGTTTCTTCCATCCACTTACCCAATGCACTAGGTAGCTGAGTGACTCGGGGTGTTGTAAGTAATTACAAGATTGTGGTCCATGAGCCAAATATGCAATTTTATTGCTGTTCTGAAGAACCTGGACCAGTTTCTTGATTGGATATACGTTAAATTTACCGAGATTTCATCTATTTTTCAATCATAACTACCAGGTTTTACCTATTGCAACTCTCTTCAAGTGGCGAAAAGTGTGGCTCTCCCTGTCAGTGGTACTGGATGCGATTGCAAGGGTAATTGCATCGACCCCAGGCGTTGTGCTTGTGCCAGGCTTAATGGCTCCGACTTCCCATATGTGCATCGTGATGGTGGCAGGTAAACATGATGATGAAATTTTCTCTAAAATGTATTTATGCTGGCATGGTATTTCACGAAGTATTTTGTGTTCTCTTGTGGGTAAATTCTTGTAGTTGATTTGGATTCAAATGCTGTCTGAGCAGATACATTACATGGTAGTTCCAACTTTGAAATAGTTTGATATCTAATTTTTTTTTTCCGCTTTGATTGATTGAAAGTGATATGAGTTTACCTTGATTGGATGAAAAATATGGGGTTGAAGAGAGCGGAGTGGAGGACAAAGATTAATGTGGATGACATGGTTTTATTTTTTTTAATTACTACTATTTTTTTTCCAAATTTTACCCCACCTATTTCTTTTAATTTTCTTAACTTTCACACTTCTTTAATTATTGAATTCATCTTTATTTGTTTTTCTATATTTCTATTTTTTTTCTAGGGAAAACTCCGTTTTTGTCCATCGTACTTTCGGGGTGTTTCACTTCTACCATCAAACTTTTTTTTTTTTTTCATTTTGACCATCTACCACAAACAATGGTATCATTTTATACCCAGATTTGTTTCGTTTAACATTGTCATTGATGTCATTTTATACCCAAATTTGTCATAAAATGACACCATTATTTGTAGTACGATGGTAAAAATGAAAAAAATAAAGTTAGATGGTAAAAGACTAAAAGTGAAACACGCTCCAAAGTACGATGGCCAAAACGGAGTTTTCCCCCTTTTTTATTATTTTTCTTCTTTTTCCATGATTGTTCTTCCCACCTATTTCATCTCTTAAACTACTTCTTAGTTTTCTTTTCTTCCACCTATTTCTTTGACGATTACATATGGCGATTCATGTTAGCCGACCCCAAATCATTTTGGGACTAAGGCTTTGTTTTTGTTGATGATGGATTGTTTGGCGTACTACTAAGAAAACTAATTTGAAATGATTTATTGAGAATGCTGGGCACCCTTCTCTAATTCTTTCACTCTCTGGATATATATATGCATATGCATTTTTGAAGCTTTTGTGATCAATGTATTCCTGTTTTTGTTGTCCGTTTAAGTGGCACACATTATGTTAGGAAATGGTCTTTTTAAGTGTTCCTAAATGGAATACTAGACCGTTTGATTTAAAAGGTAGAGATTGTTGATATGCTCAGCAACTCTCACCAATGTACTGCCTTTCTGGATTCTGGCTTGCTGATAATCAATAGTACTTATGTCTTATGACTAAACCTTTTTTTACAGGCTAATTGAACCCAAAGCCGTCGTTTTTGAATGTGGTCCAAACTGTGGCTGTGGAGATGGTTGTGTGAACCGGACATCTCAAAGAGGATTGAAATTTCGACTCGAGGTTCTGTAACCACAATCTTATTAATTTTCGACTTCCATTTTTTGGTATATGTTAAAGTGTTCATCAACTCAAATTGTGTTCTCAACAGGTCTTTCGTACACCAAAAAAGGGGTGGGCTGTGAGATCTTGGGATTATATACCTTCTGGAGCTCCTGTTTGTGAGTATATAGGAGTTCTTAAAAAGACAGATGAAGTTGACTCTTCGCCTGAAAACAATTATATTTTTGACATTGACTGCCTTCAAACAATGAAAGGGCTGGATGGAAGAGAGGTACATGTATATTTTAAAAGTTGGCAAATTATTTAATCATAATTTTTCATGGTTTTTCGATATAGCTAACTGAACATATTATCATTGATTTGTTCTGACTGTGATTGGCAAAAGTAATACCCTTATATATTTGAGTAAACATGGGAATGGTGGTTGGCGAATTGAAATTGCCGAACTGAGCAAAATGGACCAAATGGTGCACTGTTAGAGAATGACGAGTGGGTAGACACTCTTTTCTTTTCTTTTCTTTTCTTTCCTTTATTTTCTTTTCTTGCCTGGCCCCAAATGCTGCAATGCAAGGACCTTTGAACAGCTAACTAGCTTCAAAGACTTTCTGAATATCCGTTCTCTTCCCCTTTCTTACCCGATGGGTGTTCCATACACTGGCAGAAACAACTCTAGTTCTCATATATCATAATTTTAGTTAGTGAAAAAATTCAGCCAGATAGATGAGAGTGCATTGCCTATTTTTGAAACAGTTTTGTTTTGTGGTGAAATCAATCAATGGGAGTAGCAGCCCCGAACCAAATGAATGGAACTTGACCCTTTTCTCTGTGTCCTTTTGGCTAGTTAGCTTTTGATTGTTTTTGTTCCTGGCAATACTTGCTTCTTCATCCCCTATATGCTGCTTGTGAATCTTTGACAATACATAGCACAAGTCCCCTAAAAGGGGTTGATACTTGGTGGCTTTTAATGTGCTACTTGCATTTGTCTGGCTGTACAGGTTCTTTTTCTAGTCTTAAAAATTGATACTCCCTCTGTCCCTACATGAATATCTATTTTTTCCAAAAATTGTCCCAAAATGAAATGTACATTTTCTGGAGAAGTTTCTACATCTTCCCTCATTAAGCAACACATTCGGGCACTTAAACTCATAATACAATATGATGAGCTTATTAAGGGATTTTATGAACTTATGCTACCATAAATTTCAACTTTCCGGCTGTCCCTTGAAGTCAAATTGGCCATTCATTTAGGGACAGAGGTAGTATCATTTATGTTGTTGCATGCGCAAAATGAAAGGCACATCACCATTCTTAATCTGACAACATATTTACTAGAATGTTGTTTGTCCCACTACTATAATAAACCTTGGGTAACTTGGGTTTCGACTTGTGCTCCCAAGGTCTCCACTTCTATGTACACACTTTCTCTTTGTATAACTTATTTCTCTCTGTAAAATCTGAGTGTGGTCATGGTGCAACCCTGACTGCAGAAATCAACAAGTGCATTTACGAGAAAACTGTATTTCACCTTTCACGACTGGTCATAATTTACTATGCAGACAGAACATTTCTCTAAATGCTCATTTTAACACTTTAGAAGTGTCAGGCTCGTCACCCTTATATTGGCTCCACTTTGAGATAGTTTTGTTACTGTTGATCTATTAACCATTCTTTGACTTTAAAAGACTTTGAGAAGAGGTTTTATATACTCAGTATTTGAGATGGTGGTGTTGGTAGTTTAAGTTGTTGAGTTTGATATATTAGCTTGTGAACTACATATTTACACATGTTATATATAATAGCGCCGGGTTGGTGATGTATCTCTGGGATCAATCGTGGATAAAGATGATGATAAAGACAATGGTCCTGAATTTTGTATTGATGCGGGAACAACTGGTAACGTGGCAAGATTCATAAACCACAGTTGCCAGCCCAACTTATTCGTTCAATGCGTTTTGAGCAGCCATCGTGACATCAAATTAGCTCGGGTGCTGCTCTTTGCTGCCGACAATATCCCACCGCTAAAGGTTCCCTCTCTTGCTCCCACTCATTCACACACGCACACACACACACGTAGACATTTGTGTATCCAATGTTGTTTCTGTCGTAGCAAGTAGCTTTTAATATTTAACCCGTTTGTTTCTGCTGCTAGTTGATTAGTGTTTAGAGCTTATCTGATGATCCAATTTATCACTTAACTGAGGCTGCGTTTTCTTTTGAAAATAGAGCTTCTCCCTTCCCCAAAATAATTACAAAATTTATCGGAAGTCCATTTATAAAGCAGAATCATTGAAAAAACTCTAAAATGGAGATTATTGTAAACACACAATTATGGAGTTTTTACATGCAAGATGTCTTGTTTTATACTCCCTCCGCCCTAAAAGATTGTCCTGTACATTTTGCAATTATTAAGGAAGAGCTTCACCTTCTTGTACCTTAGTAGATTTGTATTAACATTCATGCCTAAGTTTAGAAATGGGTCATACTTTTGGGACAAGTCAAAATAGCAAATGAGACAATCTTTCAGTGGACGGAGGGAGTATTAGGAGATACCGTAATACTACTCCCTCCATCCCTAAGCGTGTCCACTTTTTTTTTTTAAAACACTGTTCCTATATGAATCTCGATTTTTTGGTGAGATAATCAAGTGTATATATGTATACATGCATATACAATTGCTTAAAGGTCAACTTTCTAAATTTCACTCGAAGTTAAATGGACATGCATTTAGGGACGACTGAGGGAGCACGTTTTAAAAATGTTGCATTTCAAAAACTATTTACTATACGGAATCTTCAACAATGTAAAGGCTTGTAAATATAATCTCATTGTTAACTATTAATCTGACTGCTATCTTTTGATGTAATGACAAAATAGCAGTTGCGGAACCACTAGATGGATTTCAGTTTGTCAAGCGTCACAGAAGTATTTAACATTCTAATCCAGGAACTGATAACTTTTTTTATTGGTTATTATCAGGAGCTCACTTATGATTACGGCTATGCCTTGGACAGCGTACTTGGTCCTGATGGCAAGATTAAACAACTTGCCTGTTTCTGCGGTGCACCTGATTGTAAAAAGCGCTTATTCTAGAGGAGGGTGGGTTTGCTAGCAACTGGTGTTTATATCTCATAATATTCCATCTTTAAACAATTTTTTTTAGCATTATTCAAGCAGTCTGCTAGCTAATTTAGATGAATCTTTACAGCCATTTTGCTCCCTGTCATCTGGTAAATTTGCAGAAATCACAATTGATTTCAGGATGCTTTATTTGATGTCACTAAGTATCTGAAAGTGATGTATTATGCTTTTGGTGAGTTGTGAAAAATGAATGGAATTAGAGTGACAGTTGTGCTTATCATCATCATTTTCTAAGCTGGAGTATATGCTGTCGATTCAAGATGGAGAATAATACTTGGGTTATTGAGAGAGATCGCAACCAATACGCTGCTTCATCATCTCTGTTCATTAAGATGGACGAGTCGTGCGGCTTTGCACCAGCTGAATCGATCATATAGATCCCAAGTCGAGTTAAAGTTTTCAAGTTAAGCAAACTAAACTATGTTCAACTAGAAGCCCATTATTAATATTTAATTTCCTTTTGCTCCTGATGTTTCTGTGGGAGTTTACTCTGGTGAGTTTCTATATGCATGAATATTGAACGGTATAAATCAGGCATGATCATGGGCCCAGGAGACGGGCAAAGCCCAATGGGTATAGCCCTAATCAAAGATATACACAACTCTTAAATATGATATAGGGAGTGGGTCTTCCTACATATACTCGTTATCACATCCCGACATATTAGTATGTCGGCCAAGGCACAATGGAAGCTAGTCATATGACTATGATGACCATGAACATAATTCTAAGGCGACCAAGGCCAAATTATGCTTGATATGTCAACCAAGACTGTATCACCCTCATTTATAAGCCCATCTAGGTACTCCTTGTGGTGACAAAGGGAGTGGACCTCCTTAACTTTGGTCGTCTCACATGACCACGACGTTAGCACTATGTTGACCATTGACTGCAGACTTGGGCTAAATCGACCAAGGCAATGTGTCGAGCATGACTTGCACGACTTACGTCCGCCTGTCACAATTCGAATCCTAGTCAAATATGGAAACCTAGTAATTAGGATATGAATAGGATTCAACTCTTTAATATTTCCTAACTTCCTTTTCAAGGCAGGAAACTGCCTCATACCACTATAAATACATGGTATAAATCCCATAATTATGGTAACGCATTCTTTGACTCTGAACTATTGTCAATTGATTTGCTCTCATACACACATATATTTACTCTCATGCCGGAGGGCCTAAGTCCTCAAGTTCTTTCCACTCGGGTCGAAAATAATGAGTCACCGTCTCCGTCAGAGATCGGGTGGGGTCGGTGTACTGTTTTTCAAACCATTTTGGATTCATCTTTTTCAGGCTATTCAAGTCACCAGAAATATCGGAACAACTGGATTTGGGCTGATTCGACGTTTTTGGCATCATCATTTTGGTTGCATTGTCGGGAAACGATCGTGATACCCATTGAATAAGTCTGAAAATTTGCTTCCTCATATCTGATAGAAGACGGACATTCCACCAGTCTAATGACGGAACCTGAAAATTAGCTTATGGATGAGAATATTGGCAACAGAGGAGGAGCAATTCCTAAGATCAATGGTGGTCTTCTTTGACCCCCTCCACCTCTCAACGGAGGATTGCCTTATCCACCACCACTGGGCATGAATCTGCGTTCTAGTGGACAACCGGTGGTGGAGATATCTCTTGATTACAATTGCCGCCGACGAGGGGTTGGCTAGCCCACAGCCAGCCAGGCTAGATGGAACAGAGCCCATAGGGGTGCATGTAACGACTCGAGCCCAAAGTTCGACCCGCTACATAGACATCACACACTACCCACTAAGCACTTCATCATTTGGGTTAACAACAACCTATCACAGGCCTCCAAAAGTCCAATGGATGATTTGATTCTTAGTAGTAGTATATGTGCCTTCTATATACCTCACCAAATTTCGACATATTTCCGATGTGGAATGGGGAATATCACAATCTCCCCCACTTAAACCCTTACCGTCTCTGACAAGGTCAATCAATACCCAAATCGTACCCCCAGGCTAGCTCGCGAGCCTTTAAGGCCGGAGTTCTGCTCTGATACCATTTGTAACGATCCGAAGCCCGACCCGCTACGCAGGCACCACACACTGACCTACTAAGCACCTCATTATATGGGTTAACCACAGTCTACCACAGGCCTCCAAAAGTCCAATGGATGATTTGATGCTTAGTAGTAGTAAATGGGCCTTCTATATATCTCACCAAACTCCCTCATAATTCCGATATGGGATGGGGAATATCACAGTGCAGGCCCATTTGCTCCACCTTCAGATTGCAGAACTCTACTCCACTGTCAGATGGACACCTTGCAATGCATCTATGAGACCCAAAATGACTTGCTCGAGTTGGACCCAGACCATTCATTGGTTGAATTCATCCGGCCCACCAGAACTGGAATTTCCCATGGCGGGGAAAGTCGTGTTGATAGACGAGGTAGTCATGGGAATAGGGAAAACCATCCCATCGACTAAAATCCTCCATTACGCGACACTGTTGGTAAATCCAGACATCTGGTCGTCCATGATGTTCAACTACATGATAGGGATCCACGACAAGGGAGTTTCTGTCGAGGTTGGGACCTTAGAGACTAGTTAAATCAACAAAGGGACCAGGAGGTCAATTCTGCTGACTTAAGAGCCATGATTAATCATAAAAGACAAAGGCTGCCTCCTCGTCAAGATCCTTCTCCTCTACATAGGAGTCCTCCCCGTCGAGAGATCACTCCCAAGAGGAATAGAACGCCTCCTCGTCACTCTCAGCGTCCTAGTATGCGTAAGGGCAGGGCACCTTCTGGGCAAGGAGACAATCATGTCACTCATGGAAAAAGGGCAGAGCAAAGTTGGGTTAATGGAAACGTAGACAAGGAGCGAACTCGTCGCAGTTTCCACTATAACTCGGGAATAGATGCAAGGGAGCTCCTTCTCTTAATGAAAATAATTGATGAAATGGAGCTGGGGAAGAAGGAAACCGACGAAGAGGACACCAGTGCCACCCGTCCCTTCTCCCAATGGATTGTTGACTAACCTCCAAACTCGGCTCTCAAAATCCCCAATTTTGAAAAGTATGGAGGAACCACGGACGCACGAGACCGACCATGTGCAAGGCTTGAGTCAACCATGGCACTCTTGTTCAAAGCCGATGATATACTCTGCAAGGATTTTGCCAGTACCTTTTCTGGGCAGCTCTATCATGGTTCCGAGAACAGAAAAAGGGGAGCATTGACAGTTGGAGAGTAATGAAGAGTAAGTTCCTCGATCATTTTGCAACAACAGGCAAGCGTAAAAAAAGTTGACAGACTTAGCCAACATTGAGCAAGGAAAGACAGAATCCACCCTGAGTTATTACAATCGATTTAGAGCCATGGCCGATCAAGTCGAGGAAAGTCTGAGTGATCGAGAAGTGATAGTTCTTTTCAATTCAGGCCTGCTTTCGGGACAACAAATACATGAACTCTCAGCAAAGAGATCCGAAAACAAAGTCTGTTCTATACAACCGAGCTTATGCCATAGCCATGGCTAAAGAGTAAAGTAAGAAAAGACCAGAGAGAGTCGAAATGACTCAGACTGGGCCAAACCATGCTTATAATGGAGGCAACCATAAAGGGAAAAATAGAACTCGAGCTACAGAAAAAGCTGAGGTCTTCACCCCTCTCCCAAAGCCCATTACGGAGATCATGCAGTTGGTTGACTTACCTGTCCCCGACCATTAAGTGGAAAATAAAAACATATTCGAGATAATTCTAAGTATTTTGCCTTCCACAAGGATCATGTACATGAGACAGAAGACTGCATCTCCATGAAGAGGATGATTCAAAGGTGAGTTGATGAAGGGAAGCTCGACCGTTATGTTGTGAGAAAGGATAACAAACGGGGAAGAGATGACGATGAAAGTGAAGAAAGAGAGGATCGACTCCCCCCCCGTGCCAAACTTCATGTCATAAGGGAGGAGGTCGTCTCCAACAAAAATCTGAAGGACGAAATACATGAGCTGAGCAAAGTCTATCACATCCTTGTTTGGGTCCATAAAAAGAAGAAATTATTAGCTTCTCTCCCAACAAGCTAGCTGGAAGTCGAGCTGCTCGTGAACAATGATGGATGTGGTTTTACCCATCCAAAAGATACGTTCTTCGCTTATTTTCTGTTCGAAACCTTGGGAATTTAATGTATATTTGAGTGTTTTGATAGTTCAGGGGCTGATGAGCAATTAAGCTGAAAACGGAGGGTATAAGCCTATTTTGGAAGTATAGGGACCTAATTGAAATTATGGAAAATTGGGAGAAATTTGATTTTATGAAATATCATGGGCCGAAGTGAAAATATAAAATTTCAAGTACCAAGGTGCAAAAGAAATTTTTATAATGACCAAAGTGCGACCGTGGCAATTATTGCGAGACGAATACCAAATGGGCCAAACCAAGAAAAGCAGTGGCCCCAAAAATCTCTAGCTATGGCCGAGAGAAGTAGCAGGAGGCCGGCCAAAATTAGCAAGGCATGGTCGAAGCAGGAGGCTGGCCGAGGCAAGGGTTGTGGCCTAGGACTTGGGCTGCAGCTGAAGAATCAGAACGAGTTGGGCTGTTGGAAACGACTCGTGAGCACGAGTTGGGCTTGGAGTGATATTGGGCCTGTTTGAAGGGCTGTTACACGCTGACTTTAACCTAGGTATAATTATAAATAGGGGGATGCCGTGGTACTGCAGGGAGATCACTATTGCCAGGAAAAAACCAAGAACAACTTTATTATTTTTCAAGATTCAAATTCAGGTTTTGTTTATTTTATTCAAACCTAGGTATAATTATAAATAGGGGGCAAGCTGTTTTTCTTTTCTTCTTTTCTTTTTTTTTTTTCCCTTTTTTTTGTTCTTGCCCCCTTTTATCCAATATACATCATGTTCTCAACTTTTGAACTTCCTCACACATTCCCTTAAATTCCCAATGTAACCCCCAAACTGATCGTTTCTAATTTCACATTCTTGCAAAGGTATGATAAACTTATTTAGGTGTCAAGGGTTAGAGAGTAGGCGTCAAATGAAGGCGAATGGTGGTCTAGATGTTCCATTCTTTCTATAAAGGCTCAAAATGGGATCAAGCGACAATTCATATATAAACAGTGACGAGAAAGTCGAAGGCTCACAAGAGGGTTGTCAAAGAAATAAAAGCCATAAATATCAAGTAATCTATTGATTTGTTATTGACAAGCGTGCAACCATGTTCTAAGAACCCCGAGAATGCCAAAGTGAACCCATAAAGGACACCTAAATTAATGACCATGATCAACAAATTCAAATTGGCACACAATAGCAAATCTCACTCAAAAACCCTCAAATCATCACAGACGTTGGCCAACTTTCTAACATATAATGAGAACAAAATTTTAAATTTTTCTATTTTTTGGAGGGTGACACTATATACACTCCCCTATAACCCACAAACTCGGAGAGATATCTACCCCCAAACTCAAAACATGCTATGTCCTCATAGCAAAGAGAACAAAAACATGCCTCGGGTTCAAAGGACGATATGACTGTGAGTACCCCAATCTAATTCGCGACACTTTATAATTGCCTTTTAATATAATAAAATTGTACTAGGGGCATTTTGGTAAATTTTCGGTCCATTCCGAGACTTCCGGGAACTTTTTATAAGTTTCTTGCGAAGGAAGTACTTTTAAGTATTATCTCCATGCAAAAGGACCTATAGAGAATTATTCATTTTGGACCTAGGAGGAATTATCCCGAAATGTTACAGAACAGGTTTTTGGCGTCAGAAACGGTTATTGGCTCGTCTCGTCGTGCGACATAACGAGCCACGGAAAGCATAAGCGTTAAGTCGTGAGATGCAACTAGCCACTCTCCAGCAGGTTATACATAAGACCCTCCCCCTCTCATTTCTGGATCCCTTCCAGCTTCCCTAAGGTCACTCTGCCAAATCTCTCCAGAACGTCCTTCTCCTCAAACACCCACCAATTTCCTCAAATCATTCTCTCTCTCATACACAATTCACCCACCTACTCTCATACACTTCATACACATTGAAGATCCAAAGCTACTCTTAATCTGAGGATTCTAATCCACTTTCTGCAGCTGAGCTGAAGGTCCCAACACCTAACTTGGTGTAGAGATTGAGGATCTACAAGGGTAACAAACTCCCTCCCTCTTTATCTCTCTTATATTTGCTCTTTTACACAATTCACATGCAATTTCTATTCATGATTTGATAATTAGGCTCCATCTGCTCTAATTATTAAGTTTCAATCGCCATCTCTCTGTTTAAATCTCGTTGTTCTGTATCATTTCATGCTTATGGGTTAATTTGGATGCAATTGTGACTTGTTTATCAAGGGAGTGTGGATTCTCCCATATCCACACCCACTTGAATGATTGAGTGTTAATCTCATATTTTGTGATCTATGTGATCTGTTTTGGTGCCATTTGATCTTCTAATTCCATTTATTTCATCTGTAATCGACCTGTTGTAAAAGCTTCTGCAGATGGCATGTTGTGTCACGCGACAGACTTGGCCAAGCCATGTCCTGAGTCGTGCGACATAACTGGCCAATCTGCAGTAGCTTCATTTTCAATTATAATCTGTTCTCAGCGTTGTAATCAGGTTGTGGTCTCCTGTATAAATGACTCACAAGATGTAATTCTCTCATTTTGATCAATAAAGCAAAGCATTAATATGCATTTTATCACATATTCTGTCTCACACAATTGCACACACTTATGAATGAATTGGATGTTGAATGTTAGAAAGACTCGTTTACGAGGCATGTTGGGTGAACTCTCAGTTCTTTCCAACACGTAATCTGACCCCCGAATCCACAATTCTCTTTTCAAAAGGTTTTCAAAGTTTCCTTTAAAACGGCGTGGCGACTCTCATTAAACAAATTTTTAGCGAGCGTACATTCAGTGGCGACTCTGCTGGGGATCTTGAAACCTGTTTTCAAAAGTGGGTCAAGATTTCGTTCATGTTCAACATCTTTCTCCTTCATTTGTTGTGTGCTCTTGTTGTGTGATATTTTATGTGCTTAAATGCTTTGGGTGCTTTGCTTCCTTGGGATTCTATATGCTTCTATTGTTCTCTGTTGCTTGGTGATGAGCTCTTGCATGGGCTTGGAGGCTAGGGGCTGGTTCTATTTTTTTGTTCAGATTCTGGAAATATGGCTTCTGTTGTCACGCGACAGATCTTGCCTCATCAGTCCTGTGTCGCGTGACAACATTTTCCACTCCGCAGTTTTGGTTTCCAGTTCAGGGGTGATTGTGGGCAGTCCCCATGATCAAAGTTTATGATCATTTGATTATTGTATCTCTGTGGGGTGTGTGTGTGGTTTTCCTTTTCTCCCCCTTTTTCTAAAAATAAAAAAAAAATAATTTTCGCAAATAAAGGAATCTAGTCACCCGCACACTACATCACTAGATCTAGAACCCATTTGGTGCGATTGACGGCATCGCGGACGGTGATGTATGTCGCCTACGCTTGAGCGCCTAATATCAATCCTTTCCCCCTAGCGCATCATAAGTGGAACCATACTTTTTCAAGCTTACCTAATGGTTGGTTTTTTGACACAACATTTTCAAATATACTAAAATGAATTGTTTCAAAATTTATAAAAGGCATCCATACCTATCCCAAAGCCTAGCACGTGTGGGCATGTTGCCATTGCAACATGGTTTCGTGTATGGACATGTCGCTCTCACGACATGTTCTAACGAGAGATCATGTCGCTTTGTCAACGTGCACCGACGAGAGGTCATGTCGAATTTTTCCTTGAATTTCTTCAGGAATACCCGTCATGCTGCCCAAATTTCCCCAGAAATTGGGATTGCTAGTCCGTCCCATAAATGCTTCGGTTTCATTTAGGTATTATTGCCTATTATTAATTTTTAATCAATACATTTGGTATATTTTGAATGTGTGTCCCTAGGTTCCCCTTGAGGTTTAGATTGCGTGAATAAAGGCTTATCCTTTTCCAACCATTCCTAGGACTTAAAAGACACTGCTTTCTACCTGAACATTAATAAGATGTTGCATGAGTCCATTTCTTTTCCCGTTCTTCCCTCTCCCATACCTTCTTAAGACTCTTCTATATCCTCCACCTTATACATGCTCTCTCCTCTCCAGCTACGGTAAGTTGGGTGCATGCTCCTGTTCCCGGTGCTCGTTTGGTCCGTATTCTCGAGACGGAGACATTTATAGTATCCGAGTGGTATTCTTCTGATTCAGAATCCGAGATGTCTGGTGCAGAGAATGTGTTTGCTAACCAGTCTGGAGGTCCCCTGCTTCGGGTCAGCTGGATCTGAATGATTTGTCTATGGTTGATTTGCGAGCTTCTCTTGAGGCTGCCTTGGTTCGTAAGCGTGAGGCTCAGTTACTCGCCCAAGCTGCTAGGGCTCGAGAAGAGGAAACACATGCTAGGTTTGTGGAAGCAATGCGTGTCCGAGGGATTGCCGTCATTCGTCATGAAGATGGGTCTTATGAGGAGATCATCGGTGCTAACAACGCTGTCCCTCTTCATCCCACCAATAATTTTACATCTCCGCCCGCTTATCAAATGCATGGGATGAAAGGGATGAATGTGAATGCACAAGGCAGGATTCCTCTTCCAGCATCTCAACTTAGCCAAGCTCAAATTCATGGTGTACAATCGATCCCCAATGCTTTTAGGTCTCCTAATCAGTTTGGGTTGCAGTGTCAACCTCAGCAAGGTTCCCAAGGCCAATGTCATTGTTTGGACAACCAGTTTAAGCAGAAGGGATTTATACAGTTTCCTGCTAACCAACTTCCGCCTCAAGGAGGGTTTTCTCAACCATTATTGGGTTCATCTTATGGTTTCAGCTCGTCATCTACGCAGGGTCAGTATTCAGGACCAACCCCGTACTTGATCTGTTAATGCCCCACTCCTAATCAAATGTCCTCCATTCCCGTCATGACTCCCATTCAGCAAAGGGTGCCAGTACCCGAGTCACCTCCAAAGCTAGTTCAGAAGAAGAGAGAAAAATAGTACTTTGATGATGTGGGGATGCCTATAGATGAATTCTTCAAAATCTTAGTAAACGGAGGACCTGGGTTCACCCATCGGTCAATTTGATCCCTACTATCCTCAATCCCAACTTGGATAAGAGCAAGTATTGTCACTTCCATCAATACCCTGGTCATACTACCAATGGTTGCATGGTTTTGAAAAGGATCATCCAAGGGCTCATGGATGAAAGGAAGATTGAAAAGGGATTTCAGGAGAGAAGTAATGTTTCGAACCATGTTTGGTTTTCACCTCGCAAGCAGCGGAAATTTGATGATCTTGGGACAACTACCGAAGAGGCATTCAATGATTTGATTCAATTTGGGATGATTAAGCCCCTTGATAATTACAACCCTGTTAATCCCAAACCCAACTTGGATAAGAGCAAGTACTGCCGCTACCATCAATATCCTGGCCATACCACCAATGACCGCACCTCTTTGAAGGTGGCCATTCAAAAGCTTGTCAATAAGGGTAAGATTGAGAAGGCATCTCGTCCCAACGTGGTTACCAATCCTTTCCCGTGATCTTCAGCAGAACCCAAAGGGCCCTCCCATCCAATGTTGATGTAGTCAATCAGTGTTTGTAGGGTCTAGATTGTCTGTCATGTCATTAATGAATGTCCTTTGTTGGACACGAGTCTGTTAAGTCCAAGTTGGACCAGTCTTTTTATTTTAATAATAAAAGTCTTTGTTTCTCTTCTTGCTAGACTCGAGATATCACTTGCACGCCCACATTATACTTAAATGAAACGGTTTTATCCTATATGATCACTTGTGCTGCTTAACCACTAATTCATTGAAATGATTAATATTTAAATTAGTCAGAGTGAGAAAATCAAATGATATCCTTCTCAAATTTGGGGCTCGTCAAGTCCCCATCTCGCATCTCATATGCTCACATCTCTTTCATCATCCTCAGCATTTCATTGTTCAATGAATTTGCACTAATTTCTCGCAATTAAGCTTAAGCAAGTAATGAAGACTTAATCTCGTTTAGGTCATCCGGTAGGGGTTGCAGTTGAAGCCTTTCACTATAGGAAAGCCATTACCTCACCCTCACCAAACAATACCCCTTCATTTCAAGATCGGCATGTTTTGAAACCCCGTTTAGCCATCTCCAAAAGAAAGAGGGACTATCCTTGAGGCTCCCATAACTCAAGAGAAAATTGATCGTCTCCAAGCTCAAGAATGGCAGAATGCAGCGATCCATACTAGCGGCTAGCAGAAGTGCTCTCTCAATAAAAAAAAAGGAATGAAAAAGAGAGAAAAGTAAAATCCTCGTCCCTAGTGATTCTATCAAAGCAAAAAATAAAGGATCTAGCTGTTTACTCAAAGGGAGTCTCAAAGCAAATAAAGAGAGAACATGGATTTCCCCTAGCCATCACCTTAACCAATCCCAAACCATCCTCTCGCTTTTAGAGGATATTCCCATTACCATTGCCCTTGCCTTTGGCCAAAGCCAATTTTGACCTCTCATCTTTAGAGGCAGTGAAAATGCAATCAATATCCTCGCCATAGAAATCCTAAACACATCCTTGAAAGCCAACCTCTCATCTTTAGGGGTTTAGTCAGTAAAAAGCCCAGCCGACCTCTTATCTTAAGAGGTCATGATATAAACAAAGATTCAAATCACCAGATGGCCGATCGAAGCCCTGAAACCCAGCTACAGTTCCTACCGGATAGCAGTTTCATTCTAATATCTTCGAGATCTAAATCAAATTAATGTTTCATTGCTTGCTTAAGTTGGAACCAAATCCGTCTCGGTTCAAGACCATCAATCAGAGATTATGCAAACTCAAATCCAATTCATTTGGCATTTCATGTGAGCATATTTCATTTCTTCTCCACAAACACTTTCCGTGAATGCCTCACTGGGGCTTCGCATCTGTGTCTTTCATTGACACTCCAAGGGGACATGTTTTTCAACTCTCCAATTCTCGAAGAAATCCTCAAAATCCTCAAAGGTCCTCAAAATCTCGAATTTTCACATTCTTTCTCTTTTCAATCAGGATAAGCCCGAACTACGGCGACCTGAGCTCCTCACATTAAGGGGAACGTAGGCAACCAGAAATGGTCCGGTCACAAACACATTCAAATCTCAGAAAATTCGGTCTCATCAAGGGCCGTCCCCATACACAAATCCTTTTTCCACCTTTCCATATTTGATTCTTGATATCAGTTGGTTTTCTCCTTGTGATTAATCAAAATATTTGTTCATGTCAAGATTAGTGGTTGAATAACTCAAACATCAATAAAGGGTTTTAAGCAGTTTTGTGATCATTGTGAATAAGACAAGTTTTCAAATATCTCGACAAGTCTTCTTTTCTACATCATAGGAAAATAAAGCCAAACACTGTCTTTTTGTCAGCAGGGACTTCCATACACTTTTCCACACCTTGTTATGCTTATACTCTCTCAAAAGAGTCAAACCCAAAGCGAGTGTGTTACACAAAATCGGGATTCATTCCCACTTTTTGAAAGATGTGCCCCTGCACGTATACATGTCTGAGTCTTGTCCAATAACTGATTGACTAAGGTCTGGATAGATGGGTACCTCCTTGGCCACATGATAATTCTGTGTGCGATAGGGCTGCATTGAATTTCTTCAAGCTGGGGCTTTGTTAAGCTGTTCCCTCAGGCTCTCCCGTATCAGTATTTTTGCCAGGGTATTCTCTGCATTCACTTTGCTGCATGATGGTTTCGCTCCTCATTAGAATTACTTCGGGGTCGCTTTGCATTACAAATTGGGGCTTCACCGCGTCACCACCTCAAGATCTGGGCTTCGCATAATCATCTCTTCAAAGCCAAGGCATTTTCTGCACTTTCTCTGCTACTAGCCGTTTCGGGGGCGCGACCCACCTTGTTCTTATCGACAAGAATCAACTTGATGCAATTTGCACTCATCCGGGGGCCTCCCCGACTTGCCTAGGCTGCACCATCTCAATCATCACTCATACACTTCTCAAATGCGTGGGAGAGGGTTCACAACCCATACATCATCATATATACATTCATCCCATACACCATCATAAATCCATCATAGCATATTGCTACATACATATCAGCTCGTCCAGCCATGCAAAATCCTCACTTCATTTTCATCCCCAGCCGAGATGGACTCGTGCAATAAAGTCTAGCAATGCATAAAATTAACAATAATTGAGTTCAAATTAATGCAAAGTGCCTAGAGTGTTGTGTTTCTCCCCCCACAGGGTACAATAATCAAATGATCATAATCTGATCATAGGAGTTGCTCCTCAAGTCACAATCTGGACAAAGAGTTCAAATCCTGCAGGTGGCATATTCTGCCTTCATCATCTTCATCAGTCTCATCATCTTCGGATTCATCAGTATCGTTTGAAATAGCTTCAGCTGCCTCAATCTCCAAGCAATAGTGCTCATCAGTCTCAGCGACAGCAAAGTTCATCTGGTATGGCAATCATCAATATCCCGTGTTGGACAGAGTTTCCTCATCAAAAATCTTGTGTTGGACGGAGAATCATCATCAAAATCCCGTTTTGGACGTAGAATCATCATCAAAAGCCCGTGTTGAATGGAAAATCATCATCAAATATCCCGTGTTGGACGGAAAATTACCATCAAAATTCCGTGTTGGATGGAGAATCATCATCAAAAGCCCATGTTGGACGGCGAATCTTCATCAAATATCCCGTGTTGGATGGAGAATCATCATCAAAATCCCATGTTGGACGGAGAATCATCATCAAAGCCTGTTTGCACGGCACGTCTTCATCAAAACCCGTTTGCACGACACATCTTCATCAAAGCCCGTTTGCACGACACGGCTTCATCAAAGCCCGTTTGCGTGGCACATCTTCATCAAAGCCCGTTTGCACGTCAGATCCTCATCAAAGCCCGTTTGCACGGCAGATCTTCACCAAAGCCCGTTTGCACGACACATCTTCATCAAAGCCCATTTGCACGGCAAGTCTTCATCAAAGCCCGTTTGCACGGCACGTCTTCATCAAAGCCCGTTTGCACGGCAGATCTTGATCAAAGCCCGTTTACACGACACATCTTCATCAAAGCCCGTTTGCATGGCACATCTTCATCAAAGCCGGTTTGCACGACACGTCTTCATCAAAGCCCATTTGCACGACACGTCTTCATCAAAGCCTGTTTGCAACGCACATCTTCATCAAAGCCCGTTTGCATGGCAGATCTTCATCAAAGCCCGTTTGCACGGCACGTCTTCAGTAAAGCCCGTTTGCACGGCACATCTTCATCAAAGCCGATTTGCACGGCACGCCTTCATCAAATTCCGTTTGCATGGCAGATCTTCATCAAAGCCCGTTTGCACGACACGTCTTCAGCAAAGCCCGTTTGCACGACACATCTTCATCAAAGCCTGTTTGCACGGCACGTCTTCATCAAAGCCCGTTTGCACGGCACTTCTTCATCAAAGCCCATTTGCACGGCACGTCTTCATCAAAGCCCATTTGCAGGCACATCTTCATCAAGGCCCGTTTGCACGACAGATCTTCATCAAAGCCCATTTGCACGACACGTCTTCATCAAAGCCCGTTTGCACGACACGTCTTCATCAAAGCCCGTTTGCACGACAGATCTTCATCAAAGCCCGTTTGCACGACAGATCTTCATAAATAGCTCGTGTTGGACGGTGATTCCTCATCAAAACCCCATGTTGGACGGGGAATTATCATCAAAATCCCATGTTGAACGGCAAATCATCATCATCAGTCATAGTCTCAGCCCTTCCGACAGCTACAGGTAAGCACAACAAAGGTATGAAAACATATCCCTACTTGCACTACCATTTTGCCCTGGCATTTTCCTATATATCTCTCATAGTGAAATCTCGAGTGACTCCCCCTCCAGTCAAATCTCGGGTGACTCCTCCTCCAGTCAAATTCCGGGCGACTTCCCCCCAATAGTCACCTCTTCAAACTACGATCAGGCTTGATTCCCTCCTAGGGATACGTAGGAATCCTTTCTCCAAAGGTCCAGCCATTTGACCGCTTTGGTCTTTCTTCGGTCTGAGGCACCGCAAGTTCTCACTCCTTCGAACTACGATCAGGCTTGATTCCCTCATAGGGATACGTAAGAATCCTTTCTCCAAAAAGGTCCAGCCATCCAACCTCATCAGTCATTTTTTCCATCTGCCATATCCCCACCAGGTCCGGCAATTTAACCACTCTGGTCTATCTTTCCCACCAGCCGCTCATTAGGCTTAGGATCCTTCTTATCGACATCCTCACTTCTTCCATAAGTGACGTTGCCGAGGGGCTCTGTGAGTACCCCAATCCAATTTGCGACCCTTTATAAGTGCCTTTTAATATAATAAAATTGCACTAGGGGCATTTTGGTAAATTTTTGGTCCATTCCGAGACTTCCGGGAACTTTTTATAAGTTTCTTGCGAAGGAAGTACTTTTAAGTCTTTTCTCCATGCAAAAGGACCTATAGAGAATTATTCATTTTGGACCTAGGAGGAATTATCCCGAAATGTTCCAGAACAGGTTTTTGGCACCAAAAACGGTTATTGGTTCATCTCGTCGTGCGACATAACGAGCCACGGAAAGCATAAGCATTAAGTCGTGCAACGCAACGAGCCACTCTCCAGCAGGTTATAAATAAGACCTTCCCCCTCTCATTTCTGGATCCCTTTTTGACCTATTGTTACTCTGCCTAAATATTGGCGTAACACACACAACAAAACACACAACCCTCTCTCTCTCACATATAACTCTCTCCTTTTCTCTCTCAATTCAATCCAATTCATACACCATCACCTAGATCCTAATCCACCATCCTTCCTAAGCTCAATCCGGTTCTATAGCTGATAATCGAAGATCCTTATACCTGACTTGGTATAAGGATTGTGGATCTACAAGGGTAACAAACTCCCTCCTTCCTTCTCCTTCTTCTATTTGCTCTTTTCATAATTCATCTACAATTTCTATTCATTGATTTGATAATTAGGCTCCATCTGCTCTAATTGTTAAGTTACAATCGCAATCTCTCTGTTTAAGTTACTTTGTTTGGTATTATTTCATGTTTATGGGTTAATTTTGGTGTAATTGTGGCTTGTTCATCAAGGGAGTGTGGATCACCCCATATCCACACCCCCTTGATCGATTGGATGTTGATTCATGTGTTTTCTGAGATGAATCTATGATGTAAGTCGATTTGGATAGGCCTTGGTTCATTCTGCATTCCAGTTTGTATGGTTTCTACGACTGGAGTCCTGTGTCACGCGACACAACCTGCCAGGCTGAGTCCTGTGTCACGCGACACACTTAGCCAGGTAGATCCTGTATCACAGGACACATCTTGCCACTTTGCAGAAATTCCTTTCCCAAATGTAATATGTTCTTAGTCCTGTAACTGGGATATGGACCCCCTTCATACCAAGTGGTTCACGAGTTGTATCTATCTCATTTTATCAATGAAATACATTTATCACGTTTCTCGTCTTACATGTTTGCACACACTTATGAATACATTGGATGTTTGTTGTTGAAAGACTCGTTTAGGAGGCGTGTTGGGTGAACTCTCGGTTCTTTCCAACACGTAACATGACCCCCGAGCTCTCTCTCTCTGATTTCAAAAGGTTTTTCAAAGTGCACCTCTTAAAACATGGCGTGGCGACTCCTTTTCATTCACTTTTACATATCTCCCGTCCCATTTTCCAAACAACATCCATTTTCATACGGGGTATGTTTAATGACACAACAAAGTAAATAAATAAAGCAAATATAAATGTACCTACTTACGTTGCCTCCCAATTAGCGCATTTGGTTAAGGTCGTTAGCCCGACCGTTGCTCCCGTTTGGACTTCACCTTCCATCCTTTGGCCCACTTCATGGTTTCACGGGTCCTTATGTTCAGTTCACGCCCCATGTAAATTCCTCGAGCTTTGATATTGTTTTGTGCCTAATGGAATTTTTGACATTTCAGTTCTTGGGCTTCTTCTCTTTCAAACTCTCACCACTTTCTTCACCCTCAAAAATAGGGGGAGGTACAAGAATGATGGAGGCTTTCAAACTTTTAATGGGATGGAGAAGATCTTCTTTGAGACATTGTTCGTCAATTTGGTCAGGCCCAACCTCATCAACAATCATGTCCCCATCATCTTTAAATTTCTTTTCCACCCCATATAGGGCCAACTCAAATTCATCACAAATTTGTTCATGCCATGTTTTCTCTACCTCCTCAGTCGGCCCTCTTAATTCATCATCATCAACAACCACATTATCACTAGCAGCAGACGGAGAGAGAGTTGGAAGTTCGTCCATCCTTGTTTGGGTCCATAAAAAAGAAGAAATTATTAGCTTCTCTCCCAACAAGCTAACTGGAAGTCGAGCTACTCGTGAACAACCATTGGTAATCATGGTAAGAATTGGCAATTGTGAATCTGAGAGACTCGTCATCGACTCGGGGGCCTTGAAAGATATCTTGTATTATTCTACGTTCCAAAAAATGAATCTGAAGGACAAAGCAGTGGCCGATACCATACTCTGGTAGGTTGGAAGGTTTCACTAATCACAAAGTTAATGTCATGGGCACAATCGACTTATTGTTTGAAATTGGTGAATACCCCTACCGAACGGAAGCCACAATAACATTCGTGGTCATGGACCTAGCTAGTGACTACCATGCCATCATTGGCATTGCATGTCAAGGAAAATTTGGGATGGATGCCTCCCTTCCTCACCAGCGGGTTAAATTTACAACCCCAAAAAAATTGGATGCGTGAGAGGAACCCCCAAGGACTTCTTGGAACATGTTATAAAAACAAGGAAAATGGCTAGAAAGATGGAAATTGACACGCAAGAATAAAGCTTGACACTTTCAAAACTTGTCAAGGTGATTAATACCAGCTCCAGGGTCTACATGATAACTACAGAGTCGTGGATGAGGAGGAGCCAATGGTAATCGATCTGACTACGCTACCAATACCCAAGAAGGGTAGAAAGAATTAGAGCCCGCGGTGGAAAAGAGAACGGTGAAGTGGTTCAATGACACCAAGGGGTTTAGACTCATCACTCCTGATGACGTGAATGAGTTGCAACCAGACCATCACATATTCATCAGGACAAACATATTTGATAACACTGAGGCTATAACTCTGCTCGACCTCGACATAGCTTCGCAGCTCGTAATCGGACAAAGCTCGGGGGCCGACTAGGACATAAGTCCAGATGACTGAATGTGCGCTCGCCGAAATTTTGTTTTTGATGATGAAAAAAAAGGAGTCACCACGCCATGTTTTTAAGGTACACTTTGAAAAACCATTGAGAGAGAAAATGGGTCTGGGGGTCAGGTTACGTGTTGGGAAGAACCGAGAGTTCACCCAACACGCCTCGTCCGTAGGTGAGTCTTTCTAATTAAACATCCAAGTAATCCAAAAACATGTGCAAGCAATGATGATGAAAAAATGTGGTAAACATGAATTTTATTGATTTGAACTTGGAAACTTACAACTTGTGAGCCATTTATTTAAGGAGGCCACATCCCATATACAACAAATCAGAACAGATTACAAAGGAAATAGATCTCTGCAAACAGATATAATGTGTCACGTGACACATGGCATGCCTGGCTAGATGTGTCGCGTGACACAGGATCTAACCAGACGCTGTATCGCATGACACACAGTGTCCATCTGCAGAGACTTACAAATTTGAACACAGCAGCACCAACAATCAAAACAGATCTAATTAATCAATCAGTTAAGCTTCAAAATGAACAATTAACAACAATTCGACCAAGGGGGTGTGGATATGGGTAGATCCACACTCCCTTGGTAATCAAACACCAATTTTCACAATGATCAAACAATAAGCACTTGATTATTCAAAGCAACAACGTTAAACAGAGAGATTGCGATTGGATCTCAGTAATCACGACAGATGGAGTAGAATTACTGAGATCAGGAGAGAACAAGATGATGGAATTAGAGAAATTACAAAGTAAGAGAGAGAGAGATAGGGTTGAGGGGTTACCCTTGTAGTATCCACGAATTTTATACCAAGTTTGGTATAAAATCCTTCAATCAACTGCTTCTGGTATGAACTGAACTGAGAAGGATTGGTGGATCAAGGATCCAACCGTTAGTGGGTGAATTTAGGTGGAAATTGGAGGGAATTAAGGGTGGATTTGGGTAGGAGAGAGAGAGAGGTGTGTGTTCAGTGTGTGTGTTACGCTCCAATTTTGGCAGAGTAACAGTATGTGGAAGTTGGGATCTTTTTCTGAGAGGGGTAGGGTCTTATTTATAGGCTGTAGTTGATGGTTACAGTGTGTCGCACGACCTTCTGTAACCATTTTCCAAGCCTTGACTTGTCGCATGACACAAGGTGTCACCAATTGCTTTTGGCCCCAAAACCAGTTTCTGGAATATTTTGAGTAAATACCCAAAAGGTCCAAAAAGGTTTATTCCCTGCAGGTCCTTTAGCATGAGCAAAGTACCAAAAGGTACTTCCTTTGCAAGAAACTTATGGGATGTTTCCGGAAGTCTCGGAATAGACTGGGAATTTACCAAAATGCCCCTTAATGCAATTTTATTGTATTAAAATGTACTGAAAAGGGTAGCGAATTGGATTGGCGTACTTATAGAGTCCCTTGGGAACGTCACTTATGGAAGAAGTGAGGTTCTCGATAGAATAAGACCCAATCCTAATGAGCGGCAGGGGATAAGGCGGAGGGCTGGATGATGATCTGGGAGATCGAATGGCTGGACCTTTGGAGAAAGGATTCCTACGTATCCCTGGAGGGAATCAAGCCAAATCGTAGTTCGAAATAAAACTGACAAGAAGCAAGGAAATGGTAGAGATGTGCTTTTATACCTTTACTGTGCTTACCTGTAGCTGCCGGAGGGTCTTAGACTACAATTGCTGTTGGTGATGGAGAGTTGTAGCTGCCGGAGGGTCTCATGCTGCAACTTGCTTGAATGGTAGCTGCCAGGGGACACACGCTACCATTGGTGGGATGTTGTAGCTGCCGGAGGGTCTCATGCTACTGTTACTGAGGGTCGTGGAAGCCAGAGGGACTCATACCACTGGGTGTTGGTGAAGATTAGCTGCCAGGGGACTCACGCTACTGTTGATGGCGGTTGTGGATGCTGGAGGGACTCATACCACTGGGTGTTGGTGAAGAGTAGCTGCCAGGGGACTCACGCTACTGTTGAGGACGGTCGTGGATGCCGGAGGGACTCATGCAAATGGGTGTTGGTGAAGGGTAGCTACCAGGGGACTCACGCTACCGCTTGGTTCTGCTGGGGATAAATGTAGTTGCCGGGAGAGTCTCATGCTACAATTGCTGCTGGTGGTGGTGGCTGCCGGAGGGACTTAGACCAATGTCGTTGATGGATTGCTGTTTTTGCCTTGCGAGGGACGGCCTTTGTTGACGGTTGACTGACTTTGGAGTCGCAAGCTTTGCTTGGTAGGACATGGGTCTCACTTGCTAGGAACAAATTTTTTTATGCTTCGGCGGCGGGGCCGATGATACTGATGAACGTTGCTTGGGGAGATTGCTAGATTTGGAATCTTTGTCTCGGCTTTGGCTGAGGAACAGTCCTCAAAATTTGATGATGCTTAGTTGATTATTGTACCTGTGGGGGGGATCTGCAAAGTATGCCTCAGGGGTTAAAGTGTAAAACAGCAAACCACGGGGGTGTTTTTTTTTTGGAAAATTTGGCCAATTGGTCACGTTGTGTCGCACGACATCTTAAAGCCAATAAACAGTCTCTTTTAAAACCCTGAACAACCATCATTTGAAAATTGCACCTTAGAGGGAGACGAATAGCGCCTTGAGAGAGGGAGGATCAATCGCACGAAAGAGGAGATTCAAGTGCTCGATTTGGATTTTTGCTCGTAACCATGCCTCCTCGAGAATGATCTATGAAGAAAGGTCCGCAACAGGCAGAGTTGGCTGCTCGTCGGAAAGGGGTTTTACGGAATCAACGACCCTTTATCCCTCAGGCAGTGAGGGGAGAGTTTTATCCACAGCTCAAGGAGCATACATCCGCGCCCGAGAAGAAGAACACGATATTTCTGAAATCCTTGCTCGAAATTGAGTTTGAAAATTGGGTTTTATGTCAAGAAAGATTAGAACTTTGCTTATGAAATTATGAATTTGCTGCATGAATCTGAATTAGTAAAGATTGTGAATGCTTGCCGTATGATTTAACCCTAATTTTGCTTGGAAAAAAGGTAAAACACATTCAAAGTACAAAATTGCTGTTATTGTGTAAATGAGACAATTAGGAACATTGACTAACATGTTTTTTTTTAGAAAAACTTGAGATATTCATACCTACGCTGTGTTTACCTGCAGGGATTGCGCACCCGGGGCTCACCGGAGGTCATTGGTAGGCTGTGGGACAGCTTGCCTGGTAGCCAGGAGGTAGCTCAGTCGCCGAAAGGCATGGTCTATACTGCCGGGCTTGGTCAGTTTTTTGAGATGGCGAGGGCCGTTGGAGATACGTAGCGGAGCGTGGAATTGGTGAAGGCGTTTCGAGAATTCTGGTGGGAGACTACCCACTCCTTTCACTTTTCCTGGGGAGAGGCGACGGTGACGCCCTATGACTTCGCCGCTATTACGGGTTTACCATTTACTGCTGAGCCTCTCTACCTAGAGGAGCCTGCACTTGCTGCTGATCCTCAGCCCCCCACTGAGGCATACTTTATGGAGTTGATCGGCTTTGTTCCCCAGGATAAGAAGGGGAACGGGTACGAGTTGGGCGAGCTTCATAGCCATATTGCTGTGCAGAGTCGGGATTATTCGGCTGATTTGGATGATGCTGAGGAGGGCCGGCTTAGGGCCGAGAAGCTGGCTAGAGCATTTGTGTGGGTTGGTTTTTCTGATATGCTCTTCATCAATGGTACATCTTCCGCTCTTGTTTCACTGTTGGAGCTTTTGAGGGTTTGGAATGCTATTGGGACTTTATCTTGGGGAGAGGCAGGACTTACTGAGATGTACCTGGCCTTAGACAATATCAGCAGGGGGAGGCAAAGACCTTCAACTGCTGTCATCTAGCTTTTGAGGTATTTCCCTTCTTGATTTCATCTTTTTGGATATTCTTTCTTTCTGTTATTTATTACTGTCATCTGACTTGTTTTGATCTTTCTTTTTCAGGCTTGGGCCTATGAGGTCTTCGGTTGCTATGCCTGGAGGGTCCAGGATGAGTATCCAGCTACTTTGTTTCCTGCCCTGAGACGCTGGGTGAAGGATACGCGGCAGAAGGTACGAACTGCTGATACTAGGGGACGGGTGACAGCTTCTTACCCGGATATGATGATTTGTTTGCGAGGGACCCCCGGGAGCCTGAATCTGTTCCCCTGGGCCGGCCGATATGATGAGCTCAATTTGGGACATGCTGTGCATTTTATCGAGTGCCGCAAGCTTCTGGTAGGCCTGTCTGGGGATGCCCTGTACTTGGGAGAGAGAGTCTGTAGGCAGCACGATCTAGGGAGTGTTGCTCGGGTCCCAGTCGATCCTCCGGTGGATATATGGTTTCCTCGAAAACTAGATGATCTGGTTGCTTTGATCCAGGGGGAGGCTGCATTCAACCATACTGCTGAGGGAGATTATGGAGCTTATGTGACGGAGAGATTGAGGTCACCACAGATGGGGCCGAGGCGTGGTGTTCAGGGTGCAGGCCCTTCTACTGGATTTGTGGTGGACGCACCCTTACCTCCTGTATTTGTTGATTTCTGGGATGGGGATTACCTGAGACGGGCTCCTCTTGATACTAGCCAGATTCGTCCTCATTTCAGGCTTCCGGAGGGCACTCGATCTGTAAGTATTATTTCTCCTTTCTTTGCTGTTTGAATTGCTTATATCTTTTGCCTTTTGTCATGATTAGCTCCCTGATTCTTCCTTTGTTTGGTTGTACCAGGTCTCGACTGATATTTATTGGAGCTTTGCTCGATACTACACTGGATCCCTGGATATGATCAAGCAGCTGGAGAGGAGTGCTCGTTACTGTAGGGAGCGGTGCCTGGCCCGGAGCTCAGATGATGATGATTCTACACCCAGTTTGCCCGATAGGAAGAGGACTCGGACTGACACGGCTGCAAGCGATCCGCATAAACCCAGGACCAAGAATACTTCACATCGTCTCCCCAGCCCTTCTAGTTCTGCATATGAGAGTGATGATGTTCTTGTTGACCCTTACGAGATTGAGACCCATATCATCCCCGTTGTTGATGATTTTTTCCATGATGATCCCATTATTTACCGAGGTCCTATTGTTGATTCGGATCCTGCACAGGCTGAGGAGGATGATGCAGATGGGGAGGATAGTGAGGGTGATGGTAATGACGATGATGATTTTGAAGATGATGGAGGAGGTGACTACGCTTCGGAAGGTGATGGCTCGAAGTAGCCTCTTGGACCAAATCACAGCTCCTTTTTGATTGTTGTACCCCTTTGAAGGAAACAGACAAACACTCCTCTTTCTTTTTTTGTACAAACTTATTTGCTTTGCACTTCTTTGACTTAGTACATTATTATTAGCTTATGTTATCTTTGTTGTTTGCACGAGTCCAATTTTGGGAAGATGGGAATGAATGGAGTTGAATGGTTATGGTATTTGATGTGTATGGTTTGTATGGTTTGGATTGTGGAATGCGTATATGGCTTGTATGTGAATGGTGAATGTGTATACGAGTTGAATGAACCCCTCTCCCAGGTTTATTGTAGGATGGTTGATAATTGCAGCTCTTGAACAAGTCGGGCGTGCCCTGGTACAGAACAGATTGCAGCTTGCTGATGTCTGGTGTTGGACTCATGGTGTCGCACGACTCAGGACAGTATGTGCACGTTTTGTCGCGTGACACAACAAGTCATACTGACAAGTCTTCCAAACCAAGCTTCCATATTGCCTCAAAACTCCTCCCTTTTGCTTAGGGTAAGAAATTCAGCAGCCCCAACATGAAGTAGGCCTTAAGTAACAAATTCATTCCCAAGGATCGAGATTATAAAGCAAGCCCCGGGAACTGCACAAATGCACACATCATTCTTCTTCTTTGACCAAGCCCCAGTTTGACAAGTAGCCTCATTGCAGACAACACATCATGTAACCAAGGAGGAGATTGTTCTCAAACTTCAGTCAATCAATCGACGGACAAGACTTAAGAATGCTTACGTGCAGGGGCACATTTTTCGAAAGGTGGGAATAGCTCCCGAACTTGTGTATGACACTCTCGTTTCTTGGTTTGACTCTTATGGGAGAGTATAAGCATTGCAAGGTGTGGAAAGTGTATGGAAGCCCCTGCTTGACAGAAATACAGTGTTTAGCTCTATATCCCTAAAAATGTAGAGAAGAAGACTTGCCGAGACACTTGAAAACCTGTCTTATTCGCGATGATCACAAGGCTGCTTAAAACCCTTTGTTGATGTTCGGGTTATTCAAACACCAATCCTGATATGAACAAATGTTTCAATTAATCATGAGGAGAAAACCACCTGATATCGAGAATCAAACTCTGAATGATGGAAAGTGGATCTGTGTATGGAGACGGTCCTTGAGGGGACCAGATTTTCTGAGTTCTAGAGAGTTGACACACAAGTTTCTTTGGAGCATCGATGAAGGATACATACGCGAAGCCCCAGTGGGACATTCATGGGAGGTGTTTTGCGGAGGAGAAATGGAACATGCTCACATGAAACGTCGAATGAACGAATGGAATTTGCACGATCTTCGATTGACGATCCTTCGAGCCGGGATGGATTTGGCTCCAGTTTAAGCAAGCAACGAAGAGTTGATTTGATTTGCCTCTTGAAGATGTTAGAGTGAAACTGCTATCCGGTAGGAATTGCTACTGGGTTTCAGGGTTTCGATCGACCTTTGGGTGATTCGGAATATCATGACCTCTTAAGACGAGAGGTCGGCTAGGCTTTTTGCTGACTGAACCTCTAAAGATGAGAGGTTGGCTTTCTGGGGATGTGTTTAGGATTTCTAAGGTGAGGGAATTGATTGTCTCTTTGAATAAGAGGTCCAAACTTGGCTTTGCCAAGGGCAAGGGTACTGGTAATGGGAATATCCTCTAAAATCGAGAGGACGGCTTGGGATTGGTTTTGAAGGTGAGGGGACATCCATGCTGTCTCTTTATTCACTCTGAGGCTCCTCTTGAGTAACGACCGGATCCTTTGACTTTTGCTTTCAAGGAGATCGCTAGGGACTAGGCTCTCTTTCTTTTCTCTTTTTTTTTTTAATTCTCTCTTTTTTGTATATTTATATATATATTTATATATATATATATATATATATATATATATATATATATATATATATATATATATATTTATATATATTTTTTTTGTCTCTAATTTCAGCTAGTCCCCAGGATGGATCATTGCTTTCTGCCGTTCTTTGAACTGGGAGGCGGTCAATCTTCTTTTGCATCGTATGAGACTCAAGGATAGTCCCTCTTCTTTTGGAGATGGTTAGACGGGTTTCAAAGCGCGCCGATCTTGAAATGAAAGGGTATTGTTTAGTGAGGGTGAGGCGATGGTTTCCCTAGGGGTGAAAGGTTTCAGCAGCAGTCCATACCGGATGATCTAAACGAGATTAAGTCTTCACTGCTTGCTTAAGCTTGATTTGAGGAAGATTCATGCAAATCCATCGAGCAATGAGATGGTGAGGACGATGGGAGTTATGTGATCATATGAGAACGAGGTGGGGGGTTGATAAGCCCCTATTTGAGAATGACATCAGTCGATTTTCTCACTCCGATTAATTTAAACATTACATTTCAAAGCATTAGTAATTGAGCAGCACAAGTGATCATGTAGAATAAAACCATTCAATTAAATGTAACGTGGGTGTGCAAGTGATGTCTCGAGTCTAGCAAGAATAGAAACAAATATTTTTATTAAAATAAAAAAAAACTCATAACATGGATATAGCAGACTCAAATCATAAAAGAGATATTCGCTATCAAAAATAAAAACAATCTAGACCCTACGCTGATTGACTGACTGACTTCTTCACATGGGAGATCCTTGAAACTGCGGAAAAGGATTGGTAACCTCCTTGGGAGGAGCTTTCTCAATTCTTCCTTCATCAACCAACTTTTGAATGAGTACCTTTAGAAGGGTGCAATCATTGGTGACGTGATCAGGATATTGATGATAGTAACAATACTTGCTGCGATCCAAATCCGGATTGGGCTTGATGGGATGATAATTATCAAGCGGCTTTATCATTCCTCTTCGCATCAACCCATTGAAAGCTTCCTCGGTTGTTATTCCCAGGTCATCAAATTCTTGCTGTTTGCACGGTGGAAACCGACCACGATTCCGGACACCACTTTCCTCATGAGAGCCCATTTCGATCTTCCCCTCATCAATGAGTTCCTGGATGATAACCCTCAACAGTCTGCATTTATGAGTGGTATGACCCGGATATCGGTGATAGTAACAATATTTGCTTGAGTCCAGCTTTATGTTGTTATGAGGAGGGCTATAATTGACTAGTGGCTGAACCAGTCCTCCGCTCACTAAAACCTTGAGGAATTGATTCATAGGCATGCCCAAATCACCCCAATACTATTTCTTCCTTTCCGTCTGAGCTATCTTTGGAGAGGACCCGGGTATTGGCGTCCCTTGCTGGATAGAGTTCAGGGCAGGAATGAAAGACATTTGATTCACAATTACGTATGAGGCTGGTCCTGAACGCTGATCTTGCGGAGATGATAAGTTGAAGCCATATGAACTCATTGGTGGTTGAGAAACACTTCCTTGCAGAGGAGTTTGGTCAGAGTGGAATGGCAGCGATCCCTTCTGGTTGAAATAACTTTTCATATAATGACATGGTCCTTGGAAATCTTGCTGATACTGACTCTGCAACCCACATTGATTAGGAGAACTAAAAGCCTCGAGGATCGGTTGTCCATCCGAAATCTGAGCCTGGACCACTTGAGGTGCCGGGGAAAGAATCTTATCTTGCTCATCCTCATTTATCCCTTTCATCACATTTCCAGTTCCATGCTCAACACTACTAGCACCAATGATCTCTTCGTACGACCCATCTTCGTGACGAATTATTGTGATCCCTCGGACGCGCATCGCTTCTACAAACCTAGCGTGCGTTTCTTCTTCTCGGGCTTTAGCAACTTGGGCAAGCAATTGGGCCTTGCACTCACGAACCATGGCAGCCTCAAGAGCAGCTCGCAACTCTGCCACTGACAAATCACTCATGTCCAACTGACCCGAAGTAAGAGGACTTCCAGACTGAGCGGATGCCATATCCTTTGCACCAGACATCTCAAATATCAGAAAAGGTGAGGGTTTTGCTAGAACTGCAACTATCCCAGAGACACTAACCAAACGAGCACTGGATATCAGAGCACGCACCCAACTTGTTGCAGGTACGAAGGGGTAGATATGGATTGATGAGGCAATGGAGGAAGAAGACTTTGAGGAAATACGGGAGAGGGAAAGGAAAAGAGGGACGGACTCGTGCAAATAAATTATTTATCTTCAAGTATAAATCAGTGTTTTAAATCCTAAGTACGGTTGGGAAAGGAGAAGCCTTTATTCACGCAAAATACACCTTGGGGAAACCTAAGGATGCAACACTCAAATCACACCAAATGCTTTGCATTTGAAATTAATAATATGTAATGATACCTAAACAAGACCTAACACGGTGTGGGACGGAGAGGTGGTCCAAATTTCTGGGGAAATTTGGGCAGCATAACGGGTATTCTTGAAGAATTTCAAAGAAAAATCCGGCATGACCTCTCGTCGGTGCATGGTGACAATGCGGCATGATCTCTCGTTAGAACATTCCACAGGAGTGACATATCCCCACGTGAAACCATGTTGCATTGGCAACATGCCCACAAGGTGCGAGGTTTTGGGGAAGGTATAAGGACCTATTGTAAATTTCAAAAACAATTCATTTTGATGTGATTAAAACGTTGTATCCAAAAAAACCAACCGTGGGTAAGCTTTAAGTGTGGTGCCACCTATAACGCGCTAGGGGGATGGGTTTGACATTAGGCGCCCAAGCGTAGGCGAATATTATCAGTGTCCGCGATGTCGTCAATCACACCCGAGGGTTCTAAATCTATGTGGTGTAGTGTGCGGATGACTATGTTCTTTTATTTACGAAAAACAAAATTTTATTATTATTTTATTTTATTTATTTTTTTGAAAAGGAAAACAAAGGAGAAAATACACACACTCTCACAGGGGATAAGGGATACAACAATCAACTGCGCAAATTTGATTCAAGGGACTGCCCTCAAACCAGCACCTGAGATATTGTTCAGTGACCAATCCTGTCGCGTGACACAGGACAGCAGGGAACAAAGCTGTCGCACGACCAGAATAGTCACTGAACCAGAACCCCTGCAAAATGAAATCAGCCCCTTCGTCTCCATGGAAAGGGACAAAGCACAATAACCAAAGCACAACAAAATGGCCACAAAAGATACATAAAAGGCTCACAAGTCTCATAATGCAATAAAATGCATGTACCACAAAAAATCATCAATGATGTACACAAAGATGGATATGTTGGATGTTCAATTGAATGAAAGCTTGACCCTCTTAATTTTGAAAAATAGGTTTTCAAAAGTGTATCCCCTGCAGAGTCGCCACTGAATGTGCGCTCGCCGAAATTTTGTTTTCGATGATAATAAAAAAAGGAGTCGCCACGCCATGTTTTAAGGTACACTTTGAAAAACCTTTGAGAGAGAAAATGGGTCCGGGGGTCAGGTTACGTGTTGGGAAGAACCGAGAGTTCACCCAACACGCCTCATCCGTAGGCGAGTCTTTCTAATTAAACATCCAAGTAATCCAAAAACATGTGCAAGCAATGATGATGAACAAATGTGGTAAACATGAATTTTATTGATTTGAACTTGGAAACTTACAACTTGTGAGCCATTTATTTAAGGAGGCCACATCCCATATACAACAAATCAGAACATATTACAAAGGAAATGGATCTCTGCAAACAGACATAATGTGTCACGTGACACATGACATGCCTTGCTAGATGTGTCGCGTGACACAGGATCTAACCAGACACGCTGTGTCGCATGACACACAGTGTCCATCTGCAGAGACTTACAAATTTGAACACAGCAGCACCAACAATCAAAACAAATCTAATTAATCAATCATTTAAGCTTCAAAATGAACAATTAATAACAATTAGACCAAGGGGGTGTGGATATGGGTAGCTCCACACTCCCTTGGTAATCAAACACCAATTCTCACAATGATCAAACAATAAGCACTTGATTATTCAAAGCAACAACGTTAAACAGAGAGATTGCAATTGGATCTCAGTAATCACGACAGATGGAGTCGAATTACTGAGATCAGGAGAGAACAAGATGATGGAATTAGAGAAATTGCAAAGTAAGAAAGAGAGAGAGATGGGTTTGAGGGGTTACCCTTGTAGTATCCACGAATTTTATACCAAGTTTGGTATAAAATCCTTCAATCAACTGCTTCTGGTACGAACTGAACTGAGAACGATTGGTGGATCAAGGATCCAAGTGTTGGTGGGTGAATTTAGGTGGGAATTGGAGGGAATTGAGGGTATATTTGGGTAGGAGAGAGAGAGAGGTGTGTGTTTAGTATGTGTGTTACGCTCCAATTTTGGCGGAGTAACAGTATGTGGAAGTTGGGATCTTTTTGTGAGAGGGGTAGGGTCTTATTTATAGGCTGCAGTTGATGGTTACAGTGTGTCGCACGACCTTCTGTAACCATTTTCCAAGCCTCGACTTGTTGCGTGACACAAGGTGTCACCAACTGCTTTTGGCGCCAAAACCAGTTTCTGGAATATTCTGAGTAAATACCCAAAAGGTCCAAAAAGGTTTATTCCCTGCAGGTCCTTTAGCATGAGTAAAGTACCAAAAGGTACTTCCTTCGCAAGAAACTTATGGGATGTTTCCGGAAGTCTCGAAATAGACCGGGAATTTACCAAAACGCCCCTTAATGCAATTTTATTGTATTAAAATGCACCGAAAAGGGTGGCAAATTGGATTGGCGTACTTACAATGACGAAACTATGAACGAAATGATCGAAATGAAAGATCTGGACCTAAATGGAGATGATAGGATAAGGCTTAGGGAGATCACAGATCTCAAGAAACAAAATGGGAAGTGGCGTATGTGTGTAGGCTTCACAGATCTCAACAAAGCCTGCCCAAAAGACAGTTACCTGCTTCCCAGATTGACAAGATGGTCGATTCCATTGCTGGCCATTGCACCCTTAACTTTCTCGACACATATTCAGGATACCATCAGATTAAGATGGCTGAGGAAGACATTAAAAAACAGATTTTCAAGCAGCTGGAAGAATTTATTGTTACGACATGATGCTATTTGGGATAAAAAATATTGGTGCTACCTACCAACGCATGTTCAACAAAGTCTTTAGGGAGCATATCGGTCGAAATATGGAAGCCTGCAGACTAGGACGGGCAGTCACATCGTAGACCTAAAGGAAACCTTTGACAATCTAAGAGCAAATGACATGAAGCTAAATCCGAGCAAGTGTGTGTTCAGACTAACGACTGGTAAGTTCCTGGGATTCATGGTCTCACAAAGGGGCATTAAGGAAAATATGAAGAAAATCAAAGCTTTGGCCGACATGCAGAAGCCGATCAACATCAAGGAATTAAAAGGCTGAATGGAAGAGTGGCTGCCCTTGGTAGGTTTATTGCAATATTAGCGGAAAAGTCACTACCTTTCTTCAAGGCCCTTAAAGGAGCCAAGAGCTTCACCTGAACTCCAGAGTGTTCAGCCTCATTCAAGCAATTAAAGGAGTATTAGGGTTCCCCACCACTACTAAATAGCCCGATCATGGGAGAGATATTGTACGTCTTCTTAACTGCCACTGACAATAACGTAGCTAATGTACTAGTTCGAAATGAGGGCGGTACCCAAAAACCCATTTATTATGTAAGCAAAGTGCTCTCTAATGTAGAGGGTCGATATTTTAATGCAGAAAAGATAGCCAATGCTTTGACTATAGTTGCATGGAAATTTCGAGCATATTTTTCTGCACACCCCATAACTGTGTATGCTAATGCACCCCTCAAGAAACTTTTACATAATCTGGACTGCTCTGGCCGTCTCCTCAATTGGTCTATCAAACTTACTGAGTTCGATATCAGATGCCAGCCGAGGAAGATACTCCTAGCATAGCCTTTGGTCGACTTCATAGTTGAAACCACCTTCACAGACGAGCACGACCCAACCTCCCGTAAGCGTAAAGCACTTGCGGGGAAAGAGCCAACCACCGAGCTACCACCTAACTACTGGGTCCTGTACACAGATGCGTTAGCTACTAAGGAAAGAAGCAGAGCTAGAATAGTACTGGAAAGCCCTAATGACCCATCTAGGACATAATTAAAATTACCCGATCCGGCGCGCGGACCACATCTCGCATTGTCGAAGGGTATGCTGTCTTTTGTAGAGTTGCCACACCATTTTGATTATGCCCAAAATATTGAGAGTGTGAAAGGCGATGCTCATCCAACTGAACAGTGATGTAGAGCGGCTCATTGTGATCATCCCAAAATTTTGGCAGTTGCAAATCTGTGAAGGTGATGATGTTTCCTTAGTAGATGTTGCCGATCATCTGGATTACTTCTTCTGGAGTTGCGTCCACGGGGACCATGGTACGGGCCAAACTTTCCTCCAACTTGAGCTTATGAGAGTATGAAGATGTGTGCAGAGACCACAAGGAAATGTTCGCTTGGGTCTGTTTGAGCTGAGTGAGGATCGGGTCCTCCTTATCGAAACTTGTTTCTTTGAGCACGGGATGACCGGGTTGCGTCTTTGGCTCTGTTGGCTTTTTGCTGGCCTTGGGCGATAGCACATGGATTTGACCAGATCGGGTCAGAACATTGACGTCAGGCTTGGTCTCCTTCGAACATGTTTCTTTGAGTTGAACCATAGTCAGTGGAGGATTTTTCGAAGCACAGGGCCATACGTCCTCTCTCAATTCATTGACTGTTGATGTCTTTCCGGGGGCCTCAGCTCTTCGGATTCTATCCCAGGATACTGGTTTAGGTGCCTCTGCAGGGAGGGAGCCTATGGTTCGACACAGTTGTTCGAATGTCAGTGCTCAGCAGTGGTTGCTAGGACTGAGCTTTGTCTTGTTCACCCTTCGTGGGAGGCTAGAGAGTTCTTGATTCATGTGAACTGATTCTCTGATCTCTTCGTGGTATACTGCATTTTTCTCTTTCTCGCTGAGCAGGATCATGGCGTTTTTGAGTTGAGACAAGCTGTAATCATGGTTTGCTAAATTTCCTCCGCTCTTAGCCCAAATCTGCTCTCTTGTAGTCACGCCTTCTTCGAGAGCTAGCGCTTGCATTTCTTCCCAGTTCAGAATAGCCAATGCTTCTTTGAACCGTATGTGGCAGTCTAGGTAAAATTCCATTGGGGAGAGTTTTCTTTGCTGCTTTAACTGAGTGGCGGGCATATTGGAAGGTGAGTATACTACTTCCTGGACGTCTGCCCATGTGACAGGCTTTTGTCCCAGTTGATCATTTCTGCAAATGAACGTTGTAGCCTGTGTCCTTTAGCATTTGTTGGAGGTGTACTTCCATCTTTCTCTTCTTTTTGAATAGTCCTTCCTTCTTTAGTTGGCCTTTTAGCTTGAGAACGGAAATGATTAGTTCTTATCCTCCCAGGACCCTTGGGGTTCCGGTTTCGTTGATGTTGTGAGTTGCTTGGAAGAGTATGATTTCATTGTCTTCATCATCGCTTTCACAAAGGGCTTGCTTCTCTCGGGGAGATAAACACTTGTATTTTTCATGCTGCTAGGCCAGGTATTCCTTGTGTTGTTCCATTCCATCTCCTAGGTCGTCTGGATCATTGACCGCCCTCCCTTGCCAGAGGGGGTCTGTTGAGAAGTGATGGTAATCCAGGAAATTGCCGTGGGCAAAGCCTTTGAGGTCGAATTGATCCATAGTAGCCTCTAGATGTCTATCTGAAGCGGCTTGTGAAGCTATAAGGGCTTGGTCCCTGTGAGTCTTCTGAGCTTTGTCTTCGTCCTAGAGGTGAGTTTCTTGCACAGATAGTTCCAGGAGGGCTCTCCTTGCGAGAGTTAAGCAGTCTTCGTAGGTGCGCGCCGTCTGGCTGGTGTCTAGAATTGTTATCACATCCAAATCTCTGAATGGCAGAAATACTTTGATTATGCTTACGAAGGAAGTCATATTCAGACATTCCATGCGACCTTCTTTGATCTCGACTACCAAGAAGTCTGCACACATCTGTTTGATCAAACTGATGGCCAAATCTATTAGTGCTAGTAGCTCGACAGCGGGCTGCCCGGATCCATTGCCATGGAGGCAGGGAATAGGATCGTATTTGAGCATATTGATGCTAAGGTGATCGTTCCTTTCTTCAGAAGTTCGAACTGTCTCATCGGGAGCACTTTGGTAGATGTTCTTAGGGTTGCTGCTGGATGCATTTCTGAGGTTGATCTGGCTCATAGTTTCATGAGGATCTTTGTCTCCTATGTTGATGCCTTCGACCTTGGCGGCATTCTTGGCTGTGATTTTGACTGACGGCACGGGCCGGTTGCTGCCGGGGCAGATACTTGGAGATGATGATGAGCCTTGAGCTCTTTTGGCAAGGACCTCGTTTACCATGATCAGGCAATCGTCGAGGGTAACTTCCACATGACAGAATCTAACAATAAGGACTGGATCCTTGGTCTCGTCGGGATATCTAAAGAAGATGATGTTGACGAAGTCGTCGTTAGTTACATGATCAGAAGGGTTCTTTGTCTTGTCCACCATTTGTTTCCACTCTCCGAATAATTGTCTATACTGGACATTAAGTTTGACGATTTCCATGGTATTTGACCCTTCATCATAGGTGACCTCATATCTGCCTGATGGTTCAACCCAGATTAACGGACGTCTCGTGCCCTATTGTAAAGCTGGTACTGCGAGAAAAACTTCATGTCCTTTGCTTGAGCAGAGGGGCTCGATGGGAAATTCCATGTGTAAAACATCCCAGATGACTGCCATGCATTCTTCACGAGTGTACTGGTATCTGTTGACCTTTATTGTGAAGATTTCTTCATCTGGTTAGGCCAGAGAGTTTGCTCGAAGGATGCTTATGAACTTTCGATAGGAGATGAGGGGCTTGTGTCCCTGTGTCATTGCGGTGTCCAAGGTTTCTTTCCATTTTGGATTTAAGTCTCGGAAACATCAATTGAACCTGATGAAACTGATTGCTCCAGGCTCCTCTTGCTCGAGGGTGTTGATGTAGTTGACACCTCCGGACTCGGAGGGTTTTGATGAGATTTGCCCCAGTTGTCCTTTTGTCAGTTTGCAGGGGGTAGCACATGTGCGCGACTACGGGCATGCTTGGTTGGCACTTCGGCTTTATTGCCTATGAGAAAACTGTCTCCTCTGATGACCTCGAGGTCTCCTTGGCGGTTTATGAACTTGACACACTGATGTAGAGTGGAGGTTATGGCCTTCATGTGGTGGATCCATGGGCATCCCAGAGCTGTAAATTCAGATGGATTGTCCATCACTTCGAACTTCACCGGTACCATTTGCGCTTTGAACCAGAGTTCCAGTGTCACATTCCCCAAGATAGGACAAGATGTGCTGTCATATGCTTTGATAGTTTAGGCAGATGGGATCATATGGCTTTCATCGATGCGTAAGGCCCGCTTCATGCTGAGGGGAAGGATGTTGACTGCTGATCCGTTGTCTACCAAGACTCTAGGAAGGGAGATTGTGTTGAGCCAAACGGTGATGTGCAAAGCTTGGTTATGTTCTGTAACCACTTTTGGCAAATCTTCATCACAGAAGGTGAGCATGCTGCCGTATAGTCTGGGATCATAGATTTGATCTCCTTCTGGAGAGGGGGAGTCATCCAGCCATCCATTTCCTGTCTTTCTCTTGAGAGGTATAGGTTTTGGTGGTGCCTCAGGATTGCATTGAGGTTGCTTGTGGCGGTGGCCTCCCTTTATCAGCATGTTGATTGAGTGCGAGTGCCCGTTTAGTTTTGACTTTCCTTTGTCGACCCGTGCTTTGAATTTTGATAAGTTGAACTTTGGCTAATCCTTCTGGGGATTATGCTTTTTGCTGGCAGTAAGGTTGCTAAGATTTGAGACCTTCTTGTGTCCTGAGGCCTGAGCTTTGGTGTCAGCAGGATATTTCAGCTTTCTCACCCCTGTATGTTCTGAAGCTGTGCTGCTTGAAGGAAGGGAAGACTTGCTGGAGTAGAGTACATAGTAGTCAAACTTTCTAGAGGGCTCTCCGAGTGTACCTACGTCGGTGTCTCCGGCTTCGTATCTCTCCTTAAGTTTCTACTGAGAGGACTGTTTCTTCTTCTTTCTGGGAGAATCACCCCTGATTATGTCCTGGAACTCGTATTCAAGGCATTCTGAGCAGTCACATACGTCGTACCAGATGTGGATGTCTGATGAGGGCTTGACTGGAAGAGGCAGAGGAACTGGCTCTGCAGCAATCTTCTTCGGCACCCACTCGATGGAGTTTACACTGTTATTGTTTGGAAAAGGGTTCCCGACTGTATTAGGTCCACGGGGACGCTCCAACTTTCCTTATTTTATCAGTTTCTGGATCTCATACCGTAACCTGAGGCAATTGTCAGTTGTGTGCCCATGGTATTAGTGGAAGGTGCAGTACTTGCTTCTGTCGGCATTGGCTGCAGGATTCTTTGGTTTGTAGTTTTCAACAGGCTTGAGCAGGCCTTCTTTGACTAGCCCCTCCAGCATTTTTCTTAGAGGCATATCTAGCTTGTCCAGGCGCATAGAAGGTTGCTTCTTGGAAGAGTTGTTGCTTTGCAGGGCTGTGCTCCCGTTGCTTGACTGATGTCCCTGATGGATGTGGTTGACAGTAGTGTCTTTTCCTTTGCTGGGGGCCAGTGCAGGGTTGAATGCAGTTGTTGTTCTGTATTTGTAAGACGGAACTATAGCCAGCTTCTCTTTTAGGTCATTCTCGAACTGGGAACCCGCATTTACCATGGCTCGGAGATCAGGGAAGAAGTGATGGCTGATGAGCGTTATGATGGATGGCCTCAAGCAGGACTTGAAGATCCGCATCTGTTCATCTTTGGAGAGTGGCTCCATGATTTCGGAGAGTTTCCAGCTCCACCTTTTATAGAACTCCCCAACATTTTCGTCTACTTTCTGTTCGGTGGTGATTAAGTCTTCATGACTTGTTTCCCATTCCAGGTTGGAGTTCAAGGAAGATGTTGCTGATCTGATCCTAAGTATGGCGATCTTTGGGCTTGACCCTTAGGAACCACCGTAATGCTGAACTCTTGAGAGTGTGATGGAAATGGTTGGCCATTTGTTGGAGGGTTTCCCCTTTTGCTCTCATGCCGAGAACGTAAGTGTCAATATGTGTCTGAGGGCATTCAGTCCTGTCGAATTTGTCCATTTCTAGAATTCTGAACTTGGCAGGGAGAGATGTGACCATTCCCGGATCTGTAGATTTGAGTGTTTTTTTCTTTGAACTGCCCATGTTGGCTTTCAGATCCTTCATTTGTTCGACCATCCAGGACAAGGTTGGGTCCAACGGTGGACTTTGAGGCTCGGTGCCGGTGCTGCTATCAGAGATACAGTAATTGAAGGTGGAAGGCTTGAGATATGTGGATATATGGTGGCCTTTTCTGGGTTATATCGGGGTTTCGTCGCGTTGTTTTGAGGTTCGTATATATGTAACGGGTTGAACCCGGGAGGATACTGGAGGATGTTAGGATCTGTTTGAGATGGTCCAGCGCTGCGCTGGTTGTATTGAGCGATGGGGGTAGAACCGGCTTGGCCGTATATGATAAGGGCACCTTGAGAAGTAGCAATATGAAGCCTCGGTCGGCTGTTTCCTTGATTTGAAGGATTCCCGTAGTTTGACGGTGGAGGAACCTGGTTGAAGGTTTGGGGAGCTGATCGGGGAGGATCGTCGTCCTCGATTAGAACGAAAGTACCATCTGGCTGGGGGATAGCTGCTATACCTCGCTCATTCAGAAGTTGTACCACAAAATTCTGCTGATCCTCTTTCTGTTTTTTTTAACCTCACAGGCCCAGATGGCTTCTTCCAGTGTCATATCGGTTACCGGTGGCGGGGTTCCATTCCCATCACAATTTCTCGCTGAGTCTGACATATCGGAGAGTCTGGCTGTAGGAACTGAGGGAACGTAACTGGCGTACGTCTTTGCCAGTAATTACGCAGCGAGTGCCGACCCGCAGTGAACCACTCTTTATTTCGCTGCAGGGAAATAAAGGTAGGGCTTAGGTTTCGGAAGGGGTATTTGGCTCAAGGCTTTGGGCTTGTGTAATGTGCAATAAACCGCTTAAGTTTACTTAAAACGCGTTTTTTCAGAGTCTTAATTGGTTGGAAAAGATCGTTCTTTTTCGCAACTACTCTAGGTCTCAGATAAGTGGATTCTGACACTACGTCTATAGACCCCTCGTATTTCACCTGTGAATCGTCTTCCCGGGATGGACAATCCCGAGCGAGGGTCCTATAGGGCAAGCGGATTCCACCGACAAAGGAAAAAGTGAACTTAAGGCTAGCCGATCATGTAAACTTTCAACGTATGTGCCGTACGGGTCACGGTCGAAGTCAACATCCTTAAGTTAAGGCAGAAATCGTGCCAAAATTTCTGCATGACCTCTCTTGACTCGCTTTCGCGTGGGGCCATAGCTTTTGGAGTTGGCCAAGTCGTGGCTGGTATGGTTCATACGTTGAGGGTTTGATGACACTGCATCACATTGAACCTTCGGGTATGTTTTTAACACGGTTCTGTGTCAAAGTCAAAGCTGAAAAGCTAAGACTTTGGGTCAAGAAACGACCTTAGATCTCAACTTTTAAGTTTGACTTGTGAGGGAGATCGGTGTAAAAGCATACACTTAGGCTTTATGACACGAACTAAGCAAAAAACCAACCAAGGTCCTGGATGAAGTGTGACATAAAGGAGGCATGGTTACACGGGCTAGGATGGGCTATTAGAGATGACCCCGTACGTGCTCGAAAGGCATATAGCTGGAAATGTAATTAAAAGCAGAAAAATAAAGGAAATGTTTGGATTTTGGCATCCATGTTTTGTCCTCTCTTTCCCTAGACTTTGGTTAGTGGTCATAAGTGATGAATCCACTTAACCAAGCCATCCCGGGGGTACATTAGGACTTGAAAAACATATCATTTGGAAAAAGGAAGGGGGATTTGACATGAAAGAAAATTTGATAAAACAAGGAATAGGTCAAGATGTATCAACTTTAGAGGAAGATCTCTAAGGTGGCCATGAGGAAGACCATCCTTGAGACCTATACTCAAGTGTATCTCATACATCTTGTGTGACCTAGTTTGTGAGTCTTAAGAATGTTCATCCATGGAAATGGTTCCAAGGTGAGCATCTTAGACTAGGGAGGGGGATTTACAAGGAAGTAAAAAATGTGGACCATTTGAAATGATCATCTATGGATATTGACTCCAAGATGACCATATTTTAGGTCAAGAAAGCAAGTAACAAGTAAAGACTAGTTAATGTAAAGAGGGGACAAGGGACATACATAATAAAATGTGGATCCTTGTAGAGAATCATCCATGGAGATCCTCTTGGATCCTTGGGACAAAGGGGAAGGGGAGTCAAACAACAAGTAAGAACAATCACTCTACATCATTTATGTATGAAAATGTATGTATGAATGAAGGAGTTTTGAGAAGGGAGAACAAGGGTTTTACCAATGTTTCTTGGGCTTGTGTTTAGGGTTTGAAGGTTTCAAAGGGTTAGGAGTAGTTTTGGGGTGGATTTGGTGTTGAATTTGAGTGGTGAGAGTGTTGAAGACTGTTTGAGAATGGATTTTGACAGAGTAATAGTAGGAATTCGGAATTTTTGGCTTGTGAAAACTGAGGGAGAAGGGCTATATTTATAGGTTGGCTGGGTGAAATCTTATCCACGTGGATGAGATTGTAGGCACAATCTCATCATCGCGGATGGGATCAGCAGCGTGCCTGGTCCTGTGCAGAAAGCACTTTTGGATTTATCTAAATAATCAATATTTCTTTTTTATTGGAAATGACAAATTTCCAGCGAGGTATTTGCTCATTTTTTATTCCTAAGAGGTCCTTCCTCATTCAAATTGTCAAAATAATGTCCAAAATGACCCTAAATGATTATAAATCATTAATTTGGGCTGACGAAACATTAACGACCCAGATTGGGGAACTTACAGTAGTCCCTCGGCGACGGTACTTCCAGGGGAAGTGGGGTCGTCGACAAAGTGAGGATCCTAATCTGGCAAACTTTTACCTAGATGGGTGAGGAGGTGACCGAGGTAGTCGGATGGCTGGACCCTTTTAAAGGATTCCTACGTATCCCAAGTGGGAATCAAGCCGGTCGTAGTTCAGGTCTTGTGGGGGAAAGGAGCGGTCAAACGAATGGACCTCTCACCGCATTTTCATTGTCGAAGGTAGACTCGACTAACGGAGGCGTTTCCGAAGATAACTCGACTAACGGAGGCGTTATCAAAGGTAGACTCGACTAACGGAGGCGTTGCCGAAGATAACTCGACTAACGAAGGTGTTGTCGAAGGTAACTCGACTAATGGAGGCGTTACCGAAGATAAACTCAACTAACGGAGGCGTTGCCGAAGATAAACTCGACTAACGAAGGCGGGAGCGTTGTCGAAGATAACTCGACTAACGGAGGTATTGCCGAAGGTAGACTCGACTAATGGAGGCATTGCCGAAGATAACTCGACTAATAGAGGCATTTCCGAAGGTAGACTCGACTAACGAAGGCATTTTCAAAGACATACTCAACTAATGGAAGCGTTGCCGAAGATTACTCGACTAATAAAGGCGTTGCCGAAGGTAAGCTTGACTAACAGAGGTGTTGTCGAAGATATACTCGACTAACGGAGGTGTTGCAGAAGACATACTCGACTAACGGAGGCGTTGCCGAAGATAACTCGACTAACGGAGGCGTTGCCGAAGGTAAACTCGACTAATGAAGGCGTTGCCGAAGACATACTCGACTAACGGAGGCGTTGGCGAAGATACTCGACTAACGAAGGCGTTGCCGAAGATAACTCGACTAACGAAAGCGATTTCAAAGGTAACTCGACTAACGGAGGCGTTGCCGAAGATAACTCGACTAACGGAGGCGTTGCCGAAGATAAACTCGACTAACGGAGGCATTACCGAAGATAAACTCGACTAATGGAGGCGTTACCAAAGATAACTCGACTAATGGAGGTGTTGCTGAAAACATACTCGACTAACGGAGGCATTGCCGAAGATAAACTCGACTAATGGAGGCGTTGCCGAAGACGGACTTGACTAACGGAGGCGTTGCCGAAGACATACTCGACTAACGGAGGCGTTGCTTTGTTTGCTTAGCTGGGGAAAATTTGGCTTACGATTACTGCCGGGGTTTATCAGTTGGGGATACGTATTCTTTGTACGGGCTCATGATGATGGCTGGAGTTGAAAATCCGGAAGGAAATGGACTTCCGTTAAGTTTTCCTGAAGAGGTCGAGCTTACGTTGAAGGCCGGGGTTGAAAATGAGGAAGGGAATGGGCTTCCGTTAAGTTTTGGTGTAGAGGTCGGGCTTATGTTGAAGGCCGGGGTTGAAAATGAGGAAGGGAATGGGCTTCCGTTAAGTTTTGGTGAAGAGATCGGGCTTACGTTGAAGGTCGGGGTTGAAAATGAGGAAGGAAATGGACTTCCGTTAAGTTTTGGTGAAGAGGTCGGGCTTACGTTGAAGGTCGGGGTTGAAAATGAGGAAGGGAATGGGCTTCTGTTAAGTTTTGTTGATGAAATTAAAAGGGCAAAGCAGGGATTTTACCCTGCAATCTTATCCGCGCGGACCAGATCAGCAGGGCGACGAGTTTAAAAATTAAGACAGACGTTTCTGTCTTCTTCATTCTTTTAAACAGCGGCCGAGAGGGAGAGAGAAAAAGGAGGGAGAAAAACGCCATTGTTGTCCAATTTCTTCACCGAATCCTTCGAAATCAAGGCTATGGAGCGAGAGGGAGGAGCTAATGTAGTCCGCTGAGGTCGGGTGAGTAGAGAGGCTGCAGAGAAGAGGCTTGAATTGGTGAGGATGCACCACCATTAAACGCTCTCGCAATCGGTGAACGATGAATATTATCCGGATATGTGGCAACATTGGGCCACCGACGAGGATCTTCACATGGTATGTCACTCAATTTTGTCGATTTATTGGTTTTTTTTTCATCAAAATTGGTTCATGCTAGATTTAGGGCTTGAATGTCAAAATTTGGGGCTTTTGTTGATTTTGCCTTTGGAATATGAAATTGATGATACATATGTTTAATTGAAAGCATGGGTAGAAGGAATATGCAATTTGTTTGTGGAAACTTCTTTTTTGCATAAGAGAGTTTTGTGAAAACTTCTTTTTTGTGAATGTAAAGTGGGTACAAATTTGCCGAATTTGGGACGGACTCTTGCATAAGAGATTTTTGTGAAAACTTGTTTTTTGTGAATGTAAAGTGGGTACAAATTTGCCGAATTTGGGACGGACTCTTGCATAAGAGATTTTTTGATGAAAATTTGTTTTCGTGAATGTAAAGTGGGTACAAATTTGCCGAATTTGGGACGGACTCTTGCATAAGAGATTTTTGATGAAAACTTGATTTTGTGAATGTAAAGTGGGTACAAATTTAACGAATTTGGAACGGACTCTTGCATAAGAGATTTTTGTGATGAAAATTTGTTTTCATGAATGTAAAGTGGGTACAAATTTGGGAGTCCTTGCCAGCTCGTGGTGGCTTCTAACCTTTACGGTTTCATTGAGTGCTTGAGAGGAGTGGCGGAGTTGCATAAGAGCAAGGGGCTCTATTTGGCACTGATTGAGCACTGGTGGGATGTTACCCACACATTCCACTTCTTTTGGGGGGAGGCTACCTTGACACACTGACTATGCCGCTATTACTAGCCTGCCCTTTAAGGGGCTCAACTTGGAGTGGCACGACGGGTACACAGACACGGAGCTGATAGATCTGCTGGGGATTGTTCTCGTGCCGAGGAAGGGAATGGGCATGGAGTATGCCGTGGTGGATGCGAGTTTGACCGAGAGCATAGCTCGGTATGAGAGAAGGGATCAGACCATCTCGGGTGAGCAGATCGCTTGCTGCTTCTTGTGGTTCGCCCTTCCTAGCACTTTATTTGGGCATGCTGAGGGCACAGCTGTGTTCGCCTTGCTGGGTCTTTGGTGGATATCGACAGTATAGATGAGTATGCCTGGGGGGAGTTGTACTTCGCTTTAGACAGGTATAGCAGGAAGGCATCCACCTCCCTGACCTGCTTTGAGTTCCCACTGGATGTATAATCTCTTCTTCTTCTCTTTTTTTATCCCTTGTACATATTGTGTATGCCTCTTTTGGTATTGATGGGTCTCCTTTGTCGAATGCGGGTCTGGGCTCTGGAGATCTTTGGATGCGCCCTGTGGGACCATGTCCCGGAGGAGGCTTTTGCATATCCGGCTATGATTTGGTGGACGAAGGATGCCCGGATGAAGAGGACTAGCAGGACTAGGAAGAAGGTGAGGTACCAGGACATGGTGCCATTTTTTACGGCGGAGACTGATAAGTGACTATTATATAGTCATTTATCCTAAGTTTTTATATACTTTTACTTAGTTAAAACATCATTTTCATCTCATTTTAGGTCTATTTTTAGTTCCTTTTACATATTTATTAGATTTTACGCTTTTTGGTATATTCCATGCATTTTAGACAGGTTTTGGAGTCTTTTATGATCAAAGGATGCTTAGACACTTTTTGATGCAAAGGCATGGAGGAGCACCAAGCAAAATAAATACACAAGCCAAAAACCAGATAGAGCGACCGTGCAGCCAAGAGTGAGCGGCCGTGCAAATGGCCATTTTCAGGCCATTTTTGACCCCAAAACTCAGAGTGGCCGTGCCTTGAAAGTTGATTGGCCGTGTTATCCTTCGGAGCGGCCGTACAGCTTAGAGTGGAGCGGCCGTGCAAGATGTCAAAACTCAAATTCAAAACTGGCGCCAAGGGAGCACGGCCGTGCAAATCCCTTGACTCGGCCGTGCAAGTCGCGTCTGCAGATTTAAAAGGTACCTTTTGGGGGCACCTTCTTGAAGAATTCCCTCCCCATTATAAAAAGACCTCTTGTACTCAGTCTTAGGCATCAAAAATTACTGAAATTTCATAGTATATTCATCAGAGATTGTTAGAAATTAGATACAAATACTTGTTACATTGTTTTCCAAAGATCATTTGAAGATAAAAGTCTACATTTGTTCTTGAAGTTACTTTGGAAAAGGAGCAATAAAGTGAAACATTATTTCCAGCCATTCATCTTCTATTTCATCATAAGTTTCTCTTACTCTATTCTTTATTATAATTGCCTATATGTTTTACATGGCTAGTGAGTAATCCCCCTTGTTCTTGGGGTTGGAAACTCAAAGCATAAATGTTCATCATCTTAAAATTAAAAAGTCTTGTCTTCTATCTTCATCTAAACAATTTCTTTATATTAATCTCTAAATGTCTTACATTTTGAAGACGTCCAACTTGTATGATTCAGTCAATTGAGAGAAGGACCTAGCGGATAACCTCGATTGATGGAACCATATAAAGAAACTAGGTTCCATTGATCACGAAAGTAGTTCAACGGCCTAGGGATGTTCCTTTAATGGAAAGTATGTTGACTCTCGTTCTTAGTGGATTCTTACTAATTATGGTCAGCTAGAGATAAGCCGGAATGCCCGTTTGTGACAGGGCGGGAGCACCATAAACGAAAATCTCAAACAGTTAGGACATAATTAGTGAAGAATACAACGCTACTTGCTTGACCGTGAGAAGTAGTGTAAGCCGAACGTACCATCCTTGATTTTTATGAAAACCTATATTTCTAAGACAAAGACAATTTAATGAACAAATTATGTATATGATTTCCAATCCCAGGAATGTTTCGTTATATAAAGTTTTTAAAAGTATTTTCTGTTTATGTTTATTTCTATTTCCAAAACCAATCTTTATCTCCCCCAATTCTTTCTATAATTTTAATAAAGACAAAAATAATTCCTAAGTAAACCCTGTCTCTGTGGGATCGACCCGTAATTGCACCCGCTATATTGCAATAGCCCATGCGCTTGCGGATATTAAATAAACCGTTAGGTTGACACCCAACAAGTTTTTGGCGCCATTGCCGGGGACAACAGTTTACTTTAAGTTTTTGTCTTTACTACATAAATTTTGTTTTAAAATTTTTGTTTTCATTTTTATTTTTACTTCCGATAAATTGTTATGTTTAATCTCTCTTTGAGTGTTTTTCTTATAGTGTATGAAATGGGCTCGCACATTCTTTGACAATTTTGATCCGGAACCCAAGCGAAGCTTTCACAAAAGACTAAGAAAATTTAAAGAGACACTAAGCAAACATATGGCGGAAGGAGATCCACAGACACCAGCTAGGACCCTACGGGACTTTGTAAATCCAAGTACCCCGGGAACTAGATCCCCTATCGTTGTGCCGAATGCCGGAGCGGCACACTTTGAGATAAAGCCGCAACTTTTACATATGGTTATGAATAACCAATATAGCGGCACCGCTTTCGAAGATCCTCATCTCCACATCCAAACATTCCTTGAATATTGTGATACCACACGTATTCAAAATGTCACACCGGAGGCAATAAGGATGCGTCTTTTTCATTTCTCACTAAAGGATAAGGCGAAACAGTGATTACATTCAGTCCCACCCAACTCTTTTACAACTTGGGAAAAAATTCAAGAAGCATTCCTTGGACGTTTCTTCCCTCCGAGCAAGACCGCACAAATTCGGACGAAGATTACAAATTTTAGCCAAACAGGAAGTGAATCACTGTATGACGCTTGGGAGCGATTCAAAGAGCTCCTAAGGATGTGCCCTCACCACGGGCTTGAAAAGTGGTTAATTGTGCACACTTTCTATAATGGTCTCACATATAGAACAAGGGAGACAATTGATGCCGCCGCAGGAGGTGCACTAATGAATAAGACGGTGGATGAAGCATACGACTTGATAGAAAACATAGCCCTGAATCACTGCCAATTGTTCAATGAGAGGGAACAACCGCAGGGGATTCCAGGTAAGTATAGTGTTGATGTCATTAATATCTTATCCTCTAAAGTTGATATGCTTCTTAAAAAGTTTGAAAACTTTAATGTAAATCCCGTGGCCAACATTAATGTTGTTTGTGAACTATGTGGGTCAAACTCACATAGTACAGAATGTTGTGAATTGCTTGACACTACTTCTAGTGATCAAGTAAATTTTGTTAATTCTTATGGGGAAAATGGTGGTATGTATTCAAACACATACAATCCTGAATGGAGAAATCACCCTAATTTTTCCTATAAGAATAACAATATTTTAAACCCGCAATCTTCTACACAACCACCGGGATTCACACAAAAGAATTTCAATGACAATTCTAGTGCTTTCCCTCCCCCTAAGTCTAAATTGGATGTTATTATGGATTTTATTGTTGAAAATAAGAACGAACAAGAGAAGATCAATAATTAGTTAAGGGAATCCATTAAGTCGTTGAATGCCAAGTTTGATAATTTAGCCGCCCACAATAAAATGTTTAAAAATCAACAAGCTCAACAAGTCGGTACCTCGCATAGACCACAAGGGAGTTTTCCCGGTCAATCGCAAAGGCCCGATGACCATGTTAGTGCGGTAGAAACTAGGAGTGGAAAAGAAATTTTCGATCCCCTTCCTAAGGAAATTATCAAATCAAGTAAGGAGAGAGTTAGTCCAATCCCACCGATGGTTGAGACTAATGAAAATGTTGAAAAGGGGACAGAATCCCCTAAGATTTCTAGAAATTTTGACCCTCCAATACCATACCCTCAAAAGTTGGTAAGAGCTAAACTCGACAAACAATTTGAAAAATTTTTAGAAATCTTAAAATCTATTTATATCAACATACCTTTTACCGATGCCCTTCAACAAATGCCATCTTATGCTAAGTTCTTAAAGGATATTCTTGCAAATAAGAGGAAACTTGAGGAGCATGAGACTGTCGCTTTGACAGAAGAAGTAAGTGCCATTTTACAAAGAGATCTTCCTCCTAAATTAAAAGATCCCGGCACTTTCTCTATTCTTTGCAAAATAGGTAAATACAATGTTGATAATGCTTTGTTAGATCTTGGGGCAAGTGTGAGCCTCATTCCGCTTTCGGTAGGTAAGAAACTAGGTGTGGGGGAAATGAAACCCACCACTATTTCTCTCCAACTAGCGGATCGCTCCATTAAATACCCGATGTGTATTATGGAAGATGTCACTTGTCAAATCGGGAAATTGATCATCCCAGTCGACTTTGTAGTCCTTGAGATGAAGGAAGATCACCAAATTCCTATCATTCTAGGAAGACCTTTTCTTGCCACCGCTGGTGCAGTAATAGATGTAAAGAATGGCACTCTTTCTCTAAACATCGGAAATAAGAAGGTTGAATTTAAAAACTTAAATCTCAAGGAACCGTACCATGAAGTCAACACTCCTGAGAATGATAGTAAAAAGGGTGAAAAATCGCAATCCAAGGACTCAGAAATAATAATTAAAAAGCCCTTAGATCATAAAGGTGAAAAAAATGTGCACCCTAAACAGCCTAATAAAGTTGAAAAATCAAAGGGTAGGGGGACTAAGAAAAAAGGCACACCAAGATGTCGCATATGGACCAATCATAAGAGCTCAATCATGCCAAAGGGCATGGAATGACGAGTTGTTAAGGATAAGAGACCATTACAATATCACTCACCGCACATTTTTACTGGAAAAAAGGGGTCGAGCTTATGACCTTAAACAAGCATCATCGGAATAATAAATCGATGGATTATTTTCTTATTTATCATAATTTTGTTTACTCTTTTCCCTCACCGCATGCTTATCTTTTTACTCTTTGTCCTTGAAACATTGAGGACAATGTTCATTTCAAGTGGGGGGGGGGTATATCTATCTTTATTTTACTTGATTTTTAGTCTAAATTTACTTGCTTTTTAGTTTAGTTTTACTTGCTTTATAGTGTAATTTTTTTCGTTTTAACTTAGTTGCATTTTCATTTCTTTATGCATGTATAGTATATAAAAATAATAATAATAATAATAAAAAAATTCCTATGATGATCCATATTATTATTCCTTATGCTTGCCATTTTCCCAAGAATAATGCCTTTGTCTTTCCTCTCATATTTTCTATAAACTTAGAAATTAATAAGAAGAAAAATATAGGGATATTTTTAAGAAATAAATTAAAAGCCTCACAAGTTTGTATAGCAAAATATAGAGTTTTATCAAGAAAAAGCATTTGATTAGATGGAATCTTTATTGATCATTTTATACACTTGGTTATTTTTATTTTGAAAATATTTCTTTAAAATTGTACATTTTAAATTTTATTAAATGCTTATTCCCTTATTAGAAGCATCCCCTTTGTTTTGCATCCCTTGAACCACACCTCTTCATCAAAATCCCATCTGTCCATTTCCACTAATCAAATCAAGTTTAGGAATTTTTTATCTTATTGCTAAAAGAGTGACTTAGTCACTAAATCTTAAAAGCAAAAAGAAACCTATTACTTCCTAAGTAACTCGGGGCACGGCGTTCGCTGCGACGATGCTTCCTTGCCAAATAGAAGTAATATCCAAAGTATTCTTGATCTAAGTATTAGGAACATGGGGTCGCAGTCACAATGTCTCCTACTTGAAAGGATAAAAAATAACTAAGGTCTTTTGCAAAAATATAACACGTACAAAAATAAGATAAAATTGTTGAAACCTTGATGAGATTTTCCACTATCATCTTCCATTTTTCGCCCTTGTGATTCAAAAATGCAATACAATTCTTCGGAAACATCTAGTTTGTGAATAAATATTTATACTTCTCTTTGTACATTTTAAGCAATAAAATCATTTTTCTCAAAAATCACTCTAAAGAGTGAAAGCTTCTCTTTTACAAAGTAATTGATCTAAGATTTATCCTTCTAGCATGCTTTACTTGATCAAATTCTATATATGCTATATTAGTTTATTGTCTTACAAATTATCTCTTTGAAATATCCCCAAAATGCTTCTTTCTAATAATTTTTTTAGGTATACAAAATATGACTAGAAAGATGAAGGCATTATCCAAAAGGCATTTAGGGCTTGGTACTTTATTTCTGAGGGATCATTCTTTGTTTTTCTTTTCTTTTCTCCCTCTTCGTGTTTTCATCCTAAAATTGCTTGGGGACAAGCAATAGCTTAAGTGTGGGGGAGTTTGATAAGTGACTATTATATATTCATTTATCCTAAGTTCTTATATACTTTTACTTAGTTAAAAGATCATTTTCATCTCATTTTAGGTCTATTTTTAGTTCCTTTTTCATATTTATTAGATTTTACGCTTTTTGGTATATTCCATGCATTTTAGACAGGTTTTGGAGTCTTTTATGATCAAAGGATGCTTAGACACTTTTTGATGCAAAGGCATGGAGGAGCACCAAGCAAAATAACACACAAGCCAAAAACCAGATAGAGCGGCCGTGCAGCCAAGAGTGAGCGGCCGTGCAAATGGCCATTTTCAGGCCATTTTTGGCCCCAAAAATCAGAGTGACTGATGGATGTGGTTTTACCCATCCAAAAGATATGCTCCTAAGCTTATTTTCTGTTCGATTCCTTGAGAATTTAATGTATATTTGAGTGCTTTGATAGTTCAGGTAGTTTGTAAAGTTGGTGAAGCAAAATGGTCAAGAAAGCTGGAGAAATCACTGGGGCGATGGGCGACCGCCCAGGATCTTATGGGCGACCGCCCAAGATGGAATTGTAAAGCCTTAGAACCGCTGTTGGAGTGGGCGACCGCTCAGGGAATGGTGGGCGACCGCCCATGCTGAAGTCAGACAAGTTTTGAAGTTGCTGCACTCATGGGCGATCGCCCAAGGCAAGGTGGGCGACCGCCCACGTGTGATTATTACTGAAGGTCCAAACCGCTGTTTACATGGGCGACCGCCCATGGCCAGTTGGGCGACCGCCCATGTCCCGTTACCAGCAATTCAGCTTTCCTTTTTTAAAGGAGGATTTGTTTCTCCTTTCCTTTTGGGGACTCCTTTCTTCCCTTGATAAATCAAATCTCTGCAGAAACAATTTCAGGTATGCTTTGTTTTCCATTGGAGTTGGAGGATTGAAGAATTTCCATCATTCAATCATAGGTCCAGGTTTATGTTTTTTTTATTTCAACTATTGTAATCCTTATTGTTAGCATGAGTAGCTAATTTCCTTTAGGTTTGCGGATTGGTTGTAGCAATACATGAATTTTATGTCTTAATGTTTTAATTATTAATTCAATTTCTTTCTAGAACAGTAAAATAATTTTAATTTGTTCTAGTGGTTCATTGGCCCTAGAACTTGTTGGTATCCATTGCCACGGTAACTCGGGCATAGATATAAGGCTTCTATTTTACTGTTTAAACCTAATTGAGGACGTAACTGAAATCAATTGGTTTAGGTTTGTTTATTCCTTCGATCTTCATGAGTTCTTTGATTGTTAAACCTACGTAATTGGAAGTATAACAAAAGAAGAATAGTTGAGTTGCAATTCGCACACCAAACCGTCCCAACTCATGATTTTGTGAATGAACCCTAGAATGTAAATTGATGGCTTTATAAATAAATTGGCATAAAGTGAATGTATTGTGAATGACCAATCCGTGAATCTCCTTGTTAGTATTCGAATTTGTTATTTGTTTAATTCTGCGATTTTAATCATTAGTTTAATTTAGTTGTGTTCCATCCTTAGATTAATCAATCAAAAGCAAACCCCCCCCCCTTTTTGGTTACTTTTTACACCAATTAAATCTATTTGTTAAAATCAACGAGTCTCTGTGGTTCGACCCTTGCTCGTGCATATTGCTACACCGGTAGTGAGTACACTTGCTCGGTAATTTATTACATAGTGGATTTTTGTCCATCAAGTTTTTGGCGCCGTTGCTGGGGACTTGTTGTGATTTTTAACAAGTTTGTTTAATCGGTGCATGCTTGGTCGGCGTTCTTTGAATCCTAATCTGGAACCATTGAACGACGACATTAATAGGTTGGGTCAGTATTTACGAGATTTATACTTAACAGAGGGCAATCCCCTCGAAAGTGACCTAGAGACTTCTTCCACCGAGGGAGAAGAAAATTTTAATTTTGAAATGGCGGACCAAGTCATGAATGCGTTTGCTAGGCCAAGAGTCGACACATCGGTGTCGTGCATAGTGTTGCCCAATGCAGCACTAGCCTATGAAATCAAAGGCCAATATTTTAACATGATTCCTAATTTTTATGGCCTTGCCGGTGAGGATGCGTTAGCGTTTTTGAGAGAATTTATGTCTACCTTGAGTGGGTTCCCTACAAAAGAGGGTGTTACCTCGGAGCACTTGAGACTGAAGTGCTTCCCATATGCATTGAAAGACAAAGCCAAAACGTGGCTATTGTTACTCCCTCCCCGTAGCATCACTACTTGGGATGCTTTACATGATGCTTTTCTTACTAAGTTTTACCCTTATGATGCATTAACAAATTTTAGGGTGAAAATTATGGGATTTGCACAGGAACCGGGAGAAGCCTTCCACGAGGCATGGGATAGATTTAGGATGCTACAGATTCAGTGCCCCCACCACAACTTCCCTGCTTCTATGTTGCATCAAACTTTTTATGGGGCTTTATCCCCTGAATACCAATCAATGGTTGATAATGCAGCAGGAGGTAGTTTGGGAAGTAAGACTGTCCAACAATGCCAAGAACTGTTTGAGATGTTGAGTGCTAATTCTCAACAGAAGGGATCTAGGGGGACAACTAGGGGAGTGCATGAGGTAGGGTTGAACAACGAGTTGGCTAAGCAGTTTGCATTACTGAACCAAAGATTTGATAATTTAGCTCTGCAAAATGCTTCTTCTTCTTCTGTGCCTTCTACTGCTCATGTTGTAAATGATTTTTGTGCTAATTGTGGTCCTAACACTCATGCTACTAACGTGTGTCAAAGTGGTTTGCTGTTTAACCCCGAATGTGCACATGCAATGCAAGGATTTGGCCAGCGGTTCCCTCAAAACAATAATCCTTTTTCGAACACATACAACCCGGGGTGGAGGCAACACCCAAATTTTTCATGGGGAGGCAATCAAGAACAAAATAAGCCTCTCCATCCTCAACCTCCACCGGGACAGTATGAGCAAAAAAGGGAACCGTGGGAAGTGGCCATGGAGAAACTGCAAGCCGAAAATAGTCAATTAAGGGCGGAAAGCCAACAAGCTTCCAAAAACCATGAAGCTGCCCTTCAAAAGTTGGAGACTCAAATTGGGCAATTAGCAACCGCCCTACAAGGTCATAAGTCTGGGACCTTTCCGAGCCAACCACATCAAGCAAATGCCATTATCACTCTCCGAAATGGCAAACAGGTAGGTAGTGAGGTACTTTCTCCTTCATCTTCTTCTCCCCCTCCTGTTGTAAATAAGAATGCTAATGTGGATAATGATGATGTTGATTGTGATAAGAGTCCAAGTGACATGGGGGAAAATTCTAAAGTTGATTCTCCACCCCCCATGCCATATGTACCTCCCGTACCGTTTCCTGGAAGGTTTTTAAAACATAAATTGGATAAGCAAATGTCGGAGTTGATGAACATGTTTTCTAAGGTGAACATCAATATCCCTTTACTCAATGTGATTAAAAACATTCCTGCTTATTCCAAATTTTTCAAAGAATTAAATTCCAAGAAACATAGGTATGGGACAGATGATAGAGTAGTGATGAGTGAAAATGCTAGTGCAGTGGTACAACATAGTCTTCCACCCAAATTGAAAGACCCCGGAAGTTTTCTGATTTCTATTACTATGGGGGGATCAAAGAGGGTAAAAGCTATGTTGGATCTTGGAGCCAGCATTAATTTGTTGCCATATTATTTGTACGAGGAGTTGGGTTTACCCGAATTAAAACCCACCACAATGGCCCTACAACTGGCGGATCGGTCCATTAAAAGACCTGTGGGCATTGTGGAGGATGTTTTAGTTCAGGTAAATTCAATCATTGTGCCTGTTGATTTTGTGGTGCTTGAAATGCCAAAAGGTGAAGGAAGTTGCCGCGATTCACACATATTACTTGGGAGACCTTTCATGGCGACGACCAACACCATTATTAATGTGAGAAATGGCAAACTGTCTATGACAGTGGCGGGTGAGAAAATTGAAATTTCTGTGTTTGATGCCATGAAATATCCTAGAGATGATAGTGAGGAGTGTTCATATGTTGATAATCGTGAAGCTTTGTCAAATGACGGTGAGAATTCTAGGGATAGTGCGGGTTCCCACTTGTGTGCCGTGAAAAATAAGGCCGACAATCTTGGTTCTTGTGATGGCCCGTATCACCCCCTAGACCGATCCCAAAAGGGGTCGGTGTCCTCATTAAAATCTTTCTTTCCGCTTAAGTCTACCAATATTGATAAAATGGAAGAATGTTGTTCTATTGATACTTCTGATGCTTTGTATGTTAAGATGCATGTTCAGGATGCTTGCGATTTTGTGGAGGAGAAAGAGGTGCTTGATTGTGATAAAAATAAGGCACCAACGGAGTTTGGGGGAGAGACTCCCAAGAAAAAGAAATTGCAGAAAAAGAAAAAGAGCAAGAAAAAGGTTAGAAAAATCTCTTGGGCTTCATCCGAGTTTGTAGAAAAGAGTGAATTGTTGTGGAAAGTGGTGGGCATTTGTGCCCGAGAATGTGCAAAGTGGGCCAAGGGAAGGAAAGCCAAGACCAAAGGGAATGTGGTCACATCAAATCCCATTTAGTTGGGAGCAATGGTCGGGCTAACGACCTTAACCAAAGGCGCTAATTGGGAGGCAACCCAAGTAGGTATATTTTTATTGCTTTATTTAATTGCTTTGTGGTGTCTTTTCTCCTTTGAACCCAAGGCATGTTGTTGTTCTCTTTGCTATGAGGACATAGCATGTTTTGAGTTTGGGGGTAGATGTCTCCCCGAGTTTGTGGGTTTATAGGGGAGTGTAAATAGTGTCACCCTCTAAAAAAATTAGAAAATTTTAAAAATTTTGTTCTCATTACATGTGTGGAAGTTGGCCAACGTCTGTGAGGATTTGAGAGTTTTTGATTGAGTTTTGCTATGTTTGTGCCAATTTGAATTTGTTTATTAGAATTGCATTAATTCATGTAAAACACAATTGCACCACCATTCACTCCCATTATTTTTCTTGATCATGGTCTTTAATTTAGGTGTCCTTTATGGGTTCACTTTGACATTCTCGGGGGTCCTAGAACATGATTGCATGCTTGTCAATAACAAATCAATAGATTACTTGGTATTTATGGCTTATCTTTCCTTGACAACCCTCTTGTGAGCCTTTGACTTTCTTGTCACTGTATATAAATTGTCACTTGATCCCTTTTGAGCCTGTTTAGAAAGAGTGGAAATCTAGACCACCATTCGCCTTCATTTGATGCCTAATCCCTAACCCTTGACACCTAGAATAGGTCTGTCCCACCTTTTCAAGAATGTGGAATTAGAAATGATCAGTTTGGGGGTTACATGGGGAAATTACGGGAATGAGTGAGGAAGGTCAAAAGTTGGAAATATGATTTGTAATGTATAAAAGGGGGCTATCAAAAAAAAAAAAAAAAAAAAAAAAAGAAAAAATATCTGAAAAGAAAAAGTTGGCCCCCAATTTTGTGAAATATGTTTGATAAGTGACCTAGTTTGAGAGAGGGAATGCTTTCAACCCCAAGTGTATAAAATATGAACAAAGTTCTAGTTTGGGGTTTGAAGCATTGGGGAAACAAAGGTGAACGGAAAAGCTGAAATTCCGGAATGTGTTATATGCAATGGAGAGCTTTTAGTTTCACATTCTTGTATTCGTATGTCCATTCCTTCGTTTGTACCCGAGAGCCTAGCCCCACATTTGTGTGGACTTAACTTTGAGCCATATTTTTGTTCAATATTGAGTAATCGGGTTGACAAGTGTGTAATCATGCGTATGAGTATCCTTGTGTATGTAACTGTATTGTTATTTGTAATGTAGAGCATGTGTTAGTGAACCCATAAACAATCTTAACTTGTTGATCATGATCTCCCATAATTCATTCATCATTCAGGCCGAGGTGGAAAATTGTGGGTTAGATGCATTAATGTAATTGTAATTGCATATTCATTTTGGCACTTGTTTAGCACATTTAAGTGAGAGTCTGAGACTTGCTTGGCCGGCAACCTTGTATGTATTGAGAACATGTCAAAATTTTTTTTGTGTTTATTGTTTTTATTTGCTAGGGTAGTTTTGTTTTTTGTTTAATTCTTTTGTTTTACTCGGGGACGAGCAAAAGGTAAGTTTGGGGGTATTTGATGGATGTGGTTTTACCCATCCAAAATATATGCTCCTAAGCTTATTTTCTGTTCGATTCCTTGAGAATTTAATGTATATTTGAGTGCTTTGATAGTTCAGGGAGTTTGTAAAGTTGGTGAAGCAAAATGGTCAAGAAAGCTGGAGAAATCACTGGGGCGATGGGCGACCGCCCAGGATCTTATGGGCGACCGCCCAAGATGGAATTGTAAAGCCTTAGAACCGCTGTTGGAGTGGGCGACCGCTCAGGGAATGGTGGGCGACCGCCCATGCTGAAGTCAGACAAGTTTTGAAGTTGCTGCACTCATGGGCGACCGCCCAAGGCAAGGTGGGTGACCGCCCACGTGTGATTATTACTGAAGGTCCAAACCGCTGTTTACATGGGCGACCGCCCATGGCCAGTTGGGCGACCGCCCATGTCCCGTTACCAGCAATTCAGCTTTCCTTTTTTAAAGGAGGATTTGTTGCTCCTTTCCTTTTGGGGACTCCTTTCTTCCCTTGATAAATCAAATCTCTGCAGAAACAATTTCAGGTATGCTTTGTTTTCCATTGGAGTTGGAGGATTGAAGAATTTCCATCATTCAATCATAGGTCCAGGTTTATGTTTTTTTTATTTCAACTATTGTAATCCTTATTGTTAGCATGAGTAGCTAATTTCCTTTAGGTTTGCGGATTGGTTGTAGCAATACATGAATTTTATGTCTTAATGTTTTAATTATTAATTCAATTTCTTTCTAGAACAGTAAAATAATTTTAATTTGTTCTAGTGGTTCATTGGCCCTAGAACTTGTTGGTATCCATTGCCACGGTAACTCGGGCATAGATATAAGGCTTCTATTTTACTGTTTAAACCTAATTGAGGACGTAACTGAAATCAATTGGTTTAGGTTTGTTTATTCCTTCGATCTTCATGAGTTCTTTGATTGTTAAACCTACGTAATTGGAAGTATAACAAAAGAAGAATAGTTGAGTTGCAATTCGCACACCAAACCGTCCCAACTCATGATTTTGTGAATGAACCCTAGAATGTAAATTGATGGCTTTATAAATAAATTGGCATAAAGTGAATGTATTGTGAATGACCAATCCGTGAATCTCCTTGTTAGTATTCGAATTTGTTATTTGTTTAATTCTGCGATTTTAATCATTAGTTTAATTTAGTTGTGTTCCATTCTTAGATTAATCAATCAAAAGCAAAACCCCCCCCCTTTTTGGTTACTTTTTACACCAATTAAATCTATTTGTTAAAATCAACGAGTCTCTGTGGTTCGACCCTTGCTCGTGCATATTGCTACACCGGTAGTGAGTACACTTGCTCGGTAATTTATTACATAGTGGATTTTTGTCCATCAGTGACCGTGTCTTGAAAGTTGATTGGCCGTGTTATCCTTCGGAGCGGCCGTGCAGCTTAGAGTGGAGCGGCCGTGCAAGATGTCAAAACTCAAATTCAAAACTGGCACCAAGGGAGCACGGCCGTGCAAATCCCTTGACTCGGCCGTGCAAGTCGCGTCTGCAGATTTAAAAGGCACCTTTTGGAGGCACCTTCTTGAAGAGTTCCCTCCCCATTATAAAAAGACCTCTTGTACTCAGTCTTAGACATCGAAAAATACTGAAATTTCATAGTATATTCATCAGAGATTGTTAGAAATTAGATACAAATACTTGTTACATTGATTTCCAAAGATCATTTGAAGATCAAAGTCTACATTTGTTCTTGAAGTTACTTTGGAAAAGGAGCAATAAAGTGAAGCATTATTTCCAGCCATTCATCTTCTATTTCATCATAAGTTTCTCTTACTCTATTCTTTATTATAATTGCTTATATGTTTTACATGGCTAGTGAGTAATCCCCCTTGTTCTTGGGGTTGGAAACTCAAAGCATAAATGTTCATCATCTTAAAATGAAAAAGTCTTGTCTTCTATCTTCATCTAAACAATTTCTTTATATTAATCTCTAAATGTCTTACATTTTGGAGACGTCCAACTTGTATGATTCAGTCAATTGAGAGAAGGACCTAGCGGAGAATCTCGATTGACGGAACCATATAAAGAAACTAGGTTCCATTGATCACGAAAGTAGTTCAACGGCCTAGGGATGTTCCTTTAATGGAAAGTATGTTGACTCTCGTTCTTAGTGGATTCTTACTAATTATGGTCAGCTAGAGATAAGCCGGAATGCCCATTTGTGACAGGGCGGGAGCACCATAAACGGAAATCTCAAACAGTTAGGACATAATTAGTGAAGAATACAACGCTACTTGCTTGACCATGAGAAGTAGTGTAAGCCGAACGTACCATCCTTGATTTTTATGAAAACCTATATTTCTAAGACAAAGACAATTTGATGAACAAATTATGTATATGATTTCCAATCCCAGGAATGCTTCGTTATATAAATTTTTAAAAGTATTTTATGTTTATGTTTCTTTCTATTTCAAAAACCAATCTTTATCTCCCCCAATCCTTTCTATAATTTCAATAAAGACAAAACTAATTCCTAAGTAAACCCTGTCTCTGTGGGATCGACCCGTACTTATACCCGCTATATTGCAATAGCCCGTGCGCTTGTGGATATTAAATAAACCGTTAGGTTGACACCCAACAGAGACCAGTGAGAGGGTCAATTTTTACCCTTGGGATCGGTTTGAGGTTAATCTGGGTGGTGCCGAGCGCTGGATGAGGCAGAGGTGTATCTTGCAGGGACTCACATGCAATGTCTATTACTTAGGGGAGAGGGTGATGAGGCAGTATGGTTTAGGGATGGTCGCTTTGGCATCGGCTGAGCCTCCGGCTGACATGATATATCCCCGGGAAGGGTCGGTGAACTGGCAGTGGTTCAGGATTGGGTGGCCCGCTATGAAGTATGTCACTCAGGAGCCTTATCTAGCGTTTGTGAGATGCAGGCTGAGGACACCTCAGGTGCTGGCGATGGAAGGGACTTCGGTTGTGAGGATCCCTTGAGCTGACTTCTCATATACCCAGGAGGAGGTTAGGATGAGGGCACAGATACCCATCCCAGAGGTGACACCGCGAGCTTTCCGGACTCGACCGAATGCTCAGGTATGTGCTGACCGCGTTTTGATTACTTAGCCTTTGTACTTCTTACACCATTGCTTCGACTGTTTTGTTGATGCTTTCGTCACCTTTTGCAGTACTCGTCCCGGGATGTGGATCAGCTTTTGCGTCAGGTCATCGGGGCTAAGAGGTTCATTCACAACCTCGTGATGCGGGGGAATGCTCGGGGTTATGAAAGGGTGTCGCGACTAGCGCCTAGTGCCTCTGCGAGAGAGAGGTCACCCATTCCAACCAGTGGGCCTATGCCAGGCAGGAGGTCTATGGAGACTCCCCGTACCCAGCCCAGAGGGTCAGTGGATATTTCTCCTTCTCCCTACATGGATAGGAGCATGGAGATTTCTCGGGACCACATCATCTTCGGGGGCATGGAGGGGCCAAGCTATGTACAGGGCAGGGCTCGTGAGGGCTCCTCTTTGCAACGCGGGGGTTACGACGCCTTTGAGTCGCAGGGAGATTACAGGACTCCCTTGCATACTCAAGGGACGTACGACCAGAGCTCTGACGCCTTCTCCTTTGGATACGACTTCTCTGCCGTCATTGGGGTGCCGTACCGAGGCATGCCTGCTGATCTTGAGGACACCTACTCGAATGCTGAGCAGGATGACTGATGGATGTGTATTTTCCCATCCAAATGATGCACTTTTAGGCTTTCTTTGTGTTTGATTCCCGAGTTTTATGTGTATTTGATGTGGTTTGTGAATATTTTATCAATACAGGGTATAGAGCTGATTAAAGGTGTATTTTATGGCTAAAAAGTGCAAAAGGAATAAAGTGGAGCGGAGCAGAGAAGGAAAATAGTGAAATAAATGAGCTTCAAGGACCAAATGGGAAATATTGGAAAATTCAGGGACTGAACTGGAAATATGGAATTTTTGGATGAATTTGATTTATAAAAATTCATGGGATTAAATGAAAAATAAAATCTCAAAGAGCGAAGTGCAAAAGAAGTCATTATAGTGGTCAAAGTGCGGTTGCAAAAGTGCGAGACGAACCGAATATTAAATGTTACAAACCAAGGCCATTGCACTGCCATGGATGTGGCCGGCCAAACTAGGCCATGGCCGATGGAGCTGGGGCCAAGGCAAACAAGGAGCTGGGCCAATACAACTTTACAAGAAATAATATTGGGCCAATGCTTAAAGACTCAAAACAATGGCCGATCGACCCAACTTTAATAGTACCGATCAAACTTTTCCAGGGCGGCCGCGCTCCATTCAATGGCGACCGCGCTCAACTGACGAGTTGCAAACCAAAGTTTCTGCCCACTAGCGCGGATGCGCCAACATCAAGGGCGGCCGCGCTGTTTCCGATTTCAGCAACAGTTTCACGTATTAGTTGAGGGCAGTCTTGACTTTTCATAGCCTTGGTCCATGATTCTACCCTATTCTATTTATTTTTGACAGCAGCCACGAAAAAGAAGACATCTCATATATCATATCATATATTATATTTTGGGATTTTTATTTGTTCTTGAACAATTCTTTGGAGAGGAAGAATTCATCAATTCCAGGTTTTATTATTTGTAAATTATGAGTAGCTAATTCATTAGATTTGTAGATTGTTTTGATCTTCACCGGATTTCTATGCATTAATATTTTAATTCTTTCAATTTAATTCCTTCTAGTTCAATAATAGATCTTAATTTCTTGTTCTTAGATTTGAGACGTATGTTAAGATACGAACTCGTCTTTGAATAATTGGGTATCGAATTCGCCATTAATTTGGGATCTTGATGCATAGACCACTATTTATTGAATAACTTGATCTGTGCCGTAATAGAATCGGATCAACGTTAGGTTTTGTTATTCTTTCGTGTTTAATGTATTCTTGGCTTATTGTGGAACCGTAATAGACACTACAATATTAAAAAGAGTATTTAGGGTTTTAATCCGGCCACCTAACCGTGTCGATCCTAGCAAAAGTGAATGAACCCTAGAAGTTGAGTTAATGTTTTATATGTGAAATTTTGCATATAATGATGGTGAAGTGAAATCCAATCTACGAATCTCTGCTCATAATCTGTTTTATCATTTAGTTAGTTTTTGTTATTTATTTTATGCTTTTTAGTTCTAAATCCAATCCATAAACTGTGGTTACTCAATTCACTGCTTTTACTCTATTTGTTTACCAACGAGTCTCTGTGGATTTGACCCCTGCATTTGCATACTGCTACACCGGTAGTGAGTACACTTGCTCGGTTTTTATTACAAGAGGGAGTTTTCCTCCATCAAGTTTTTGGCGCCGTTGCCGGGGACTTGTTGCAAGTAAACAAGTAGGTTTTGTAGTGAATGCAAGGTCGTCGTTCTTTAAAACCTACTTTGGTGCCATTGGACGATAATATAAATAGACTTGAGGAAGCATTTGAGGGCGATCCCCTCTTTAATCCTCTCTTCTCAGATTCGGACACCGAATCAGAACCCTCCACCACCGAGGTAGAGGAAGAGAAAGCCGAGATGGCAGTACCACCGGCGCAGACTATGAATGATTTTCTGAGACCTAGGGTAGACACATCTACCTCTTGCATAGTGCTGTCCGATGCAGCCAAAAATCTATAGGTCAAAGGACAATACTTTGCCATGTTGCCAAGCTTTCACGGATTGCCTGGTGAGGATGCACTTACGTTCCTTAAAGAGTATATTATTGTTGTTGCTCAATTTTTGTTAAGACAGGGAGTGACCGAGGAGCAAATTAGACTGAAGTGTTTTCCTTACACTCTTAAGGGGGTGGCTAAGACATGGTTGATGATGCTTGCACCGAGCAGCATTAGTACTTGGGGAGAATTGCAAGATGTGTTCCTTAAAAGATATTACCCACATCATCTGTTGGCTAGTTTTAGACAGAAATTGATGACATTTTCCCAAGATGTGGGGGAGCCCTTTCATGAGGCATGGGAAAGATTTAATACAATGTTAATGCAATGTCCCCAACACAATTTCACACTACCCTCATTGAACCAAGCCTTTTATGATGGCTTGAATGACAATGGTCAATCAATGGTTGACAATGCTGCTGGAGGCTCGATAGGAGCCAAGACCCCGGAAGAAACTAAAGCTTTATTTGAGATGTTGAGTGCTAATTCTCAACAAAAGAGTTCGAGGGGTAGAACAAGGGGGGTACTTGAATTGAATGCTAGTGATAATATTTCAAAGCAGATCGCACTTTTAAATAATAAATTGGATAAATTGACTGCTTGTGGCACTTCTGCTGGTGCCAATGTTATTACTGATTATTGTGCAAATTGTGGTTTATCATCTCATGTGACTAATATGTGTCCAAGTGCAGCAAATTTCTTGTATAATCCTGAACAGGCACACGCTTTCCATGGATATGCACCAAGACCACCACCCCAAGGCAACCCATACAGTAACTACAATCCATGGGGTGGCCATCATAATCAGCAAGTGAAACCTCTTCATGTGCCACCACCTGGACAACATGATAAAGAGCCTTGGGAGCTGGCAGTCCAGCAGTTAAGGATGGAGGTGCATCAAAGCAATAGAAACATAGAAGCTGCGTTTGAAAAGGTGGGCACACAAGTAGAGCAACTTGTGAAGGTTGCCCAAGAGTTGATGAAAGAGAAGAACCCACCTGAGCAAGCAAAGTCAATCACAACAGTGTGGGATGAGAGTGAGGAAATTGAGGAGGTATTTCTTTCTTCCCTTGATAATTTTGAATGTGATAATATTGATAATGTTAGTGAGGAAGAGGATGAGATGGGAGAGGTTCAATATGTATTTTCTGCAGTAAATTTAGAAACCCCTCCCCCCAATGTTGTGAAAACCACACCCCAGAGAGGTGTGGAGTTTGAAAAGATTAAACATGCTCAAAAAGACCCCGAGTGTTTCACTATCCCAATTTCTTTAGGGGGTCAAAATTTTAAAGGTTTGTTGGATCTTGGGGCAAGTGTCAATGTGATGCCCTTTCATGTTTTTAGAAGTTTGGGGGCATGTGAGTTGAAACCACCCATGAGAGACTTGCAATTGGCGGATCTCTCAATCAAAAGACCCTTAGGGGTTATTGAAGGGGTGTTGGTTAAAATTGATAAAATAATTATTCCCATTGACTTTTATGTGATGTGTATGGAGGGATCAAGTGAGGAACAACTGAAAACTCCCATTCTGCTTGGGAGGCCATTTATGTTTGACACTAAGGCCACCATTGATGTGTTTCAAGGGGTGGTGTCCTTGAGAGGCATGGGGGAAGAATGAAAGTTTGTTATGTCTAAAAATGATAAGAAAATTTCCCCCGAAGATGGTTTTGTAGGAGCCATAACTGATGTTCCAATTTTTAAAGATGATGTGAATGGATGTGAGAAAAGTGGGGATAATGCGGACGTTTGTCCCGTGGCTAGTAACACTAAAGCCGACCAATACTCTAGGAGTAACGGGTCGTATCACTCCCCACACGACTCCCATAAAGAGTCGAATCCATCACATTTACCACAAGGGCCTTCAAAATCGAGAGTTAGTGAGGAGAGTTATAGTGATTTATCTGATTCTATATCTTTAAATATTTTTGTGCATGATAACTCTCTTGATCTTGGTTGTGAGAATGGTGTTCTGCAGGTTGCAGAAAAGGTTGAGTTTGGGGGTGGAAACCCCAATAAAAAGAAAAGAAAGAGGGGTAAGCACAAGCGTAAAGTTTCAAAAATAAATGTGGCTTCACCCCTACTTGTTGACAATGGAGAGCTGATTTGGAAAGAGAAGGGCGTTTGTGCCCGTGAGGAGAAGAGATGGTCCAAAGGACGCAAAGCAAAGGCCAAGTGAGATTGGGACCATAGTCGGGCTAACGACTTTAACCAAATGCGCTGCTTGGGAGGCAACCCAATGAGGTATGTTTTATTTTTTTGTTAATTACTGTTTAGTAGTGTCTTGCCATCCGTTAAGCCCAAGGCACGCTTTTGTTCTCTTTGCTCTGAGGACATAGCATGTTTTGAGTTTGGGGGTAGGCAACTCTCCGAGTTTGTGGGTTTATAGGGGAGTGTATATAGTGTCACCCTCCAAAAAAATAGAAAAATTTAAAATTTTTTGTTCATTTCATGGTTGGGATGTTGGCCAAAGTCTGTGATGATTAGAGTGTGCTTTAATTTTAAAATCACATGTGCTATTATTAGTGTGGTGATTGGGATTGCATTGAAACATTTAAATTATGATTGCACCACCTCTCACTTCCGTATCATTTTCTTGGTCATTGTCATCAACTTAGGTGCCTTTTATGGGATCACTTTGTGTATTCTCGGGGTCCCTAGAACATGTTTGCATGATTGTCAATAACACGTCAATAGGTTACTTGATATATATGGCTATTCTTTGAATCCCTTTTTGTGAGCCTTAAACTTTCTCGTCACTTATATAAAATTTTCCGCTAGAATCCCGTTTGAGCTTGAAAAAGAATGGAATCTCTCACAAAGTGGGAGGTTATCTTAGACCACCATTCGCCTTCATTTGTACCCTCATTATCCCACCCCTTTTAACTTATACACTATTTTCTCACATTTTCCAGAAAGTGAAACTAGGAAAAGAATGGGGATATTTTGGGGGATGTTTTGAAAATCAAAGGGTTGAGTGGAAAGTGGTCACGAAAATAAAGAAGTGGGTCATGTTATGTAATAAAAAGAGGGGCTTGAGCAAAATCGTAAATGCACATTCTTTGTGATACATATGTGCAAAGTAAAAAAAAAAAGAGAAAGAAAAGAAAAAGAAGAAAAAAAAATAAAGCCTTGCCCTCTCTAATGTTGAAGTGGAAATTATGTTTCAATGTGACCAAAGAAAGTAATGAAATGTGCTCAACCCCATGTCAATGTATGAAAAAGTTTTAGTTTGTGGGTTGGCACATTGGGAAGTAATAAGGGTGAGCGGAGGTATTATCATCAAAGTGAGGATATATTGTTACAAGAAGACTTTCTAGTTTCACTTTCTTATGTTCGTATGTCCTTACCTTCTTTTGTAACCGTGAACCGAGCCATGCGATCTTTCGCACCTTAACTTTTAAGTCATATTATTCTTTCAATATCGAGTAACCGGGTTGACAATCGTGTAAATGTGCATATGAGTGTCCTTTTTTTGGGTTGTACTGTCTATGACATATTGATTTAGAGCATCACTTAGTGAATCCATAAACAATCTTAGGTTGTTGGCAGTGACCTCCCATAATTCATTCATCATTCAGGCCGCGGTGGAAAATTGTGAGTTTTATGCTTCAATGTGATTGTAATCCCATTACTGTGGTGGCACTTGTTGATTATGTGTGTTGGTGAGAATCTGAGACTTATATGGCCAATGACTCATCTGTGATAGAACATCCCAAAAATAATTATTTTATTTTAATGTTTTTTTTAGTAGTATTTAGAGTAGCTTTATTTTACTTTTTTTAGTTTTGTTTTACTCGGGACGAGCAAAAGGTTAGTTTGTGGGTGTTTGATGGATGTGTATTTTCCCATCCAAATGATGCACTTTTAGGCTTTCTTTGTGTTTGATTCCCGAGTTTTATGTGTATTTGATGTGGTTTGTGAATATTTTATCAGTACAGGGTATAGAGCTGATTAAAGGTGTATTTTATGGCTAAAAAGTTCAAAAGGAATAAAGTGGAGCGGAGCAGAGAAGGAAAATAGTGAAATAAATGAGCTTCAAGGACCAAATGGGAAATATTGGAAAATTCAGGGACTGAACTGGAAATATGGAATTTTTGGACGAATTTGATTTATAAAAATTCATGGGATTAAATGAAAAATAAAATCTCAAAGAGCGAAGTGCAAAAGAAGTCATTATAGTGGTCAAAGTGCGGTTGCAAAAGTGCGAGACGAACCGAATATTAAATGTTACAAACCAAGGCCATTGCACTGCCATGGATGTGGCCGGCCAAACTAGGCCATGGCCAATGGAGCTGGGGCCAAGGCAAACAAGGAGCTGGGCCAATACAACTTTACAAGAAATAATATTGGGCCAATGCTTAAAGACTCAAAACAATGGCCGATCGACCCAACTTTAATAGTACCGATCGAACTTTTCCTGGGCGGCCGCGCTCCATTCAATGGCGACCGCGCTCAACTGACGAGTTGCAAACCAAAGTTTCTGCCCACTAGCGCGGATGCGCCAACATCAAGGGCGGCCGCGCTGTTTCCGATTTCAGCAACAGTTTCACGTATTAGTTGAGGGCAGTCTTGACTTTTCATAGCCTTGGTCCATGATTCTACCCTATTCTATTTATTTTTGACAGCAGCCACGAAAAAGAAGACATCTCATATATCATATCATATATTATATTTTGGGATTTTTATTTGTTCTTGAACAATTCTTTGGAGAGGAAGAATTCATCAATTCCAGGTTTTATTATTTGTAAATTATGAGTAGCTAATTCATTAGATTTGTAGATTGTTTTGATCTTCACCGGATTTCTATGCATTAATATTTTAATTCTTTCAATTTAATTCCTTCTAGTTCAATAATAGATCTTAATTTCTTGTTCTTAGATTTGAGACGTATGTTAAGATACGAACTCGTCTTTGAATAATTGGGTATCGAATTCGCCATTAATTTGGGATCTTGATGCATAGACCACTATTTATTGAATAACTTGATCTGTGCCGTAATAGAATCGGATCAACGTTAGGTTTTGTTATTCTTTCGTGTTTAATGTATTCTTGGCTTATTGTGGAACCGTAATAGACACTACAATATTAAAAAGAGTATTTAGGGTTTTAATCCGGCCACCTAACCGTGTCGATCCTAGCAAAAGTGAATGAACCCTAGAAGTTGAGTTAATGTTTTATATGTGAAATTTTGCATAGAATGATGGTGAAGTGAAATCCAATCTACGAATCTCTGCTCATAATCTGTTTTATCGTTTAGTTAGTTTTTGTTATTTATTTTATGCTTTTTAGTTCTAAATCCAATCCATAAACTGTGGTTACTCAATTCACTGCTTTTACTCTATTTGTTTACCAACGAGTCTCTGTGGATTCGACCCCTGCATTTGCATACTGCTACACCGGTAGTGAGTACACTTGCTCGGTTTTTATTACAAGAGGGAGTTTTCCTCAATCAATGACGTAGAGCCGGGGATGGCTTTCCCAGAGGCAGCTACGGAGGGACCGAGCACGGCTCAACGGAGGGTTCGGAGGTGCGGCAAGGAGATCTCTAGGGAGGAGGATCCCGTTCCTGATTCGGACAGCGATTCTGACTGACAGTGAGTGACTGCATATTGTTAGGGCAGAGAGAGAACACATACATTTGATGCACATTTTTTTTCTATTTTCAGAATGTAATAACTGGGTTAATGCATTATTGTTTGTTTCACTATATATTTTTTGTCTTTTGTTTTGCTAATTTTATGCTGAATGCAAGTTGCATGAGCCCGATTTTGTGTTTTATGTGGGCATGTATGGAATTTTTGTTGGGATTTTGGGGAATGGGCAAATTTTCTATTACTTGGCTGTTTGGGGAAATATTTCCTCATTGGGGGACTACAGTTTTTACTGCTGTCAGAAATTTTTTTGACTGGGTGACAATCTTATCCGCGTTGATGAGATTGAGGCTGCAATCTCATCCGCGCGGACAATGACAACATCTGACAAGGTTATTTAAATTTTCACCTCAGATCTGGTTTTTATCTCTCCCCTTTATCTTCCTCTCTGTTTTTCTGAAGTCTTGAGCAAAACTATAAAAAACCATGGAAAACATGAAGAATTCTCCTAAATTGCTAAAGGAGTTGCAAATGGTCTTCTTCAACAAGTTCAAGGAATGGTCTCGAGAAATTATGCATGGGAACAAGGTGTTATTTGAAGAGAGGTACAAGATCAAATCCTTGTGGTCTCTTAAGGAGCTTGTCCCGGATTATGATTTGATGAGGGTTTCCACCGCATTTTGGGACACTTGGAGGCACATCTTTTTCTTCTCTTACAACGAGATGGTTCCCACCCTTGAAGATTTTAGGGCTTTACTTGGAGGGCCTGAGGTGGAAGAGGTTGCACTTCCCTTGCTCGGAGGGATGTCTTTCGTCAACAAATTATCAAGTCTCCTTCAAATCTTCCCGGAGGAAGCCCGAGGTATGATTCGAGGACCCGACTATTTTGATATTTCTGGTCTCCTAGATAGGTTTAGGAGCTTGGGTATGGTTGGTGATTGCTATTGGGATGCATTTACTCTTTGTGCAATCGGGTCCTTGTTCATGGTATGTTCCTTTGGGATGTGCCAGCGGTCTCTGTTAGACGTTGTTGTTCACTGCCGATTGGGTCGGGATATAGTTTCTTTGATCTTGGAAGAGACCCTTCATGCTATTGACTAGTTGGCTACCGAGAAGCGGTACATGCACGGGGGAGGCCCGTTTCAGCTGTCAATGTGGCTGATGGAGAGGCTGGGGGTCCTGCGGGAGGCTCCACACACATTCAGACCATGGACTTTTTCCAGGAGGGGGGTTACAGTCGAGATCGAGGATCAGGCCTCGTGGGAGCGCTGGATGGCTCAGCGTCGTACCCAGGACATCCGATGGTGGATTCCGCACTGGAAGATAGAGACTAGGAGGACACTTCAGGACGGATCTCAGGTAGTCATGCTTCCGGGGCTCTGTTGGTCTACCTTCTACATCCCAGCTTTAGCTCTCCGACAGTTCGGGATGGAGCAGGTTCCTTTGGAGGGTTGTAATGATATTTATGTCCATTTCTATGGATGATTCATCTGCATTTTCCTTCTTCTCCCAAGTATGGAGGTACCATGTTTTTCCTCCTATGGTCCTTTTTAGGCATCCGGAGCATATTTTTCTGTCCACTTGGTACTTGGATTGGTACGAGGGACACATGGGGGAGACTCAGGTGGCTCTTATGAGGAGGCATGAGGCCATTGTGGGACCAAAAGATGTTCCAGTTTCAGTATTGAGGAGATCCGAGGCAAGGGCTTGTCTTTACGACAGGAGCGGGGATGACATGCTTGATTATGAGGTGAGAGTGGAACGTCAGAGGGACAGGATTCCTATGGCGCCGCCCAAGAGGCAAGAGATCAGAGACGAAGCCCAGGCGACTCGAGCTCTGATAGAGGCAGGCTTGATGGACCCGGCCCCTATGCCGGAGCTAGGGAGGAGGAGGACAGTGCCTAGGAAAAACACAAGGCATGGTGGGAGGAGATGGAAGAGGAAAGCAGGGGATGCAAGAACTAGTGGCTAGAGCCTCGAGTATCCACTGATCATCCTTGCAGGCACTTTAGTTTTATGTTATGCATTTTTTTATCTTTTAGCTTAGTTTTGAGTTTAAGAGTAGACCGGGCTTGAACTCATCAAAAAGTTTTTAACTGTAATGAATATGTGAATTGCATTACAGTTTTTCGAGACGCAGTCATGGCTTGATCAATGTGTTGTTGACAAAGTATGATTTTTGTTTATGTTTTAGACCGAACCATTTTTGGCTGCCTACGTTCCCCTTTTACAAGAGGACTGAGGGGCTCAGGTCTCCGTAGTTCGACTCTATGAGTTGTTCATTTTTTTTGAATGGGTAAGTAGAGAGAGGGACGAGAGAAGTGCGACCCTATTTTTTACCTAGGCCGCCCTTTCGGGTTTTCAACCTAGTTGGGTATTACTCTTTTAGCACTTTTGAGGGGAGATGACTCGGTCTTCAGGATAGTATCTACGGAGCTTGTCTCCGTTTACTGGATGCACGAAAGGATTTCCATCTAAGTCTGCGAAGAGAAGATCTTCTGAACTACATAGGGTCCGATCCAGACGGGCTCCCATTTGCCAAGTGAATTGGCGTGGGTAGGGGCTTCTGTTTTAGAACGAGTTCGCCTTCTCGGATGTCTCAATGTTTCACTTTCTTATCAAAAGCTCTGGACACTCTTGCTAGGTAAGCCCGGGTGTGTTCCATGGCTTTTAGACGACGTTCATCTAGCAGGGCCAACTCATCATGGCGACTCTGGAGCCATTCAACTTTGTTGATCTGATTTTCCAACAACACAAAGAGTGAGGGGATTTCCAATTCAATTGGGAGCACGGCATCCATTCCGTAAGTGAGGGCATTTCTCCCCTGGCGGTTCTGACGGATGTTCTGTATCCCCAGAGGGCAAGGTGGAGCTTGTCTGGCTAATCTCTGCCTCAGAGAGCCATTTTCCTGATGATGTTTTCTAGAGTCTTGTTTGCTGCTTCAACGGCACCGTTGGTTTGGGACCGATAAGGGGATGACTTGTGACGAGTTAGTTTAAACTCTGCCAACAATCTGTCACATTCTTCCTCAAAATGGGAGCCATTGTTAGAAATTACTTCAGCTGGCAACCCGTATCTACACATGATGTTTTGTTTGATAAAGTGGGCCACCTTTTTGGAATTAAGGACCTTGTAAGACTTGGCCTCGACCCATTTGGTGAAATAATCTATGGCTACCAGGACGAACTCATGACCATTGCTTCCTGGTGGTGTAACCTTTCTGATGACATCAATTCCCCAGGTAACAAAAGGCCAAGGGGTTATCATGCAGTAGAGGTCATGTGGAGGCAAATGGTTGAGATTTGAATAACATTGAAATTTGTCGCAGCTTCTCACGAACTGGATGCAATCCGTCTCCATAGAGATCTAGAAATAGCCCATTCTTAGGATGACTTGTATTAAGGCTCGAGCATTCATATGGGGGCCATAGGTACCACCATGTACTTCATTCATTAGCTCGGTAGCCCTTTGTTTTCTGATGTAGCGTAAGAGGGGACCCCAGTAACGCTTTTTGTATAGCGTATCTCCCAGAAGGACGTAGTGGGAAGCCATGCATTTCAGAGCTATCATACTTCTTGCCTTGATTCCTTCTTTGTATTCCCCATCTTTGTTTTTGAAAGTGGCTTCACTGCTTTTCAAGTATTGGTAGATCTGAGCATACCACTGGTCATCTACTAGTTCATCGTCTGCTTCAATTTCAAAACAGTAGGCTGGGTTTTCTCTTCTCCCAACCCTGAAGGGTTTGACTGATTTTCCTTCAGGTATTTCGATAATAGAGGCTAGTTGCCAGGGCATCTGCGAACCTGTTGCGATCTCTGGGCAGATAATGGAAGCTGGCCTCCTTGAACTGGGCCACGAGGTCTTCCATATAAGCGTGGTACTTTTGCAGACCCGGATCCACTATTTTCCACTTGTTGGACACTTGGTTGATGATGAGAGCGGAGTCACCGTATACTTCTAACTCCTTTATGTTCCTTTCTAAAGTGGCCTCCAATCCAGCTATGCAGGCTTCATATTCGGCGACATTGTTAGTGACTTCAAAATTGAGCTTTACGGCTATGGGAGTATGTTCGTCAGTGGGGTCGACCAGGGGCATTCCTATCCCACTCCCCCATCTGTTCGCTGCCCCATCAAAGAAGAGTTGCCAGCGATTTTCTTCTTCTAGAGCAAAAATTCCATCGTTAGGGAATTGAGGTTCAGGTCCTTGGCATTCATCACTTGGGAAGTCAGCCAGTTGTTCTGCCATTATCCGCCCCTTCACTGATTTTCTTGTCACATAAGTGATGTCGTATTCGGCCAAAAAGAATGACCATTTTGCCAATCTCATGGAGAGGGAGGGCTTGTCGAACATGTACTTGATGGGGTCCAGCCTTGAGACCAAGTGCACTGAGTGAGACTGCATATAGTGCTTCAACTTTCCTACTACCCATACTAGACCTGCGAAGGTTTTCTTGCAAACTGAGTAGTTGAGTTCACTGCCTTGTAGCTTTCTGCTCACAAAATAGATGGTACTTTCAACTTTGGAGTCTTTCTTCTCCTGTGCCAGCATAGCCCCAATTGCTGTGTCTGTGACAGTCAGGTATCGCAGTAGTGGCTTTTGCCGATGTGGGGGGCAAAGGATTAGGGGATTCACAAGGTACGCCTTAATCTTCTCAAAAGCAAACTGCCATTCTGGGTTCCATTCAGTGCATGTGCTCTTCTTCATCAGCTTAAAGATAGGCTCACAGATGGAGGTTAGTTGATTCACAAAGCGGCTTATGTACTGCAGCCTTCCCATGAAAGATTTGACTTCTGTCAGTGTTCGAGGTGGCTTCATCTCAACTATGGCTTTGATCTTCTGAGGGTTCAATTCCTCGTTTAGTTACCATGTACCCCAACACCTTACCTCGATTGACACTGCTGTAGCATTTAGCTGGGTTCAACCTCATGGAATGTTCTCTGAGACGGTCGAAGAATTTTCTCAAATCGATGAAGTGCTGGCCATCGGATCCTTTGGAGTGGACTATCATGTCATCTATGTAGACCTCGATTTCTTTATGAATCATGTCATGGAATAGGGCATTAGCTGCCCTCTGATAGGTAGCCTCAGCATTCTTTAGACCAAAAGGCATGACTGTGTAGCAGTATGTTCCCCAGGGAGTAGTGAAAGCTGTCTTACCCTGGTCCTCTTCGGCCATTTTGATCTGGTTGTAGCCGGAAAAATCGTCAACAAAAGACTTGACTTCATAGTTGGCCGTGGTATCTACCAGCATGTCAATGTTGGGCAGGGGGAAGATATCCTTTGGGCTGGCTTTGTTGAGATCTCTGAAGTCCACGCAGCATCGGACTTTTCCGTTAGCCTTGGTGACTGTTACTATATTGGAGAGCCAAGTGGGAAGATCAATGACCAGGATGAATCCTTCTTTGAGCATCTTCTCAATTTCTTCATTTACTTGTAGCGACCATTCAGGCTTGATTTTTCTCAGCTTTTGCTTTACTGGCTTGACTTCGGGGTCTAAAGGTATCCGGTGCTCCACTATGGAGGGATCGATGCTGGGCATATCCTTATAAGACCATGCAAACACGTCCACAAATTCCCTGAGTAGTTCAGTCAGAGTTGCTTGTTCGGTCTCGTCGAAGAAACTGCCAATCTACATCTCTTTAGGCTCTTCTGCAGTCCCTAGATTCACACGAGTCAAAACCTCCTCGGCAGCTTGGGCTCGGTTTTCCTCTTTCTCCACAACCTGCTTAAAGATTTCTTTAATGTATTGTTCGTTTAGTGAGTCTGCATCTTTATCTAGTGAATCATTATTAACCGTTTTTAAGTTATTAGTTAATTTATCATTAGTTAAAGTGGCGATAAGGGGATACTCGGAAAGGTCGATCATTTCATTCAGAGCAAAAGGAAGTACAGCATTAGCTACAGTTTCGTAATCTTCTGGCGTAAGGCCATCAGACGACTCTAGGGACTCAAATTCGACAACAAGAGACCCAGAGGACTTGAGATAGGTAGATACAAGGGGACGAGGGACCAATCTAAGCTTTGTGATCATATCTTCTTCGCTTGCAGACGGACCGGAGAGAGTCTCCCAATTCTTCAAGGGCATGGTAGACTGCATGACCATGGCTCGGGGATCCAACGGCTTCTGTCCTCCCGCTTCGATTACCGCAATCATTTCTTTCACTGAACCCAGGTCGATCAGGTCTAGAATGTGTATTTCTTCCCCAAACATCTGCTGCATGATGGGACCATCCCATTCATCTAGGGAGAACTCTGGAGTCTTGGCCTTTGGCATGACCAGTTCAAACTCTGCTTTTGTGGCCTCTTCGACAGTTGGGATGACTTCATTGAGCTTCTCAAATTGCTTTACCAGCTCCGGCACTCCTTTAAAAATATACTCACTTTTCATGGTGGTAGTAGCTCTGGGTATATTGGGTAAATTGAGTAACATTCTTTGGACGGGGTTGGCTTTGGTTCCCCTGAACATGCTAAGATTCTCCTGTAGTTTCAACCAGCCTTTTGTAGGAGTGGGCTCTTTGACTGCGGTGTTGTCCACCTGTGGAGCGCCCTTTATGAAGTAGTCAGTCGTGTCAAGACTGAAAGGGAGAGATTTAGGACCACCGTAAGGGATCTTCTTTGCACCAGCTTCCCTCCTCTTCTGAGCAATTTCCTTTTATTTTACAATCTCCTCTGAGGTTGGCTCATATCCCAGGCCATGGCGAGTTTTCTGTTCCTTCACCTCAATGACCTTGTGAGTCCCTTGTAGGCATTTTCCAAGACCCAGACCAGGCAGGTAGTTCATCTTTCTCATCATCCTCATGACGGGATGGATTTTGTCTCTACTGACAGTCAGATCCACATTTCAAACTTGTGCTTTAGGAGATTCGACTGTGAAGCCGGTTAGCATGAAACCATCTTCATCATGCTTGATCTCCAGGATGGGTATTCTACCTGTGTCAGTGCCTTCCAGAGTGACTAGGTATCCATAAATGGTTGTTAGATCCCCATCTGAAATGAACTTCACACACTGATGAAGGCTTGAAGCGACCCCATTGACTTGGTGCAGCCAAGGTCTTCCAAAAGAGCATTAAAGGTGATTGGGATATCAATGACTTGGAATTCTACATGTATCATCTTCTTGCCGAACCACAGGTTTAAAGTAGCAACCCCAAGTACTGTACGAGACATTGAGTCATAGGCCTTGACTGTAAGGGAGGAAGGCTTCAGATCTGTGGGCTTTATGCCGAGTAGGCTCATGATCTTTGCTGGGAGGATGTTCATTCCAGACCCATTGTCAACTAGGACCCGAGGAAGGCATCGTTCATCCAACTGGACCGTAATGAAGAGAGGTTCATTATGATAGACTCCGAACTGGGGGAGATCAAGGTCAGTGAAGGTGACTATGTTTCCGTAATGGATGTTCCCAATTAGTTGTACCACGTCGTCAGGGGTAGCATCAATAGGGACCTGTGTGCGGGCCAGACTTTCCTACAATTTCAGCTTGTGGGGATAAAATGGGGTGAGTAAGGACCATAGAGAGATGTTGGCTGAGTCTGTTTCAACTGAGTGAGCACAGAATCCTCTTTCTCGGGGTCAGGAGTTTCAGCTATCTTGGCATAAGGGTTACGATTCTTCCTGGGTACTTGATCTGCTGACTTCTTTTCTGTGTTGGGATTACCCTGGTGGATTTGCCCAGATCTGGTCAACAGGTTCACTTCTTCCTCCGGCTTATCTATTACTTCTTTACATGATTCTTTCAATGCTGCTAGGGTCAATGGAGGAGCTTGCTTGGCAACTGGCCACTGGCTCTGACTGATTCTGTTACAAGTTTCCCGGAGCTTAGCAATAGTGAGGGGCTGAGTTGGGGATAGTGAGTATTACTGGCTTCTGACTGGGCAGCCTTCCGGATTGCTTCCCAAGTTATGGGTTTCTGAACCAAGGACTGTGCCATCGTTCCTTGAATGGCCCACAGGGCTAGGGCCTCTTCTGATTCATCCTCACCTTATGATCATGTTCTATATTGTCCCAGGCTTGTTTGAGCTTGCCCATGGTTAGGATGCAGCAGGAACTATTACCTCCAGGGATGGGTGGCTTCTACCCTTTGTCTCTGGCTTTATACAGCAGTCCCGACTGCCTTTTATATTACTCGGCACTAGAGATTACTATGGCATTCTGTATGGGAGGAGTATCTGGTATCATGCCGGTGTCCAGGACCTCTCTCAGAGCTGTGATATACTAGGGAAAAGTGACTTCTTCCTTGGTAATCCTGACGAGGGTAATTTCAGTTGGCGACTCTGCTGGGGAGATTTTGTTTTAAAAACTTTTAAACAAAAAAATAAAATATTTTTAAAACAATGATGAGGGTCAAACTTTCATTTTACCCCTTCTTTAACTGTTGTGTGTATTTGCATGTACTTTACTTTTTATTTACAAAAAAAAAAAAAATACAAAAAAATGCATCATAATACATATGTGTACATACATATAAAAATTCTTCAAAAACTTCTGTTTTACTCAGAAAAAGAATTTTAGTGACCGCACACTACTCGTACTGCTGCCTCGGTACACCGCACGCTACGCGCACTTGCTGTCTCGGTACACTGCACACTACAACCCTTAACCCGGGGTGGTCTCAGTTGCAGTTCGTTTGGCCTTCCTACGCCTCTCGGACGCCCACGGGATCATTCCAAACATCCCATCCTAGCCAGTGTCAACCCTGCACGCTTGCATCACACTCTGTTCAGACTCGGTTGGTTTTTACCCAGTCCGTGTCATAAAACCTGGATACATATCCCATGCCGGCCATTTTTCTGTGTCGAAGCTCGAAACTCAAGATCCCTTGCGCAAGCAAGACGATGAAAGGTCATGCTAAAATCTTGAACTGATCTTGATTTCCGAAGCTACGCCCAGACGATGCTCCGTTCCGGATATACATCCATGCCCACATGACACCATGTCATCAAGCCTTTAATACGTCAGCCATGACAATATGACCTAGCCAACGCCAAGGTAAAGAGAGGTCATGCCAAACTCTCGACTCGATCTTGAATCAGGTGCCGGCTCGGCTCACTATTCACATGACCGATGCATTAAAACGAACATGACAGGCTCGGTCCTTAGGTTCGATTTTGCTTTTAGGCCGGTGGAAACCGCTTGCCCTATAGGACCCTCGCCCAGGGCTTTCCACCCCGGGATGTCGAAATACAGGTGCGAAACGAGGGGCTTAAAGCCGCACAGATGGTTTCCCTGACCCAGGATCTAGCATAGTTGCGAAAAAGAAGAGCAATCTTTTCCAACCAACTTAGGATTTTGAGAAAACACGTTTTAAGTAAATTAAAACAATAAAAAAAAGCATAAATAAAAAAAAACGAAAACTGCATGTAACATGAGCTTTCCCCCTTCATCCAAAAAGGCCTTCCCATGTCTAAACCTTACCCGTCATCCCCTCTAGCGAACCGAGAGTGGTTGAGAGTACCCGAGAGCCGCCTTTTCAGTATCGAAGTTACAAGGTCCGACAGCCCTTCCGGTTCAGCGGTCCGAACAGTCCGCTACACCCCCATGGCGGGATCAACAGATAATAGTGAAGGAAACGGAACCCCGCCACTGAGAAACCTCCAGACAATGGAGGAGGTGCTGCAAGCCTTTGAAACTCTCAAGAAGCGCCAAGAAGAGCAGCAAGCCTGGATCGTAGACACCATGCGCCGTCGCTGAACCGTCGCCGTTCCCCAAACGGATGGGACTTTCGTTCTCATAGAAGACGAAGAAATACCTGCTCCCCCGGGTCCTCAAAGCTATCAGCAGGTCCCACCTCCGCCAAGTTATGAAAACCAAGCAACGCAAATCAGCTCTCGCTCAAAGCTTCACTCGGGCATCAGTCAAGCAGCTCCGATCTGCCCGCCTCGGCACAGTCAATTTCCCGGCCCTGCGCCACAAGCTCAATATCAACAACACACATACGGGCCTGCTCCGCCAGATCCCAATGTGTCTCAGTATCCCCCGGGATTCAATCATTTGCCTCCATACGAGCCTCGCAGCCATAACCTGAAATCCCAGTGTTTACCAGGGACAGACATCCCAAGCGGATATCCTGACATTTCAAACCTACCACCCGCTGGTCTGCCACTTGGGGCTAATGAAACATTTCCCCAATTCCCAAACACAACCCTTAGCGGCCCGGGCAATCACGCCCTCAATTTCCATAACCAAGGGTACGGGATGGTATACACTCAACTACCTCCCCAAGACTCCCGAATGGCGATCCCATCAGCCAATCCACCTCCATCTTCAGTTTCCATCCCAGAAAATGGCAGCCTGCCTCAGCCTACTGACCCTCACATGGCTTGGTTGGTCGAACAGATGAAGAACATGCAAGGCAAACTGGCCAACTCTCGTAAGGATTCCCTCATGCCCACGGATTCGAGCAAGGTGGTCCCACTCCCTCCAAAATTCAAAATGCCTAAGATGGAAAAGTTCGATGGGACCAAATGCCCAAAGACCCACATCGACACCTACGTCTTGGGTATGAGAGCCAAAGGGTCAACCCCACAGCAAATGGCGGATCACTTCCAGCATTCCCTCAAATCCACAGCATTAAGGTGGTTCCTCAACGTAAAGGCAGAAAACCGCTCCACATGGGACCAAATCAGCGAAATCTTCCTAGAGAAGTACCGTGCCAACCTTGAATGGGAAACAAACCGCCATGATCTGCAAGCCACCGAACAAAAGGATGATGAACCAGTAGGCGAGTTCTACAAAAGATGGAACTGGAAGCTAAGCGAGATAATGGATCCGCTTTCCAAAGAAGAGCAAATGGACATCTTCCATTCCTGCCTCAAACCATCTCTGAGGACCTTGATCAGCCATCACTTCTATCCGGACCTTCGTGCCATGGTTAACGCCGGAACCAAGTTCGAAAAAACCTTGAGCCTCCAGAAGACAACAACAACTCCTCCGTCGTCCTACCGTTATCGGGCAAACCTATCGAATCCAGCACCTGCCCCAAACAAAGGAAAGGAGGCAGTCGGAACAGTCCACTACATCCAGAACGGAGCTTAAGTAAACCGCGATCAAGCACCCCTGAGGAACAATAATCCTCCTCGCCCACAACAGTTCCAGCATTTTGACAACCTCGAAATGCCCCTTGGCCAAGTGTTTGAAGCATTGGTGAAGCGGAATCTCCTCAAACCTCTCGAGAATTTCCAGCCAAAGACTATCAAACCCAACATGGATATGAGCAAGCACTGCGCCTTCCACAACTACCCCAGTCACACCACCGACGATTGATTCGTGCTGAAGCAAGTGGTCCAGGGGCTAATTGAAGAAGGAAAGTTGGAACGCCCCCGTGGCCCCAACACAATCGGAAAAACGTTCCCCCGAAATGACAAGGTGAACATGATAGCCTTCAGCGAGACTCCAGGCAAGAGTAGGTCCCTTGCTATCTCCGAAATTGTCAACATGCTATTCGGCTACGACTGGGAATGCGAAACTAGAGTCAAACGCTACCGTGACCAGGAATCCAGACAGGAACATCCGAGAATGACTGTCTCCCTATGATCCTTGCCACGATCAAGACACACCCATGGATGGATTGAACGCTCCCCGAAGGAGACTGAATCAAACAGCAGCACTGGAAGCGGTCTAACCTTCACAGACGCAGACTTACCGATATATGAAAATAAACACAACGAGGCCCTCCTCATCCTCATAAAGATAGAGAGGTTCTACCTCCCAAACGTCTTGGTCGATAATGGCTCCGCTGTCAACATCATTGCCCTGCGCACAATTAAACGACTCCGCGTTAATCGCTCCCCGATGAGACCTTTACCTCAAATAATCCGAGCTTACGACTCCACTCCGCGCCCTGTCGTAGGAGTAATCGATCTAAGGATCCAATTCAACGAACAAATGGAGTCGGTAGAATTCCAAGTTGTGGAAATCAACTCAACCTTCTCCGCCCTGCTGGGACGACCTTGGCTACACCAGATGAAAGCAGTATCATCTACTCTTCACCAATGTGTGAAATTCATCAGTGCCAACGGAAACCTCGAAATAATCCGCGGAAGCAGCACGATGGAAAGGGCTTGGCCAGCAAGCTATGACCTAGAAGACGGTCCCGACATGACTGAATATTCCTCTACAGACGAATCTCCAGTCATGATTCGCTACGAAAGAGATCCCTACATCCACGCGCTAAGCCGTGACGAGATAGAGATCGAAGAACTCATGGGCCAAGACGACAACTCTGAATTATGCGACTGCGAAGAATGCATGAAGGAAGATCAAGAGATAGACGCCCAGATGGAGCTTGACCGAGAAGTAGACTCATACTTCACCGAAAATCCTCCAAAGGAAAGCTGGCCCATCATCAACACGGTGGAGCAAGACAACCCTCATGGCGACACACTCGGATCTCACGGGGACAGCCACCATAGCATAGTCCAATTCAACATCCCGGTATCTGACCTGGAAGAACAATGGCACGACCTCCTCCAAAGCCTAATCAGAGAAGGAGAGATAGCATGCCCCCTCAATTCAGATATCGTGAATGTCATCCAAGCAAAGATCTCAGACAAGGAAGCAGATTCTATGAAGATAATCAACATCAGCAAGAATCAGCTACGAATCAGCGAATGCTTTGCCCTCTTGGAAGAAGCTCTCCATGACTTCTATTGTCAAGAGCCCCCAAGATCTGGAAACAACACCAATGGAGGGACATCGTCAAAGGAGCAGCCTAAAACCTCCGCCATTTGGTTTGAAGTCGAACCAAAAGCAAGCCACCTTCCGGGAACGGCATCAACTGAAGAATGGCCACCAAAGCCATCACCCCTCTCTAGACCTACAGCCCCTAAAGAGCAATGAAGCTTGGTCCAATCCCTCGTCGCCTAGAGTCTAGCTTCGAGTCATGTTGTCTGTGAATTCATGTCTTTCAAGTCATCTAATGGCTCTATGCTGGAAGATTGTGAGTCTATAATCAACCATGTATCTTCTCTACGCTTTCAATAAAAGGTCTGACCTTTCTAGATATCCTTCCATTGCATCTTTAACGAAATGATGAGTTAACTAAATCACAAACAGTTAATAACAATTCATCTAATAAAGAAGCAGACACATTTATTGAACAAATGCGTTAAACAAACCTGTAAGCATGTTGTCAAATGAGAGAAAAACCTGGCCCAAGCTACCGAGAAGGTTTTAATCACAGTAAATTTGGGAACTGCTGAAGAGCCAAAAGAGATGCAAATCGAAAGCCTCTTCACCAGCACAGTCCATGAACCAGAAGTCAATCAAGGGATGGGTAATGGCCGAACAACTGGCTGACTTCCCAACCGACGAGGCCCAAGGTCCCGAGCCACAATTTCCAGACGAAGGAATCTTCACACTTGAAGTAGAAAACCGATGGCAGTTGATCTTCGATGGAGCGGCCAACAAAAGAGGAAACAACATTGGTATGCTCTTGGTTGACCCAAAGGATGAACACACTCCAATCGCCATAAAGCTGAATTTTGAAGTAACCAACAATGCCGCCGAATACGAAGCCTGCGCCACCGGACTAGAGGCCGCACTTGAAAGGAACGTCTAGAAACTCGAGGTCTACGGGGACTCAGCCCTGATCATCAATCAAGTTTCCAACAAATGGAAAACAATAGACCCAGGCTTGCAAAAATACCACGCCTGCATGGAAGACCTCATCACGCAATTCAAAGAGGTCACCTTCCACTACTTGCCAAGAGACCGGAACCAGTTTGCAGACGCCTTAGCCACCTTGGCTTCACTTGTGGAAATCCCCGAGGGGAAGGCAATCAAGCCATTCAAAGTAGGAAGAAAAGAAATTCCTGCCTACTGCTGGGAGATCGAACCAGAACCCGAGCCCATCAATGAGCCTTGGTACAACCAGATCTTCCAATACCTCAAGAACGGGGAAACCGCCTTCATGAACAAGGAAGGACAACACAAAGAAGGAGTCAAAGCCAAGAGCATCATGGCCCTAAAATGCCTTGCCTCTCACTTTGTCATCCTTGGGGACATGCTTTACAAAAAATGCTACCAAGGACCGCTCCTACGCTGCATCAGCCAGGAAAAAGCAAACGAGCTCATGAACGAAGTCCACAATGGGGCTTGCGGCCCCCACATGAATGCCATAGACCTAATGTAGATCATTCTTTGAATGGGCTACTACTGGATCTCCATGGAGGCAGAATGTATCCATTTTGTCCGAAGTTGCGATAAGTACCAACAGTTCTTCAACCTCAATCACCTTCCTCCTCACGATATCTACTGCATGACTACTCCCTGACCCTTCGCCACTTGGGGAATTGACGTCATCGGGAAGATCGATCCACCCGAAAGCAACGGCCACAAATTCATCTTGGTAGCCATCGATTACATCACAAAATGGGTCAAAGCCAAGTCCTACAAAGTGCTCACTTCCAAGAAGGTCACACATTTCCTCAAGGAAAACATCATATGCCGATACGGCATCCCGAACGAGGTCATATCAGACAACGGGTCTCACTTCGAAGGAGAATCCGACAGACTGCTGGCCAAATTCAAGATCACACGCCACAAGTCTTCTCCCTACAGGCCGTAAACAAATGACGCGGTAGAAGCAACATACAAGTCCCTCGAAAGGATCATTCGAAAAATGACCACACAAGGACGAGATTGGCCCGAGAAGCTGCACCTTGCACTTTGGGGTTACCGAACATCAGTCAGAACAGCCACAGGAGAAACTCCATTCGCCCTAACATACGAGATGGAAGCAGTACTGCCCGTTGAATTGGAAATTCCCTCACTCCGAGTGTTGCTGGAAAATGAGATCAATGAGGTCGAATGGCTCCGAAGGCGACACGACGAACTGGCACTGCTAGACGAGCGCCGACTAAAGGCCATGGAGAACATCCGAGCCTACCAAAGCAGAATGGCTAGAGCCTTTGACAAGAAAGTCAAGTCCCGAGACATCAGGGAAGGCGATCTGGCACTCAAAGAAAAACCTCCTACTCGAACCAACCCGCTGGGAAAATGGGAACCAACATGGATCGGCCCTTTCGTGGTTCAAAAGATCTTCTCCGGAGGTGCCATGAAGCTGACAGACCTAGACGGCAATCCCTTCATGAATCCAGTCAACAGAAGCAAACTTCGTAGATACTTCGCCTAAAGAAGATCAACTTTGCCTCTCTCGGCACTCCTTGTATTGTCGAACTACGCAGACCTGAGCCCTCCAGTCCGGGGGGAACGTAGGCACCTTAATTGGTCCGATCTAAAAACACACAAAAAACAAAAAAGTTTGGATGATGATCAAAGCCTCCACCAAACTATACACTTTTTGAGAACATGTCCCCACCATCACCTTGACCAAGTCAACGACGGCGGCAACATCAAAGGACAACAAAAGGTCACTCAACATTACAAGATTGACCCATTTTAGCAAAAAGCTAGGGCTTGCCTTCACCCTCATGCGCTTCAAAAAAAAAGCTCAATCAGAAGCTACAAAAAAAAAACAAAAAAGAGCTCAAGCAGAAGCTTCACAAAAAAAAAAAGAGAGGCCAAGGACTCAGCGCCGACAATAAGGAAGCAATGGAATCGTTGAAACAGCCATCAAAAATGACTCGTCAAGGAAATCACCTCGAGGCCCGTGCCTCATCATCCAACCTTCCCACCCAAACACAAAATCCAAACAAAAAAGGATGCCATCAAGGCTCAGACTTCTTTAGTCCACAAATATAATAGAAAGGTCCAAAGCTGGACGCTGCCAAGGCTCACAAAAGAAGCAAAAAGTGAACAAGAGATCTTGCATCTTGGCAAAGCTTTAAAAGTAAATCGTAAATCACTAATGATTACAACATTTCTTGATGAGTTCAAGCACGGTCTACTCTCAAGTTCACAACATGCTAAAAGACAGCTTAATACATTTAACGCTTGTCCCCTTGCCATTCTTCCCTTTCTTCCCTCGTCCCCAGCGAGTCTTCTTTCGCTCCACGTGAGCCAACACTGTCTCTCTCATTCTGAGATTGGGGGTCCTCCCCATAGAGTCAAACAATCAAGCAGCTCGCAGAGCTTCATTCGCCCGTGCCTCAGCCCGGATTTCCTCCCTGCGAGTCTGCAAAAGGGGACCTCTCTCCGTCAGTCGGTCAACTCTAGTCTCGTAGTCAAATAAAGCGTCTCCTGTCACATTCTGAGGGTTAGACCAGGCTTTGACACTTCTAAGGCTATAGCTAGGAGGGCAACCTTGCCCCAGAATCGCTTCATGCCTGCTTCCCAAAACCACTTGGGATTGCCCGACATGCTGCTCGTACCAATCCAGGTACTCGGTGGTCAACACAACACTCTCCTGACGTCGAAGAAGCACCACAGGAGAGAAAGCGGAATACTTCCATACCCTCAAAAAATACAGAAGAGCACCTGAAGCTGCCATACAAAAAAGAAGCTACCTCCATAGTGGCAATGTCATCTCAGCCCAGCAAAGGCTCATGCCTCATCCCGAACTGCCGGGAAACGAGCGACGGAATGTAGAAGGAAGACCATGACAACCCTGGGACTCTGACAACATAGGAACCTTCCTGAAAGGCCCTCCTAGTCTCAATCCCCCAGTGAGGGACCCACTAACGGATCTGATGCGTACCAAGATGTTCCATCCATCTCTCCCAAGTGGACTGATCCATGTCCAATACAAGAGGCCGCCGAGCAAATGACCACGGGCTAAAATACGCCGGAGACTCGGGAATAGCTTGATGCCTCTCTCGCAACCACAAGGTGATCAAAACGGGGATTCCCCCTCTCATGAACCTATCCCCAGTCGCCAGGCGATCAATGCCATGAAGGGTTTCCCCAAGCACCAGCGGAGCAATATCCTCCTTAGCTCGGCAGTGCCCTACTACGTCCAGCAAAGCAACGTCACATGCCCTAAGGGAGCTGACCATGAAAAGCGTTGCTATCACACACAAAGCAAATGCATCCCACGAGATGTCACTCTCATCATCACACATGAACCGCTTCGGCAGCGCAGAAATGTCAATGTGACCAGAATCAAAAGTCATACCCTGCACTTCCTCCAACGAAGTCCGAAGAAAGCATGCAAGCTTCACGCTCACGGCTGCACTGCCAATCAAAGGAAGCGAGATGGTATCCACCTCTGGTCCTCCAATCAAAGCGCAAAAATCCTCAAAGGTGGGCATGACCTCGTTGTAGGAGAAGTTATACACGTGCCTCCTAACATCCCAGAACTTCGCAGCAGTCCGCAACAATTCCCAATCAGGAACTAACTCCTTAAGGGACCAAACCGAGCAGAGTCAAAATCTCACCTCGAAAGCCCGTCTATTATGCCTCATATGGTGCCTCATCCACATTTTGAGCCGCTCAAGGAAGTACGCTTGCCTCTCCTTCGAAAAGCCTCGACAATACTCTCGGACCACTTTGCATGCTGGATGTGTCCGTGCGGACGACTTTGCAGCCTGGCCCCACATTTTCAGCAAACTGCAAAAACAGCTACTGTTCTCAGTGGGACCTTACCCCCAACTGCTCAAAGGCCTGTCCAAAGCCATTTCCGGCCACCATACACTAACCACAAATGCATTTCCAGCTCATGCGACATGCACAAACTAAAAAAAAAAACTAGCAACAATTCCTAGGTCAATCCCCGGAATCACAAATACGTCATTACATCTTAAAATAAAATACTTTGTTGTGCAAAATACAAATGTTTTATTACAGATACCAGATGTCTGTTGCTCTACAAATACAAAAAAAACAAAGGAAAGAGGGAAAGCAAAAGAGCCTTACTCCGAATCATCATCATCTACCTCCACAAACGGAAATCTGGCATCTCGAAAAACTCGCCAGTCACATCCTCGTCATCAAAATACTGCACCCCCTCCTCATGCGAGTACTAGAAGTACTCTGAAGGATCAAACCCGGTGAAAGGATAAAAGAAGGGTTTGCGGCCTCTGGGCCCCCGAAGACGTCCCCACATCTAAGCTGTGCCGTTCCCGAACCGGCACCTCAGGCTATGGCCCTGGCTCAGCCCTCAAAGAAGGAGTATCCACAAACCTCCTCGAAGGCATTGGCTCGAATGCCGCCGCGTGCCGTGAAGATCTATAAGACAGCTTCCCCGCGAGCTTCTTTGCAAAAGACCTCATCCCCACAAACCGACGGGTCAGCATATCAAAGGATCTCCCCGAGACCTGCGCAAGCAAACAACCAAAGAAATGCTCAGCAAAAGAGATATAATCATACTCGACAAAAGAGAAAAATATAGAAAAGATGCCAAGATGAAAAAAAAGTAAGCACACTCACCGGAGCATCCGGGTCAACCCGACACCCTCCTCCTCGAAGAGTCCCCGCGAACATACGTGAAGTCCAGCCCAGGCACCGAAACATCTAGGGGACGTGGTGGGCCATCCTGCCTCTCCCTCGCCAACACCTGTGGCATCCTCAGCTTCCGCCTAACAAAAGCCCCATACTCCTCGCTATACAGGATAAACTCCTCGGCGCTCACACTAACCCGATACCTAATACTCCAGCACGTCCATATCAAAAGGACTCATCATACCAAAGGGCGGATCCCTCAGAGCTATAAGGGGCTCGCCTGCGCCATGCTTCCAGAAGACCCTGTCCCCCAGATACATGACATCGCAAGTAAGGCCCCGCATCATCTTCCTCTGCCGTGTCACCACGAGAGCACCCTCAAACTCGTCATTGCCATAACGAGTCCAAGGGTACAACTCAAATCCCGCCGGGCTATCCCTCTCCAAGAACTCCTGTACATCCCGATATACAACTGTGACCTTCCCCCTGGTCGTCCTCCTCTTCCTCAAAGGGCAGGCCTAGCACAGCATGGCAGGGTAGGCCACCATGGCCTCATCTTCCCAGTCCCACAGCTGGCACCGAAAGATCTCATAGCACCACACCTGCGACAAAAAGGCAGATAGTGCTCAGAACAAAAGAAAAAGAAGACGGAGAAATGATAAACTGCTAAACCACAAACAGCAATAAACTCATACCTCCAGTGCAAAATCAAAGCATCCCAGGGAACTGGTCGCGCCCCGGCTATACATGTCCATAGCAAAGTAGATCTCGGCCAAGCTTGCCTCGCCCCAAGCAATCTCACCAACCCTCTTCAAGTCCACCAAACTCTCCAGCAGAGGGAAAAGAGCGGAAGAGGCGTGATTTGAGAACAAAGTCTCAGAAAGAGCAAACCACAGAAAAGAGCACGCCAGCTGCTCAACCGTCACTACTCCAGTGCCCCGGCGATAAGCCCCGATGTTGGCCATGATCTGCACCTCCACATCGCTGTACAACATGCTCAAGCCCTTACGAGGATAGGGCGCAAATCCCAGCAACTCAGCCAGCACTCCATCGGATATCCTGTCCTGCCATCTCACCGGCCCCCTTGAAGGAAAGCCCGGTGATCACTGCAAAATTGGTAGGGGTCACCGTAAACTATCCCCAGCTAAAGTGGAAGGTATGCATGGTGTCCTACCAGTACTCAGACAGAGCCAAGAAGATGCCCTTGTTCTTCTGCATCTCCGCTATCCCGGCAAGGTTCTCAACGAACACGTTCAGCCCACTAGCGATCACTAGCCTCCGAGGACTAGGCCTCCCATCTCGGGAAATGTCGGGCAAGCTCCGCCACAACTCAACTATGGCCTCAAGGGACCCCTGTGACTTCATCTTCTTCACCTTCTCGGACGAAGGCACCTCATCCTGCAGGTAAACACAGCAAAGGTACGTCAATAACAGTACTTAAACAAATATACAAAAAAATACAAAAGCAAAACAAAAAAGTCTGTCCCAACACGGAAAATCACAAAAAAGTCCGTCCCAACACGGCAAAATACAAGATCCCATCAGGAAAACACGACACACACGTCACATTTTCAAAACAAAAGCCCGTCAGAAAAACATGGCACACACTACATGACGCATTTTCAAAAGCCCGTCACAAAAACACGGCACACATTGCACATAAATTTCTCCACGAAAACCGTCACAAAAACACGGCACATGTTACACTTTTCAAATAAAGACCGTCTCTACGCGGCAATTTTGCAAACAAGAGCCCGTCACGAAAGCACGGCACTGTGAATGTGTGCCCAAATATCTAAATTTTTGTTTTTAGATCGGATTCACGCGAGTTTGAAAACATCCGGTTTAATTTGAAAAACGGAGTCGCCATGCAATTTTGATTTCCTCAAAACTTTGAAAAAAAGGTTTTTATGGGTTCGGAGGTTAAGTTACCCCTTGGGAAGAACGGATCGTCGTTCACCCAAGGTGCCTTGCCGTAGCAAGTCTCCCTAGATTCCGTTTATCGTGCTTGCTTACGTGTTTTCTTGTGTGCATGTGTTTGAAAAGAGGAGGGGGGAGGGAAATGTCCCAAGTTGTCTTCCGGATGTACAAACCATTTATTGGTTGTCGCTCGGGATTCCTTGGATTTTATGTGTTCGGGATTTTGATCCCGTCCTCATCTTGGACTTGTGATCATCGCTTTTTAACCTTGGGACTTGCGTGATCGAGAGAGGGACTCTCTTTTATAGTCCAAAATGAGGTTCTTTAGGGAGGAATGACCTTAGCCCATCAATCCTACACCTTAAGACGATTGAGCTTATATAGGGGCTTCAATGCTCGTCTTAAGTGATAATCGGAGATATAGGGTTAAAGGTTATCCCTTTCTAAAGAGAGTATGGCACCTTTTATGGAAGAAACGATGTAAAGATAGGATCTTTACACCGGTCCTTTCCGAAGGGTTGCTAATGGGGACATGGGGGAAATGCATGTTTTAAGATAAAAATGACATTTTTAAGGAAAATATGACATTTTTGGATGCAAAGGATGATATTTGGTTTGCAAAGGATGCTATTTATGTAAAGAAATGATTTTAATGCAAAGGATGCAACTTTATGTGGAAAAATAGTATTTTAGGTACAAATAATGCATAAAGATGTTATTTTGAAAGCAAAGGATGCTACGTTGATGTGAAGAAATGATTTTGAATGCAAAGGATGCATTTTTATGTATGAAAACGAGTTTTTGGGTGCAAAGGATGCATCTTTAATGTGAAAAGAGATTTTGAGTACAAAGGATGCAATTTTTATGCAAAAGATGCCCTTTTGATGAAAAAGATGTTCTTTTGATGCAAAGGATACTACTTTGTATGCAAATATCCTAGTTTAAATGCAGATTGATATCATATTATAGCATGGTAAGAGTTAAAATCAGATTACAGACTGAACGGATGAAGGTTTTGCAATCTGGCCAAAGTTGTCGCGTGACATAGGTTGCCTATGTCGCGTGACATAGGTTGCCTATGTCGCGTGACATAATTAGCCATTTATAGAGGCCTTAACAGCTGGGATCTACATAGGCAACAAGGCATTAATATAGCCAAGTTGCTTCACAAATAGATCTCAGAGAGCAAGTATGTCAATAATGAACACTTCAAGAGGGTGTGGATATGCGGGATCCACACTCATCTCGAGTGTTCATGCAAAAAAACGTTAAACCGAAGCTATTACATGAAATGGTATGCAATCAGATGTGGATCTAAGCAATATGATACTAAAGCATGCAACTTTAATCAAGATACATTCATTATCCACACATTTAGTATAGAGATTTCATGTACAAAGGAGATAGAGAGAGGAAAAGGGTAGAAAATCGTTACCCTTGAAGACCACGACTTCCTATATCAAGTTAGATATAGGAGCCTTCAAACAGCAACCTCCGGGACTGAGATCAAGCCTTGACTCCGTGAGAATCGTTGGTTCTTGAGGTGTATAGGAAGTGTGTGTGGGATTGGTTGAATGGTGGGTTTATTTGAGGGAATTAGGGGGTGTTTTGGGTGTATATGAGGAGAGAGACTAGGCTACTGGATGTATTTTATCAGAGGGATACTGGGGAGTGAAAAGGGGTGCCTAAAATGAGAGGTGCTGGCCTCTATTTATAGGCTGCATGGTAGTGGCTTAGTATGTCGCATGACATAACAAGCCATAACCGTTTTCCTTCTAGAAACATGCAAGGTGGCAATCTTCTAGAAGTCTTCCTGGCAGGTTATGTCGCACGACATAACAAGCCTTATCCAGTTCCTTCTAGAAACATGCAAGGTGGCAGTCTTCTAGAAGGGAATTCTGCATAAAAGAAAAACGTGTTTCTTTAATTCCAAGCAGTCCCTTCACCCCTCAGAAGGTTTGGAACAGTTCCGGAATTGCTCCGGAACTCTAGGAAAGTCTGGGGAATTGCCGGAAAACTTGCCGGAATTGCCGGGAAACTTAACCGGAAGGCATGAGCCAGATTTGGGTACTTACAGAATCCCCTCGACAACGTCACTTGCAGGGCGAGTGGGGTTGTCGATAGAAAAGGATCCGATCTGGCGAATGCCGAGACGGATTGGGTGACCGAAGTGGTCGAGTGGCTGAACCTTTGGAAGGCTACCTACGTATCCCGAAGGAATCAAGCCATAATCGTAGTTCGGAATCCACTGGGGAAAGGGGTGTCATATGTGACGAATTGGCTGAACCTAAAGTAGGCTACCTACGTATCCCGGAGGAATCAAGCCAGGTCGTAGTTCAAAATTTTTACTAAGACGAAATGTTATTCCTTCATCTTGGAATAACGAAGATCGAAAGAGAGCGAAATGTTATTCCTTTGTCCTGGAATAACGGAGATCGCGAGGGAGCGAAATGTTATTCCTTGGAATAACGGAGATCGCGGGAGAGCGAAATGTTATTCCTTCATCCTGGAATAACGGAGATCGCGAGGGGGCGAAATGTTATTCCTTCGTCTTGGAATAACGGAGATCGCGAGAGAGGTCGAAATGTTATTCCTTCATCCTGGAATAACGGAGATCGAAAGAGAGCGAAATGTTATTCCTTCATCTTGGAATAACGGAGATCGCGAGAGAGCGAAATGTTATCCCTTCATCCTGGAATAACGGAGATCGCGAGAGAGGTCGAAATGTTATTCCTTCATCCTGGAATAACGGAGATCGAAAAAAGAGCGAAATGTTATTCCTTCATCCTGGAATAACGGAGATCGCGAGAGAGGTCGAAATGTTATTCCTTCATCTTGGAATAACGGAGATCGAAAAAGAGCGAAATGTTATTCCTTCATTTGGGAATAACGGAGATCGCGAGAGAGCGAAATGTTATTCCTTCATCCTGGAATAACGGAGATCGCAAGAGAGGTCGAAATGTTATTCCTTCATCTTGGAATAACGGAGATCGAAAAAGAGCGAAATGTTATTCCTTCATCCTGGAATAACGGAGATCGCGAGAAAGAATAGATTTTGTAAAGAAGTAGGAAGGATTCGATAATTTTTGTAAAGAAAGTGGGACGTACCCGATAATTTTTGTAAAGAAAGTGGGACGTACCCTGATAATTTTTGTAAAGAAACGGGACGTACCCTGATAATTTTTGTAAAGAAACGGGACGTACCCTGATAATTTTCGTAAAGAAACGGGACGTACCCTGATAATTTTTGTAAAGAAACGGGACGTACCCTGATAATTTTTTTAAAGAAAGTGGGACGTACCCTGATAATTTTTGTAAAGAAACGGGACGTACCCTGATAATTTTTGTAAAGAAACGGGACGTACCCGATGGTTTTTCATAAAAAGGTGGGAAGGACCCGATAATTTTTTGTAAAGAAACGGGACGTACCCGATGATTTTATTATTTGAAAATAGAATTGAAAATGCCAAGGGTAAATAAAATGAGCCACAGGGATAAATTTGAAAAATAGGCCACGGGGGCACTGGAGGGAAAATTGGATTGAAAAGGATTGGAAATGCCAGGGGCACAAAGGGTAAAACAGGCCTATGGGGGACAAAATTGTAAAATGGAGCCTTCAGGGGCAAAATTGTAAAACCAGCCACATGGGTTTAGTATGTCGCGCGACTTAATAAGCCATGTGGATAGTTTCTTTAAAAATTTGCACAGTCGCCATTTGAACTCAATTAAAATTGAAATTGAGAGGGAGACGAAAACGAGAAGAGAGAGAGAGCAAACCATCGGAGAGAAATTGAGAGAAATCAAGAGAAATCAAACACCTTTAGTCCGATTCAATTGGAAATGCCTCCTAGATTGCGTCCTACCAAGAGGGCTCCTCAACACGCCGAGTTGGCTACTCGACGGAAAGGGGTGTAGAGGAATCAAAGGCCATTTCTTCCGGAAGCTCAAAGAAGAGATTTCTATCCATAGCTCGATGAGCATACCTCGGATGTCAGGAAGAAAGATGTGGTACGTAACCTAGGTTTTTGAAAATTTTTGATTTGGGGGAAATTGATTTGATTTTCCAGACTGTGCTATGAATTGTCAAGAATTTTGTATGTGAACATGGATTGAACTAGGAAATGTGATGCTAAATGCATGCTCTAATTGATAGATTTTGACTTATTTTTCACTTGAGATGATTTCAAGAAAAAGCACGAAATATTCATACTTGTGCCATGTTTACTTGCAGGGATTGCGCACCCGTGGTTCCCCGGAGGTGATTGGTAGGCTATGGCAGAGCTTGCCGGGTAGCCAGGAGCAGATACATTCGCCTAAGGGCATGGTTTATGCCATTGGGCTGGGCCGATTCTTTGAGATGGCGAAGGCCATTGGAGACACCCAGAGGAGTGTGGATCTGGTGAGGGCATTTAGAGAGTTTTGGTGGGAGACCACTCATTCATTCCACTTCTCTTAGGGTGAGACGACAGTCACACCGTTGGATTTTGCGGTCATCACGGGATTGCCCTTTACGGATGAGCCACTCTATATGGATGAGCCTGCACAGGTAGCTGAGCCCCAGCCTATTGCTGATGCCGATTTTATGAGTTTACTTGGTTTCGTTCCCCATATCAAGAAGGGGAATGGATATGAGCTGGGTGAGCTACATGGCTTGATTGGAGAGCAGAGTAGGGACTACCTTGTGGTTGATGATCCTGTTGAGAGCCGGCTGAGAGCCGAGAGATTGACTAGAGCCTTTGTATGGGTGGGTTTTTCTGACATGCTGTTTATCAACAGTGCATCTACTGCCCTGATTTCACTGCTGGAGCTTCTGAGAGCCTGGGATGCTGTGGGGAATCTGTCCTGGGGTGAGGCAGGTTTAGCCGAGATGTACTTGGCTCTAGATGACGTCAGCAGAGGGAAGGCAAAGTATTTCACCTGCTATCATTTGGCTTTCGAGGTATCTTGACTTCTTTACTTTTGCACATTTCACTCTATCGTTTTTTCCTGTTTTTGACTTCTTCTTCTTCTTTTCAGGCTTGGGCCTTTGAGTATTTTGGCTGTTATGCATGGCAGATCCGAGATGAGTTTCCTGCCACCACATTTCCTGTTCTCAGACGGTGGACGGAGAATGCCAGGAGACAGACCAGGACACCGGAGGGTTCGAGGTGCAGGATTATGGCCTCGTATCATGACACGCTGATATGCTTGAAAGGGACTCCCCAGAGGTTGAGTTTATTCCCTTGGACTGGCCGTTATGGTGATTTGGATTTGGATCATGCTGCGCACTTGACAGAATGTCGCAAGCTGCTGGTGGGTTTGTCCGGAGATGCCCTATATTTAGCGGAGAGGGTGTACAGACAACATGGGCCCAATATGCCTGCTCGGATCCCTGATGATCCTCCAGCTAGGATGTGGCTGCCTCGCCAGCTGAGGAATGTAGATGCTTTGATTGTAGGCATGGCGGCGCATCTCTTTACACGAGATGGGGATTACACCTTATATGTGGCTAGGCATCTTCAGTCCCCACAGGTCAGAGTTGGCTATGGTGCTCAGAGTGCGGGACCTTCGACTGGTCATGTGGCTAGACCTCCTTTGCCCCCGACTTTCATTGATTACCAGGGTGGCGGTCGTATGCGGCGAGCTCATATTGATATGTCACAGACTCATCCTCATCTGCTGCTCCCGCGAGGTTCTAGATCTGTAAGTACTGCTCCTTGCGTCTTTTGGATTGCTTGCATCTCTTTTTGTTATCAATAACTGCATTTTGACACTTATTATGTCTGTTTGTAACAGGTGTCGGCCCAGGCTTACAGGCATTTGACCAGGGCTTATACTGGCGCTGTGGGCATGATTGGCAAGCTCCAGAAAGGTATGAGCTTTTGGAAGAATCAGTGCCGGTCACAGGGTTCGATCGATATCTCTCCACCTGGCCAACCAAGAAAGAAAAAGAGCCGCTTCGATGACGTAGGCACCAGCGGGGGCGCTAGCGGATCGAAGCTTCGGACAAAGAATCCAAATGTGCCTCTTCAGGGACCCGTTGAGATTGACGATGATGATGATGAGGATGGTGGGGCTGAGACAGCCACAGACTACGAGCTTGATTCTGTTGTCATCACTGAGCTTGATGACTATTATCGCATGGGGACCATAGCCTACGAGGCACCTTCTGACGATCCTGATGATGAGCCTGAGGAGGCTGAGGATGACGACGAGGATGAAGATGATGATGAAGATGGAGAAGATGATGGAGAGGACGATGGAGATGATTCAGAGTAGCCCCCTTCCCCCCTAGATTATTATGACTTTTTGGTTATTGTACCCTTTTTGGGAAAACATATCATGTTATTTTTGCTATGCACACCTTTTAGACTTGGTCTATTTTGGTATGTACATTGTTATCCTTTTGTTGCTAGAATCCATGAAATGATGATGGTATGGTAAATGGCTTGAACTGGATGACTTGAATGGATTTCTGGCTTGAATATGTACCAGGTAGATGAATGCATGGGTGTACATGGGGTAAATGAACCCTCCCCTATGCATTTGAGAAGTGGATGAGTGGTATTTGCAGCTTTTGACAAGTCGGGGAGTGCCCTGGGGAATACAGCACACTGCAGATTACTGATTACTGATGTTGGCTTATTATGTCGCGCGACCTAGTATGCCAAGTGGCTAGGTTTGTCGCGTGACATAAGTAGCCTGAACTGCACTTTTCATTGCCTTTGGAATTGGACTGGAATTTGCTGACACAGGTTGGAATTGGGTGACCAAAGAGGTCACCTACCTGGTCTTCTTGGGGCAATGGCAAAGAGATATTGGTCCCTTCCTATAAGGATGGAAACGGGGTGACCTAGGAGGTCAAACGGCCAGTCCTACTAGGAATGTGCCAAATAAAAGGGGTGACCAATATGGTCAGATAGTTAGACTTTTATGAAAAGCTTATGCACCATTGGAGAATGGAGAAAGAAAAAAAGTGACCAATGTGGTCGGATGGCTGGACCTTCATGAAAGGCTACCTACATATCCCAGAGGAATCAAGCCTTGATCGTAGTTCAAGCATCACTAGATAGTTAGGAACAATGTCTAGGATCCTTGAGATTCTGACAATTAATGGAGGCTGTCACCTGATTGTGACTAAAGCTTACGTCACTATAGAGGTAGCTATAGCTGGAAAACTTGAGCATACTTCTCAATCTGTGATAGAGGTAGCTAAAGTTGGATTTTTGACAATTAGGAAACTGTCGCCTGGAGTTATCTCGTCATAACGGAAGTAACGGAGGCGCTTTCGGGAGAAAATGTTATTATTAGCAATTGGCACGTTACTTGAGCCTAGGGGTGATTTTTTTCTTGGAAACATGGTAGGGACTGGGTCTGGATGTACATATGGAATGTGTTTGGAAATTGTTTAAGACGGGTTTCAAGCAGGTGGGGTCGTATCCCTTCGGTGCGGGCGAACCTAGCATTGTTGCTTTGAGATGGTGTCAACGTGGACTAGACTTCCCTCTTGGCCGAGGCCGGGTTTAAAACTCGGGTCTCGATGAATGTTCCTTTTTCACACTCTGGCATTTGAAGCTGATGCTGACAGGCTTTTACAACCAAAGACTAAAGCAGATGTCGAAGTGACCAAACCTCTCTTCGAGGGGTGGATGCGACTTATCGAAGCCCTGGTCTAAGGAAAAACTTTCTGCAAAGCCCCATGTCTTATTAAAGCAAGGAAATATCCTTTCATTGGCAAAGCCCCGATTGGATGAACTGAGTAGGCGAAGTTTTAGGTTTTGAAGAAGTGACTTGGTAAAGCCCCAATCTGATGACCTAGCAAAAATCCCAAACTGATTGGTACTGCGAAAGTGATCCTGAATTTGGTCTGACCAAGACTGAATCCATCTTGTGACATGGCGAGGAACCCAATGCGGACCCCAAAAATGGCTAAAGAAGCCCCAGTCTAAAGAAACGGCTTGGCAAAGCCCCCAGCCTTGAAGAGTTTCAAGGCAACCCTAATACGAATTGTAGCAGAAGAGGGAAGACCAATCCTTTCGTACTCTCTCTTTTATTTTCTTTAGTCACTCAGTCAACCTTAAGAAGATGTAGACGAAGAGAAGAATTTTAGGAAGATATATACATGCAGGGGTATATTTTTCGAAAGGTGGGAATAGATCCCAATTTTGTGTTATTTTGATGGCCTTATTTGACGTAGGCACGAGAACTCGCTTTGGGTTTGACTCTTTTGAGAGAGTATAAGCGTACAAAGGTTGGTAAAAGTGTATGGAAGCCCCTGCTGACAGAAAATCAGTGTTTAGCACTATTTTTCCTAAGATGTAGAAAAGGAAGACTTGTCAAGACATCTGAAAACTTGTTTTATTTACAATGATCACAAGATTGCTTAAAACCCTTTATTAATGTTCGGGTTATTCAACCACTAATCTCGATATGAACAAACATTTTTGATTAATCATGAGGAGAAAGTCAACCGATGTCGCGGATCAAGGTTGGCTGGTGTGAAAGAAAGGTTTGTGTATAGGGAGGTCATTGATGAGACCGGGTTTTCTGGGATTTGACTGTGCTTATGACCGGACCATTTTTGGTTGCCTACGTTCCCCTCATTGTGAGGAGCTCAGGTCGCCGTAGTTCGGCCTTGGCCGGATTGATTTGGGAAATGGGATTTGTGGTTCCTTTAGTGAAAAGGCTCGGATGAGAAGATTGGATGATGTGGCGTAGGCCTCGGGATGATTCCTTGACCAAGTCATTTTGGACGGTTGTTTCTGATTGCTTCCTCTTTCATTGGGGGAGAAAGGATTTGCACGTGCCTACAGGCTTATGAAATGCTTCTGGCTTTGCTTCGACCGCCCCATTGTTATCGACAACTTTCATTCTCTGAGCTTTGATCTTGCCTGTCAGTCAAGCTTTTGATGGGCGGTGCTGGGTCCTTGGCCTCATTTTTTTCTTTTATTTTTATGTGCAACCATGTTTTTTGCCTAGACCGCCCTTTTTTTGGGATTTTCAGCCTAGCTGGGCATTACTCTTTTTGCACCTTTTTTTTATGTGCAACCCTGTTTTTTTTGCCTAGACTGCCCTTTTTTTGGGATTTTCAGCCTAGCTGGGTATTACTCTTTTTGCACTACATTTTTTTTTCCTTTTTTTTTATTTTCTGAAGCACCTGAGGGCCAAGGTGAGCCCCTGCATGAATTTTCTTGACATCCTTGAAGTCGAAGGCAGACTCCTAGGTTATTGTTGACACGGGGTCAATCTTTCAAAGCTGAGTGGCCTTTTGTTGTCCCTCGACAATGCCGCCGTCGTTGGCTTGGTCAAGGTGATGGTGAGGACATGATTGGGAGGCGTATGGCTTGATGAAGGCTTTTTGTGAGGTAAGGAAAGTGTATGGGGAAGGCATTAGTTGACTTTCTCACACTGATTAATCAAAACGTTAATTATTTCGAGAGATTATTTGTTGAGCAATGCAAATGATCATATAAAATAAAACCATTTCATTAAATGTAATGTAGGTGTGCAAATAATGTCTTAAGTCTAGCAAGAAAAGAAGAAGACTCTTTTATAGAAAATTAAAGATTAATTACAATGTCCATGGAGGACTTGATTGAAAGAGAAAAGTACTAGAACCTACGAAGGTTGACTGAGAGACTATATTCTTTTAATCTTGCTTAAGGATAGTTAGACCCTAGTCTAGCTACTCTTCGCTGGTTGGACTGCCAGGGAGCTTGAGCTTTCCTTCGTAGATCAGCCATTGAATTTCTTTCTTCAGATCCAAACACTTGTCTGTCACGTGACCATAATGCTTGTGGTACTCACAGAACTTGGTCCTGTCAAATTTACGTGGGTTTCTCGGCTTATAATTTTCGAGAGGTGTGAGAAGGCCTCATTTCACCAAATCGTCAAAAACTTTGCTCATGGGCATCCCAACATCATGCTGACGTTTCTGACCTTGCACCTCCTGAATCGACCTCTTACCATAACTTTCTATTTTTGGCCCATGGAGGTTCTCGAGCTTCCCATATCAACTTCTGGATCTTATGCCTCAAATAGCAGCAATCATCAGTGTCGTGCCCTGGGTATTGATGGAAAACACAATGCTTAGACTCATCCACCTGAGCATTGGGGTTCTTGGGCTTCCAATTCTCCAGTGGCTTTATCATCTTTTCTTTCATCAGCTTTTCCAGCATCTTGCTTAAAGGCATCTCCATGTTGTCATAATGAAGGGAGCGGAGTTTTCGGAAGGCATTGTTGTTCTCAAGACTCGGATTTCCATTGTCCAATTTGTTCCATTGTTGGATTTGGCTGAAGGAAGCTACGACACTCTTTCCTTTGTGAGGGACTGGTGCTGAGCCAGGTACGGTTGCTGCTTGGTACAGGTGGCATTGGGTTATACTTGGTGGAATCAATTCCTTGCCTGGTTCGACATCTTGGGTCAAGGGAGTATTGATGAGGTCAAGCTTTTCTTGCATCTGTTTCACTTGCTCCATCAATATTTCCACATGGGGGTCAACGGGGACTCTCGAGTTACTGGAAATCGCAACAGGACTTGTATCGGCGGAGGGAACCACAGTAGCAAACTGACGGCTGAATTCATTAAGTCCGGTGGGTGACAGCTGAAAACTTGAATCATCCTTTGGCAACTCATGATTGCATTCAGGTGGGTATAAGGGCTTCAGAACATAGCCGCATAGCTCGAACCGATTATGTGAAGCTGGAGCATAAACTGGCAGGTATTGCTGAAACTGAGGGACAGGTGGGGTGAAGTTCAATCCGTTCTGAGGAGCTGAGGGCGATGGAGCCCTGATGAGCTGGGATGTTGGAAAGGACTGAGGAGGAGGAGTGGTCCTTGGCAAGGGATCATATGTGGATGGAGGAAGGTATTGGCTGTAGGATGGGAGGTCTTGGTTATAAGATGAAGGGACTGAAATCACTGTCTCCGAAGTCTCATCTTCGACCACTACCAGAGAACCGTTCGACTCAACTGTTACCTGAATTCCATGACGACGGAGTGCATCGATAAGCATGGCTTGCTGTTCCTCATGAACCTTATGGGCATTTTCCAAAGCCAGGACTAACTCTTCCTTCCTAACCATCTGATTTCCTGCACCCTCACTGTTTTCTGTCAAATCTGCCATTCTGACTCTCTGAGCTGACAAAACTGACGATTCTGCCGAACTGTCTGAACCTAAGGTTTTCTGCACTGAAAAGCCGCTGACCCGGTATTCTCGCCCACTTCTTTCTTGCTGCGGGAAAGGGATAGGCAAGGTTTAGACTCGGGGATAGGTAAGGTTTAGACTTGAAGGTAAGTGTTTGGGCTGAAGGCTCAAGTAACATGCACTTATCGCTTAAGTTTTACTCAAAACACCTTTTCTCCTAATCCTAATTGATCGGAAAAAATGAGACCTTGAAAGGTCAAGATTGAAAATTGGAGATCGGACCGAGGAGGTCTCGATTAGGAATTTGACCATGAAAGGTCGAGATGGGAAATCGGAGATCGGACCGAGGAGGTCTCGATTAGGGATTTGACCATGAAAGGTCGAGATAGGAAAATCGGAGATCGGACCGAGGAGGTCTCGACTAAGGATTTGACCATGAAAGGTCGAGATAGGAAAATCGGAGATCGGACCGAGGAGGTCTCGACTAGGGATTTCAGAGATAGGACCATGCAATTATGATTAATTGTTCAAATTTACTTAAAACAATGTCTTTTATTTATTTCTATTTGGTTGGAAAAGGGGGTTTGCCCTTCTTTTTCGCAACTACTCTAGATCCTGGATCAGTGGGTTCCGTCACTACGTCTATAAGCCCCTCGTATTCCACCTGTATTTCGACCTCCCAGGGTGGACAGCCCCGGGCGAGGGTCCTATAGGGCACGCGGATCCCACCGACCGAGAGAGAAGAACGCTCCTAACGGGTCTAGCGGGTCATAGGAACTTTTAACGCACGAGCGATGCGAATTATAGTCAAGGCAATACCGGGAAAGTCTCATCTTTCAGCCTTAATAGAATTTCGGCAGAATTTCGCTTGCGCGATTGACGTTTTGACTTTTCGGTAATGTCCGAGAAGATAATAGGCATGGGTCGAGCGGTAAAAGCCGGATGACACAGTGTCACATTGAACTTCGTTGCATACGCCGTGCGTGAGTCAAAATCGAAGTCAATGCCAGGTTAAGATCTTGCCAATTTTTCCTTGTCGGAATTTTGGCAGAGCTTCGCTTGAGCGAAAGATCTTTTGGAATTTCTTGGCAAAGACTCAGTCTTGATTCTTACGCATTCCGTGCGGGTCAAGGTCAAAGTCAATGTCGGAGTCAAGATTCTACCGTTTTTTTCCTTGTCGGAATTTCGGCGGAGTTTCGCTTGAGCGAAAGATCTTGACTTCCGTTATGAACTAAGGTTTGACCTTTAAAGGTATATGCAACTGGGTTATATGACACGGACTAGACCAAAAAACCAACCAAAAGTCACGGTTTTTTTTGAAACGTGTGACACGGACTGTGCATTGGTCGACACTGGCTGCCATGGGGAGTTTGGGATGATTTCGTGCGCGCCCGGGAGCATCGTAAGGCTGTCCGTGACTGCAACTGAAAAACCATCCCGGGTTTGAAGGACGTGCGTGCAAAGTGTACAGGATATATCATGTGCGCTTAGTGTGCGGTCTCCTAAAAATGTTTGTGGATGGAGGAAGGTATTGGCTGTAGGATGGAGGGATTAAGATCACTGTTTCTGGAGTCTCAACTTCGACCATGACCAGGGAACCATTTGCCTCAACTGTTACTTGAACTCCATGACGGCGGAGAGCACTGACGAGCATGGCCAGCTGCTCTTCATGAACCTTATGGGAATTTTCCAAAGCTAGGGCTAACTCTTCCTCTCTAGTCACCGGATTACCCATACCATCACCGTTTTATGTCATATCTGCCATTCTGACTTTCCGGACTGATAACCTTGATGATTCTGACAAACTATCTGAGATTTCCGCACTAACAAGCCGCTGACCCGGTATTCTCACCCACTTCTTTCTCGCTGTGGGAAAGGGATAGGCAAGGTTTAGACTCGGGGGTAGGTAAGGTTTATACTCGGAGGTAAGTGTTTAGGCTGAAGGCTCAAGTAACATGCACTTATTGCTTAAATTTTGCTTAAAACACATTTTCTCCTAATCCTAATTGATCGGAAATGATTTGACCGTAAAAGGTCGAGATTGAAAATTGGACTGTGAGGGTCTTGATTAGAGACTTGACCATGAAAGGTCAAGATTGGAAATTTGACCGCGGAAGATTGATATCGGAGGTTGGACCGTGAAAGGTCTCGGGTGGAGATTAAAGATTGGATCGGGAGGGTCTCGATTGGAAATTTGATCGTGAGAGGTCAGAATCGAAGAGCGGAGAACGGACCGTGAGGGTAGCGATTGGAGATGTGACCGTGAGAGGTCGAGATCTGAGATCGGACTAGGTCACGATTAAATATTTGGAGATTGGACCGTGAAAGGTCAGGATCGAAAGTCAGAGATCGGACCGTGGAGGTCGCGATTGAAAATTTGACCGTGAAAGGTCGAGATTGAAAATCGGAGATCGGACCGTGGAGGTCGCGATTAGAGATTTGACCATGAAAGGTCAAGATCGAAGATCGGAGATCGGACCGTGGAGGTCGCGATTGGAAACTTGACCGTGAAAGGTCGAGATTGGAAATTTGACTGTGAAAGGTCAGGATCGAAAATCGGAAATCGGACCGTGGAGGTCGCGATTTGAAATTTGACCGTGAAAGGTCGAGATTGTAAATTTGACCGTGAAAGGTCATGATCGAAAATCGGAGATCAGACCTTGGAGGTCGCGATTGGAAATTTGACCGTGAAAGGTCAAGATCGAAGATCGGAGATCGGACCGTGGAGGTCGCGATTAAAGATTTGGAGATTGGACCATGAAAGGTCGAGATCAGAGATCGGAGATCGGACAAGGTCGCGATTTGGAGATTTGACCGTTAAAGGTCAGGATTGAAAGTCAGAGATCGAACCGTGGAGGTCGCGATTGGAAGTTCCAGAAATAGGATCATGCAATTATGATTCCATTAATTGTTCAAGTTTATTTAAAACAGTGTCTTTTAATTACTTCTATTTGGTTGGAAAAGGGGTTGCCCTTCTTTTTCGCAACTACTCTAGATCCTGGATCAGTGGGTTCCGTCACTACGTCTATAAGCCCCTCGTTTTCCACCTGTATTTCTACCTCCCAGGGTGGACAGCCCCGGGCGAGGGTCCTATAGGGCACGCGGATCCCACCGACCGAGAGAAAAGAACGTTCCTAGGGGTCTAGCGGGTCATAAGAACTTTCAACGCACGAGCGATGCGGATTATAGTCAAGGCAATGCCGGAAAAGTCTCGTCTTTCAGCCTTAACGGAATTTCGGCAGAGTTTCACTTGCGCAATAGACGTTTTGACTTTGGCATTGTCCAAGAAAATAATAGGCATGGGTCGGACGGTAAAAGACGAATGATACAGTGTCACATTGAACTTTGTTACATACGCTGTGCGAGTCAAAGTCAAAGTCAATGCCGGGTCAAGATCTTGCCAATTTTTCCTTGTCGGAATTTGGCAGAGCTCCGCTTGCGCGAAAGATCTTTTGTTTTTTGGCACGGACTAGGGCTTGACTCTTACGTATCCCGTGCGGGTCAAAGTTAATGTCAGAGTCAAGATTCTGCCAATTTTTCCTTGGCAGAATTTTGGCAGAGTTTCGCTTGCGCAAAGGATCATGACTCTTGACATGGGCTAAGGTTTGACCTTTACGTATCCCGTGCGGGTCAGGGTCAAAGTCAAAGTCATTGCCGGGGTCAAGATTCTGCCAATTTTCCTTAGCGGAATTTTGACAGAGTTTTGCTTGTGCGAAGGATCCTGACTCTCGACATGGGCTAAGGTTTGACCTTTACGTATCCTGTGCGGGTTAAAGTCAAAGTCAATGCCGGGGTCAAGATTCTGCCAATTTTCCTTGGCGGAATTTCGGCAGAGCTCCGCTTGTGCGAAAAATCTCGACTCTTCACATGGGCTAAGGTTTGTCCTTTACGGGGGTATGCAACTAGGCTATATGACACGGTCTAGACCAAAAACCAACCAAAAGTCACAGTTTTAAAATGTGTGACACGGACTGTGCATTGGTCGACACTGGCTGCCATGGGGAGTTTGGGATGATTCCGTGCACGCCCGGGAGCATCGTAATACTGTCCGTGACTGCAGCTGAACAACCATCCCGGGTTAAAGGGACGTGCGTGCAAAGTGTACAGGATATATAAGGTGCGCGTCGCAGCCTCCTAAAAATGTTCCTTTTTGAGTTAAAACAGAAATTTTCAGAAATGTGTTTTAAAGGAATGATTTTCGAGACGGGGGAAATGCAGCAAGTAAGCACGTAAATTTTCTGGAGCCCGGTCAGTCTTGGAATTGAATAGCCCCAAGCTGCCAAGGCTGCCAGATTAACCTCAAAAGTGTCATGGTGAAATTGCCAATGAAGCCGCCCGGCTAGGATCCAGGGAGGATCAAGCCATACGGATGCATCAATCAATTTTCCAGGTTCCAATTCCTTTCATTTGCAGGTTGTTTCCCCAAACGTTTTGGCACCTTTTCAGCTCCAGAAAGCTTCCTGTTCAGTATCCAGAATATGCACAATCCCAAGAACCAAAAATGTATGCAAAAAGCAAGGAAAAGAAGGCAAGCATGAGAATCGGATCTGCGGCGGAAGGCTAACCCACTCAAAAAAGCTTTTTTTTTTTTTTGAAAAGATACCGGTACGTGGCATTGTTAGACCATAGTTTATCCCAAACTCGTGTTAGGAGGCGATAACGGGAAGTTTAATGGTTTCCACCTATATACCAAGTATCGTTCTTTTTTTATTAAAAATGAAAGCTTTCTTTTGGTTATCCCCAACGGAGTCGCCAAACTGTGAATGTGGTTCCCAAGATCGCGACTCTCTTTTTATTTATGTTTTTGAACCGCTTTCTCGTGTAAGGGGTCACCGCCTCACATCGGTTTGAAGACATCCGGTTTAAATTGAAAAAACGGAGTCGCCATGCCATTTTGATTTCCTTAAAACTTTGAAAAAAAGGATTTGGGTCCGGAGGTTAAGTTACCCCTTGGGAAGAACGTTTGGCGTTCACCCAAAGAGCCTTGCCGAAGCAAGTCTTCCAAGATCCGACTTTCGTGCTTGCCTTTGTGCTTTCGTGTGTGGGATGTGTTTTGGTAAAAGGGGGGGGAATGTGCCAAGTGGTCTTCCGAACGTATAAACCATGAGTTGGTTATCGCTCGGGATTCCTTGGATTTTGATATGTTCGGGACTTTGATCCCGTTCTCAACTTGTACTTATGATCATCATTATGAGACCTTGGGTCACATGTGATCAAGATAGGGACACCTTTTTATAGTCCAAGGAAGAGACTCTTTAGAAAGGAAGGACCTTTGCCCATCAATCCTACATCTTGAGACGATTTGAGCTTGGTAGGGACATTTGTGCTCGTCTCAAGTGATGATCGGAGATGTAGGGGCTCAAGTTCATCCTTTTCTAAAGGAATATCCGGCTATGGCATCTTTATTTGGAGGAAATGATGTAAAGATAGGACCTTTACACCATTACGCTCCAAGAGATGCTTCAAGTACTAAAGGGGACTAAGGGAGGGGTATAAAGATTGGATCTTTATACTCATCCTATGCCTTTTTGTACCTTAAGAAGGTCACTAGGCAATCCTTGGAGAGTGATCCAACCATGAGGGACATGGGGAATGCATTTTAAAGTAAAGATGACATTTTTATGCTAACATATGTAATGAACACGATGCAAGCTAAGACTAGGAATGTAAAGGGAGGAACTTTATGGCTTTCCTATGTCCTTTAAGAACCATTTAGGTGGACAATCCTTGGAAGCAAGGTCTATGGGAAAGGGGATGACATTTATGAATAAAGATGACATTTTTAATGACAAAAGATGCTATTTTTATATGAAAAAGATGCTATTTTCACATCATCATGTGAGAGATCCACCCTAGAACAGGCCATTTATGGTCTTATTGTTCATCCTTGGGATGGATCCTCCATGAATCCCATGTGATAGGGGAATGGGGGTATGATGATCTACATGGATAAAGACTTGATTTTTATAGCAATAAATCAAATATAAAAGCTAGTAATAGCAATATAAATGGCAAAGAGCAATATAGCAAGAATGAAAAGTATATTTTAAAGAGAAAAGGAGGAGAGGTTACCAATGGTGGTGTTCCTCTATCTCCCTTGAAGGTTTCCTAAGGAAGGAGCAACTTTGGAGGGGTTTTAGAGAGGAGGGAGGTGATTTTGGGAGCTTTCAGCTTTCTGGAAATTCGTGTTTGTATTTTGGCAGAGTAACAGTGCTCAAAATTCTCCTCTCAAAATGAATAGAGGAGGCCTCTATTTATAGGCAGTTTTGTGTTGGCTAATGAAGTCGTGCGGCTGTAACCTTTGGCTAATGAAGCCGTGCGGTCTTATCCATTAGTGACTCAGCCTGTTTCTAGAATCATGCAAGGTGGCATTCTAGAAGCTCTTTTCTAGAAAGGGACTACGTGAAATTTTAATTCCTAACAAGTCCTTCGCCCCTCGGAAGGTTTGGGAAAGTTCCCAAATTGCCCCTGAACTTTAGGAATGTCCGGGGAATTGCCGGGAAACTTAACCGGAAGGCATGAGCCAGATTTGGGTACTTACAACACCTTGCGGGGGAAAACCGTAAAGGAGGTAAGAAATCAAATTTTGTTTTGATTCTTGTTTCGAATGATGTATTCTAGAACTAGGCTTTAGTTTTTTTTTTTTACATATTTGGGCCTTTTGTTGTTACCATACTCATTTTGTGAAATTGATGATGAATTGTTGAAATTGAGCGCATATGGATTGTGGGTATGTGATTTGTTGTTCAAAAATGCGGAGTTTAGCTCTTATTTTGAAAATAAAGTGTCACTCCTTGAAATGCATGCTTTGGTGACTTGTACCTTGATGTTATTTTTGTATGTACATTGTTTTTTGTGGGAAATAATTGCCGTGTATGGACGGACTTTGTGTGGGAAATTTATGTGCAATGTGTGCCGTGTTTTTGTGAAGGACTTTTGTTTGAAAAATTGCATGTAGAGGCGGACTTTATGTTGTAAAATGTGCGCCGTGTAGAGACGGACTTTTGTGATTTGTCGTATTGGGATGGACTTTTGTGTGAAATATTGCCGTGTAGAGACGGTTTTTGTGTTGTGCCGTGTTAGAATGGACTTTTATGCTTTGCCGTGTTGGAACGGACTTTTGTGTGAAAAATAGTCATGTAGAGACGGTCTTTGTGTTGTGCCGTGTTGGGACGGACTTTTATGCTTTGCCGTGTTGGGACGGACTTTTGTGATTTATATTTTTTTTTGTATATTTGCTTAAGTACTGTTATTGACGTACATTTGTTGTGCTTACCTGCAGGGTGAGTTGCCGTCGTCTGGGAAGGCGAAGAGGATGAAGTCACGGGGGTCTCTTGAGGCCGTGGTAGAGTTGTGGCGGAGCCTACCAGATATTTCCCGAGATGGGAGGCCTAGTCCTCGGAGGCTAGTGATTGCTACGGGGCTGAATGTGTTCGTGGAAAACCTGATCGGGATAGCAGAGATGCAGAAGAACAAGGGCATCTTCTTGGCTTTGTCGGAGTAATGGTGGGACACCACGCATACCTTCCATTTTAGCTGGGGAGAGGTGACGGTGACTCCTACTGACTTTGCGGCGATCACCGGGCTTTCCTTTAAGGGGGAGTCGGTGAAGTGGCGGGACAGGATGTCTGATGAGGTGCTGGCTGAGCTGCTTGGGTTTGCGCCTTATCCCTATAAGGGCTTGGGTATGGTGTACCATGATGTGGAGGAGAAGATTACCGCCAACATCGGAGATTATAGCCGGGGCACTGGGGTAGTGACGGCGGAGCAGCTAGCGCGCTCTTTTCTGTGGTTTTTCCTCTCCGAGACTTTGTTCTCGAATCACGCCTATTCCATTCTTTTCCCTCTGCTGGAGAGTTTGGTGGAATTGGAGAGGGTTTGTGCGATTGCTTGGGGCAAGGCGGGCTTGGCCGAGCTCTATTTTGCTATGGACCGATTCAGCAGGGGCAATGTCAGTTCCCTGGGATGCTTTGACTTTGCACTGGAGGTATGAGTTTATTGTTATTTGTAGTTTAGCACTTTGTCGCTTCTCCGTCTTCTTTTTCTTTTTCTTGTTCTGAGCACTATCTGTTTTTTTGTTGCAGGCGTTGACGCGCCCCGACCCGTAGACCTACTGGGCCACGTGCCGAGACACGTACTGAAGACGCCCTTTATAAAAAAAAATTCAAAATGTACTTCCAAATTGTTTCACTTGTTAAACCTGTTTGACATTTATAAACTTTACTAACTTATCAAACAAAATTTAACTTCAACCTACTCACTCCACATCTACACCATTTACAATCACACACTTATTTACAAATCAAGGAACCTAGTTCCCAAATGAAAAATATTTACAAAACCATTTTGAAGTTTCAAAATAAGGATACATTAAGACTATGAATACTACCCCAAGGTCATACATTTACATAATGTATCCTTACCAAACTTTCCTCAAAAACCAACTTGGCGCTCTCTCGATAATCAAAGCGTCCTAGCCCCTGGCCCAGCTCGATCTAGGAAAACAATGAAATGACGGGGTGAGAAAAGTCTCAACAAGTTATTATATATGCAAACCAACGATATGCAATCATAATAAGAAACATATAACGAAAAAGTCATGTAGGTCACTGTTAGTACCCGGCCCGAAAAAAAGCATTTTTAATGTCTGGCCCGGTTTAATTAATGAGAAACCCTAATAATCCCTCAAACCCTTCATCCGTACCTGCGCCGTCATTGTTGGCGTGGAAGGTACGCCAGATCGAAGTGCCGATCGGCCCTTTACCCGTGGTATGGCCGATCGACCCTTTTTTATAGTGCCGATCGACCCTTTAACCCTAGTGCCGATCGACCCTTCAGTTGGCCCAGCCCAGATACCGAAGCACTATAAATAGGGGTGCCCGGCTCCCCATATTGAACACAATTCACTCGGGAGAAACGAGATTACTCTTGTTTTACCCACAGTTTTTTTTACTCTCTTCGAATCGCCCTAGATTCGACCCCAAAGTCTTGCTACAATTGGTAAGACTCTTTTTAATATTTTTGTTCCCTATTATTATTGTCTTATTATATTTGCATGCTTATTATATTTTAATTGTTCCTTTATGCTAGATTTAGGACTGTTTTAATATATTTAAATATGCAATAGCCGAGGATGATCTAAGGTTTCGCACAAAGAAACCCAATGGATCTAGGAACTATTTCTTTCCTTCCACCTTAGTTATAATTATCCCATGATCAACAATCCCCCAAGGATGAACGTTGATTAGTGCACCTTCCGAGGGCCTAACTCAAAGGTTCTAGGGTGTGATCATCAATTAATTCTTTCTCTCCCCTCCTCCTTATGCATGATCCCGTTTCTTCTATCTATTCCTGTAAACACCGCACACAACCAATACCCCCACATGCTAGAAAGACCGATTCGTCGGGCAATAGGAGTGATAACGCTTCTTCTTCTATTGTAACTTGACCCCCGAACCCAATTAACTGTTTAGCCTTTTTTCAAAGCTTTGGGCTATATCAAAGTGGCGTGGCGACTCTCAAAATTAAACTAATATTTTAATATGGTTTAAATCGAGTGTCACTAAATGAATATCCTATTTCGGTCCGACATTATATGATTAATTATTTTAAAACCTCCGAATGCGCGTTGCATCGGGACGGGATATTCACAGTGGCGACTCTGCTGGGGACTGTTTTGAAATTTTTTCAAACTAAGTGGGTCAGACTTTCGTTTTCTTGTATGGTGTTGTATTTTGCTTCCTTTTTCTTTTTCTCCTATTCTTAACTGTTGCATTGCATGCATGCATCTCACAAAAATAAAAATCTTTCTCTTTTTTCCTTAAAAAAGAATTAGACTTTTTACCTCACACTACCACTAGAGTCCGTGTCACACTGCACAGACACCCTTAACCCTTCGGAGAAGCCAAAGTGCGGGAAGTGTGGTGATCATGTCGCCTCCCTTCCGAGTCTCACTTGGCCATCCACTCATCAGTGCGCTTCCGCTGCACGGTGGGAGCCTGAAATCTAACCCGTGTCACCCACTTTGCTAGGAATACACTCCTTGTGACCGGTTGGTTTGACTAGTTTTTTCATATAGACAATTAATAAGGTTTTTATGTTAAGTCACTACGAATTAATGATAAGTCAAGATCTATAGAGAGAAAAGAGCACTAAAAAAAAATTTTTTTTTTGATTTCCTTTTAAAGGATGTGCCGTGTAAGGTCGAGTGCTTGTTAAAAGACCTTGTCTTATCATAGGTCTGTAGTACTTCCCATAAATATCATCTTAAATGTCTATATGAGAGAGTTAGTCGTTAGGATCCACCACTTTAGGACCTTTAGTTAGTTGCGAAAAAGGGGTATCCCTTCCAACCAAGAGTAGGTTCTATAAAATAGAGGGCTTTTTTGTAAATAAAGTGCTTAACTATCCCTCATTTCTAGGACCCTCCGAGGTCCGCCCTTCATTTCTAGGACCCTCCGAGGTCCGCTCCTCATTTATAGGACCCTTCGAGGTCCGCTCCTCATTTCTAGGACCCTTCGAGGTCCGCTCCTCATTTTTAGGACCCTTCGAGGTCCGCTCCTCATTTTTAGGACCCTTCGAGGTCCGCTCCTCATTTCTAGGACCCTTCGAGGTCCGCTCCTCATTTTTAGGACCCTTCGAGGTCCGCTCCTTATTTCTAGGACCCTTCGAGGTCCGCTCCTCATTTCTAGGACCCTCTGAGGTCCGCTCCTCATTTCTAGGACCCTCCGAGGTCCGCTCCTCATTTCTAGGACCCTTCGAGGTATTTCTAGGACCCTCCGAGGTCCGCTCCTCATTTCTAGGACCCTCCGAGGTCCGCTCCTCATTTCTAGGACTCTCCGAGGTCCGCTCCTCATTTCTAGGACCCTCCGAGGTCCGCTCTTCATTTCTAGGACCCTCCGAGGTCCGCTCCTCATTTCTAGGACCCTCTGAGGTCCGCTCTTCATTTCTAGGACCCTCCGAGGTCTGCTCCTCATTTCTAGGACCCTCCGAGGTCCGCTCCTCATTTCTAGGACCCTCCGAGGTCCGCTCCTCATTTCTAGGACCCTCCGAGGTCCGCTCCTCACTTCTAGGACCCTCCGAGGTCCGCTCCTCACTTCTAGGACCCTCCGAGGTCCGCTCCTCATTTCTAGGACCCTCCGAGGTCCGCTCCTCATTTCTAGGACCCTTCGAGGTCCGCTCCTTATTTTTAGGACCCTCCGAGGTCCGCTCCTCATTTTTAGGACCCTCCGAGGTCCGCTCCTCATTTCTAGGACCCTCCGAGGTTCGCTCCTCATTTCTAGGACCCTCCGAGGTCCGCTCCTCATTTCTAGGACCCTCCGAGGTCCGCTCTTTACTTCTTGGACCCTTCAAGGTCCACACCCTCTACTGCGGACCGCCCTAGGTCCAGTCTCTCTATCTTGGACCGTTCAAGGTCCACTCTTTGACCCTTCGTGGTGCTCTTCCTATACTATGTCCACTCTCCCAATCTTGGACCATTCAAGGTCCACTTCTCATATCTTGGACCGTTCAAGGTCCGCTCCTCTTCTCTTGGACCCTTCAAGGTTCACTTCTCATATCTTGGACCGTTCAAGGTCCGCTCCTCTTCTCTTGGACCCTTCAAGGTTCACTCCTCTTCTCTTGGACCCTTCAAAGTCCACACTCCTCATATCTTGGACCGTTCAAGGTCCGCTATTCTTCTCTTGGACCGTTCAAGGTCCACTCCTCAATTTAGGACCTTTCGAGGTCCACTCTCTCTATCTAGGACCATTAAAGGTCCACCCTTCCACCTGAGACTCTTCGAGGTCCACCCCTCGTCTCTTGGACCATCCATGGTCCATTCCTCTACCTTTGACCACCCACGGTCTACATCCTTCAAGTTAGGACCCTTCAAAGTTCTACCTCTTATCTCTTGAACCATCCGCAGTTTGCTCCCTTAGCCTTAAAACCATCCATAGTTTAGATCCTTTATCTCTAGCACCCTTCAGCCAAAGACCAACCAAGGCCAATCCTCACCCAAGACCAAATTAACTCACATAGATCAAACCTCTCTCGACCCATATAGATCAAACCACCATCTAGGGCCTACCTAAGCCAACTTACCAAGTCCGATTAGCTCATCTAGATCACCCTCACTTATATTTGACCAAGGATCGAGTCATCTTCCTCTCCTTTTTTCACCAAACGGACTCTTTTACATTCATCCTCTCTCTTTCTCTAAACTTAACCCTGGTTGTATCATCAATCGGGGCCCCCTCGAACTACGGTGACCTGAGACTCGTATCTTAAATGGTAAGGGTTACGTAGGCAACTTCAGCCCGGTCAAACTCAAAATTGTGGAGGTCAAATATTTTCTCAAGGATGCCTTAAGATTAATTATGAATCTAATTCAACTCATTGGTTTGACTCCGCCATATGTTCTTACAGAATTCCACATCATGTCTCTGGAGAAAAGCATTGAAGCCCTCAAAGAAGTCTCAAACATGAGGTTGGGGGTGATCAATCTCCTCAAAGACATGCATGAAATTGAGCAGCATCATTTGTCCTACATCCGAGAATACTTGAGAAGAGTTCCTCCTCCTGTTCAATTCCAGGATCCCTACCATTCGCATGCTTATGGTTCCCCTTATGGTCCTACACATCAGAATTTCTCATTCAGGATGCCTGCTGTGGCCACCAACCAACGAAAGGCACCAATACCCGAGAAGAAGATCAACAAGGGACATTTTGATGACTTAGGAATGCCTGTGGGTGAGTTCTTCGACATTTTGGTGGAAAAGAGTTTGATCAAGCCGCTCGAGAATTACAAGCCTGTTAATCCGAAAACTAACTTGGATACATCCAAGTTTTGCAAATACCACAAGTACGTTGGGCATACCACTGACAACTGTAAGCGGCTGAAACGCTTGATTCAAAATTTGATCAACCAAGGCCTCATTAATGAAGAAGCCCTCGTACTTCAAGGAAGGATTTAGATTCATTCAGTCTTGTAGGTTCTAGTGTGTCTTTCTTACTTCCACTTTGGGCATTGATATGTAATGTCCACTTTAGATTAGTTACTTCAATAATAAAAAAGGTCTTTCTTTCTTTTCTCTCTAGACTTGAGACATAATCTCGCATTACTTTCAAGAAGAATTGTTTTATTTATAATTATCACTTGATTGCTAATCTCACTGATTAACCCACCGGCTAATAAAGTAAACAATGAATGAATGCTTTGATTGGAGTAAACAACTCACCGTCCCTTCCTTATATACACCATCTCTATACACCATCTCTATACACCATCTCTATACACCATCTCCATACACCATCTCTATACACCATCTCAATATACCACCTCCATACACCATCTCTATACACCATCTCTATACACTCTCCCCATACTCCACCATATACTTTCCATACACTCTCCCCACTTGACCTCCTTTCCATATGGTCAAGACAAGCACAAAGACCGTTGTTGCTCATCATCAGAAAATAGCTGCTCACGCCACTGCAATTTAAAGAAGATGCAAGGAGTTTTTCTTATCCTTCACAAGTGCTACATGAATATCAACTTGGGGCTTACCAACCCCCCAATCTCGCGTCTCCTCTGATTTTCCATTCGATCGATAAGCTTTCATTGAATATGCTCACATATCTTTCTTATGGTCCGAATATATTCTGCCTTACTTAATAAGTCGGTTAAATGAGTTTGCATTTATTTTAAATACTCTTTTGAGAATGCCATCCAGTAGCGATTGAAGCTTGAACCTCTCACCATAGGAAGCCATAATCTTATCCTCACTAAATAATACCCTTTCATTTCAAGATCGACAAGTTTTGAAACCCTAAGGAAGAAGCCCATACTAGGGGCTCCCCTGACTCACAAAGGAAGTAATCACCTCCAAGCTCAAAAAAGGCGGAATGTGAAAGAAATTCAGACTAGGAGCTCCCCTGACTCACAAAGGAAGCAATCACAAGGACCTCACTCGACTCACAAAAGAAGGGACCACCTCCAAGCCCAAGAGGGAAAAGGTAAACGCATCCTAAGACATACACTAGGGGCTATCGCAAGCAAATAAATCCGAAGGCCTTTCTCGAGAAGAGGGTGTCAAAAAAAAAAAAAAAAAAAAAAAAAACCTCCATCACTCTGAAGTGAACCTCCCATCTCAAAGGTTGTGAAAATGAGATATCGAGTGAAGGTCCTATCGTCGTTATCAAGTTACCTGCTGAGTCACAACAAACTCGCGAGAAGAAGCAAAAGATTCCCTCTTGGACAAATCCCATAAACCCATTCCAAAGTCCATCCTCTCACTTTTAGAGGATTCCATCACCACCCTTGACCTTGTCAAAATCAAAGTTAACCTCACTCTTAGAGGTTCTGAAGAAGCAGCAACAAGAAAATCCCTTCACCTTAGAAATTCCAAACACATCCCTCAAACCAACCTCTCAGCAAAAGGCCCAGCCGACCTCTCACTTTAAGAGGTCATGTTAATCATCACCTAATGATCGATCGCAATCCAAAGCCCAGCTACAACCGCTACCGGATGGCATTCTCAAAAGATTATTTAAAAGAAATGCATATTCAGATTTTTGAGTCACTTGTTATCCTACGTGAGCATATTACATATTCTCTCAAAAGTTTGGGAACTCGTCCTATTCTTGAAATTCGTTTATTCGACTCCTCAAACACTGTCTGCAAAAGTCTCACTGGGGCTTCGCATCCGTGCCTCTCAGCGGCACTCCGGTAAAAGCAAGGAGACACGCGCCAGGGACTACTCCCCTCGGCTTGCGAGAACAAAGGAACAAAGAATCTTCACTTGAAGGAATGAAAAAATCTTTGGGTTATAATCAGTCAATTCCCACCTTTTCTTCCACCCCAATCTTTTTTCTATTTTTCATGAAGGAGATCAATGCAACGGCAGCCCGCACCACAATTACCACCGAACAGAGCAGCAAGCAACAACGGAACATCCTTCTCCTTCTAAAGACAAGCCAGATTTCACCTTCAAATCAAAACATTCATTTGTTTACCTATATAATTGGAATTTGATAAACCAATCAGTGAGGTCCATTCACGAACAATCAAGATATAATTGAATAAAATAATTCTTCAAATGTCTAGACAAGTCTTCTTTTTCTACATCATAGGAAAATAGAGCCAAACACTGTCTTTCTATCTGCAGGGGCTTCCATACACTTTTCCACACCTTGTGATGCTTATACTCTCCCAAAAGAGTCAAACCCAAAAGCGAAAGTGTCATACACGAACTCGGGATCCATTCCCACCTTCGAAAAATGCGCCCCTGCACATATACATTTCCGAGTCTTGTCCAGTGACTGATTGACCATTGTTCGCAACGAGGGGTTGCCCCCGTGGCCGCAAGATGACTGCGTACGCAAATAGGGACGCATTGAATCTCTCCAAGTGGGGCTTTTGTTAAGCTGTTCTCTCGAGGCTCTCTTCAGGTTTGCTCTGCATCATCAACCGGGGCTTCGCCATTCCCTTCAGGTTTGCTTTGCATCATCGGCAGGGCTTCGCCATTCATCATCAACTGGGACTTCGCCAAGGTCACTTCATCAAACATGGGGGGCTCCCCTCAACAAAAAATGGGTCGACTATGTGGTTCTTCAGAAAAGGCCAAAGGGCTCTAACAAAAATCGGAGCTCCAATGAAGTCATATCTAGCATGAAGGGCATCCCTTGTCATCAAGATCAGCATGTGGCAAACTCTTTGAGTTAGTTAGAAACACGATTAATCATAAAGGCCTCTTTATCAAATAAACATGCTTTCAAAATACTGTCCTCCTTGGTACCTTGTTTACAAAAATCACTCTTTGGTCTCCACAAATTTTCAAACTCTTCAAATCTATCAAAAACGTATCTCTGTGACTCTCAAGATGACTCGGCCCTTATCTCTGGACATCAAACTCACCTAATCCCATCTTCTCGGCCTCGCCTAGTTTAAACCATAACCTTTCTGCTCAAACTGCCTTGTTCAGACTGACCACAAATGTAAAACTCTAGCCCTAAGCCTAGGTGACAAATACCTTTCTAAACCCTAGCCTCAAGCCTAGGTGACAAATACCTCTCTAAACCCTAGCCTTAAGCCTAGGTGACAAATACCTCTCTAAACCCTAGCCTCAAGCTTAGGTGACAAATACCTCTCTAAACCCTAGCCTCAAGCCTAGGTGACAAATATCTTTCTAAACCCTAGCCTCAAGCCTAGGTGACAAATACCTCTCTAAACCCTAGCCTTAAGCCTAGGTGACAAATATCTTTCTAAACCCTAGCCTCAAGCCTAGGTGACAAATATCTTTCTAAACCCTAGCCTTAAGCCTAGGTGACAAATACCTCTCTAAACCCTAGCCTTAAGCCTAGGTGACAAATACCTCTCTAAACCCTAGCCTTAAGCTTAGGTGACAAATACCTCTCTAAACCCTAGCCTCAAGCTTGGGTGACAAATACCTCTCTAAACCCTAGCCTCAAGCCTGGGTGACAAATACCTCTCTAAACCCCTGGCCTCAAGCCTAGGTGACAAATACCTTTCTAAACCCTAGCCTCAAGCCTAGGTGACAAATATCTTTCTAAACCCTAGCCTCAAGCCTAGGTGACAAATACCTCTCTAAACCCTAGCCTCAAGTCTAGGTGACAAATACCTCTCTAAACCCTAGCCTCAAGCCTAGGTGACAAATATATTTCTAAACCCTAGCCTCAAGCCTAGGTGACAAATATATTTCTAAACCCTAGCCTTAAGCCTAGGTGACAAATACCTCTCTAAACCCTAGCCTTAAGCCTAGGTGACAAATACCTCTCTAAACCCTAGCCTTAAGCTTAGGTGACAAATACCTCTCTAAACCCTAGCCTCAAGCTTAGGTGACAAATACCTCTCTAAACCCTAGCCTCAAGCCTAGGTGACAAATATCTTTCTAAACCCTAGCCTTAAGCTTAGGTGACAAATACCTCTCTAAACCCTAGCCTCAAGCCTAGGTGACAAATATCTTTCTAAACCCTAGCCTTAAGCCTAGGTGACAAATACCTCTCTAAACCCTAGCCTTAAGCCTAGGTGACAAATACCTCTCTAAACCCTAGCCTTAAGCTTAGGTGACAAATATCTTTCTAAACCCTAGCCTCAAGCCTAGGTGACAAATATCTTTCTAAACCCTAGCCTCAAGCCTAGGTGACAAATACCTTTCTAAACCCTAGCCTCGAAGCTTAGGTGACAAATATCTTTCTAAACCCTAGCCTCAAGCCTAGGTGACAAATATCTTTCTAAACCCTAGCCTCAAGCCTAGGTGACAAATATCTTTCTAAACCCTAGCCTCAAGCCTAGGTGACAAATACCTTTCTAAACCCTAGCCTTAAGCCTAGGTGACAAATGCCTCTCTAAAACCCTAGCCTTAAGCCTAGGAGACAAGACTCCTCTCTAAGCCTTAGCAATGATTATCCCAATCTTTTAATCGCTTGGTTCTTCGGCTCGGGAAGCCATAATAATCCCAATCAATTCACACAACTATTCTTCATCAATAAACAGTAGCCTAAGTCCTTTGGCAGCTACAGTTTCCCGCATTTTAGAGGTCTATCCTCCATTTCAAAGGGTCCGTCCCGCATCTTCAAAGGGTCCGTCCCGCACCTTCAAAAGGGTCCGTCCCGCATTTTAGAGGTCTATCCTCCATTTCAAGGGTCCGTCCCGCATCTTCAAATGGTCCGTCCCGTACCTTCAAAGGGTCCGTCCCGCATTTCAGAGGTCTATCCTCCATTTCAAGGGTCCGTCCCGCATCTTCAAAAGGTCCGTCCCGTACTTTCAAAGGGTCCGTCCCACATCTTCAAAGGGTCCGTCCCGCACCTTCAAAAGGGTCCGTCCCGCATTTCAGAGGTCTATCCTCCATTTCAAGGGTCCGTCCCGCATCTTCAAAGGGTCCGTCCCGTACTTTCAAAGGGTCCATCCTGTATCTCAGAGGGTCCGTCCCGTACTTTCAAAGGGTCCGTCCCGCACCTTCAAAGGGTCCGTCCCGCATTTCAGAAGTCAAAATTATCCAATCTTTGGGTGACTCCCCGTACAGTCAAATCTTTGGGTGACTCCCCGGACAGTCAAATATTTGGCTTTTGATTCCCACACAGTTTTTTCCCACATTGCCCCATACACTTTCTCTCAGTACGCGAACCAAGACTAAACTTGGTTTATTTGCACAACACACAGAGAAATCAAGACTACACTTGATTTGTTCCATCACACACAATTTTCAAGGGGAAAATCAAGACTATACTTGAATTTCCTTTCCACAACATATCTTCACACGGAGAAATCAAGACTACACTTGATTTGTTCCATCACACACAATTTTCAAGGGGAAAATCAAGACTATACTTGAATTTCCTTTCCACACATTATCTCACAACATATCTTCACACGGAGAAATCAAGACTACACTTGATTTGTTCCATCACACACAATTTTCAAGGGGAAAATCAAGACTATACTTGAATTTCCTTTCCACACATTATCTCACAACATATCTTCACACGGAGAAATCAAGACTACACTTGATTTGTTTCATCACACACAATTTTCAAGGGAAAAATCAAGACTATACTTGAATTTCCTTTCCACACACAACATATTTTCCCACGGAGAAGGCAAGACTATACTTGATTCTCCTTTCCGTACATCTCTCAATATTATTCGAATCGCCCTTAGATTCGATCCCCAAAGCCTCGCCACAAATCGCATCTTTGGCGTGAGAGGCTGCACACGCCACTCTCGGGTACTAAACGCCCACGTTTTCGAACTACGACTTGGCTTGATTCCTCTTGGGATACGTAGGTAGCCCGACGTGGGTCCGGCCACTTGACCTACTGGTCATCCTTTTGCGACTCGGCTCAAGTCCAAAAACCTCACATCCACAAGGTCACTTTCCTTACCTCCTGAAATCCCTTTTCAGACGGATCCTATTCTTTTATCGTCGACCCCACTTGTCTTACAAGAAGCGTCGCCGAGGGGCTACTGTTAGTACCCGGCCCGAAAAAAAGCATTTTTAATGTCTGGCCCGGTTTAATTAATGAGAAACCCTAATAATCCCTCAAACCCTTCATCCGTACCTGCGCCGTCATTGTTGGCGTGGAAGGTACGCAGGATCGAAGTGCCGATCGGCCCTTTACCCGTGGTATGGCCGATCGACCCTTTTTTATAGTGCCGATCGACCCTTCTTTTAAAGTGCCGATCGACCCTTCTCAAAAGTGCCGATCGACCCTTTCAGTTTTCCCACATCACTTTCGTAACCGTTCCTCCCCAATTCCTTTCACTATATAAACCCCACTCCGCCTCACACTTTAAACACAGAATTATTCTACGGAAAACTCAAGACAAAACTTGAGGTTTCCTCCATAGAAAACTTGAGACTAAACTCGAGTTTTCTAAGTCTAAATATTTTCTCAACACACAATTCACTCGGAAGAAACGAGACTACACTTGTTTCACCCATAGTTCTTCTTATTCCCTTCGAATCGCCAAGATTCGACCCCAAAGTCTTGCTACAATTGGTAAGACTCTCTTTTTAATATTCTTGTTCTTTATTATTATTGTCTTTATTATTATTATTATTGTTTGCATGCTTAGTATATTTTAATTACTTTATTTCTTGCCTATGTCCTATATGCTAGATTTAGGGTTGTTTTAATATATTTAATTATGCATAGCCGAGGATGATCTAAGGTTTCACCCAAGAAACCCAATGGATCTAGGAACTATTTCTTACTTTCCACCTTAGTTATAATTATCCCATGATCAACAATCCCCCAAGGATGAATGTTGATTAGTGCACCTTCCAAGGGCCTAACTCAAAGGTTCTAGGGTGTGATCATCAATAAATTCTTTCTCTCCCCTCCTCCTTATGCATGATCCCGTTTCTTCTATCTATTCCTGTAAACACCGCACACAACCAACACCCCACATGCTAGAAAGACCGATCCGTCAGGCAATAGGAGTGATAGCGTTTCTTCTTCTGTTGTAACTTGACCCCGAACCCAATTAACTGTTTAGCCTTTTTTCAAAGCTTTGGGCTATATCAAAGTGGCGTGGCGACTCTCAAAATTAAACTAATATTTTAATATGGTTTAAATCGAGTGTCACTAAATGAATATCCTATTTCGATCCGACTTATACAATTAATTATTTTAAACCTCCGAATGCGCGTTGCATCGGGACGGGGTATTCACAGTAGTCTTTACAGACTTAGAGATTTTTAGGTTTTCCTCTAGCGTGTCTACTTCCACCTTCCTGGCAATTTTTTTGGTTCTCATTACATGTTTCAAGAAGTCTTTAGGGGTCGCCCTCAAACATCCGATTCCTGCGTGAGTGGGAAATTTAACTCGCTGGTGGGGGAGGGAGGCGCACAACCCGAGTTTGCCTTGACTTGGAATGCCTAGGATGGGTCCATTACCACGAATGTTACTGTGGCCTTTGCTCGTAAGGGATGTTCCCCAACTTCCAGTAATAAGTCATTCGTCCCCATGGCACTGATATTTATGGTTGGTGAAGCCTTCTAGTCTTCCAGATTATGGCTCGAGCATGCTATCTTTCATATTCATCTTCTGAAAGGTAGAATAATATAGAATATCCCTGGAGGCCCCCGAGTCTATGAGGAGCCTTTCGGATTCACAGTTATCAATCCTTCCTTTGATTACCAGGGGTTGTTCATGAGCTGCGCGACTTCCAGCTAGCTTATTAGGGGAGAAGCTGATGACTTCCTCCTCCATGTGTATCCAGGTGGGGATGTGATAGACCTTACTTAGCTCATGTATGTGGCCTTTCAGCTTTTTGTTGGAAACATTCTCCTCCCTTATAACATGGATTTTAGCCATATGAGGTTTGTCTTCCCTTTCATCATCTTTGTCATCGTCGTCCTCTCTTCTTCGCTTGTTATCCTTTCGCATAACATAGCGATCAAGTTTTCCCTCATCTACCCATCTTTGGATCATTCTCTTGGGGGAGATGCAATTCTCCGTGTCGTGTCTGTGTTCCTTGTGAAAGGCACAATATTTAGAGTTGTCACGGGTATACTTTGTTCTCTCGTCGAGTGGTCGTGGATTTGGTAGATTTACCAATTGCATGATCTTCTTGATAGGCTTAGTGAGTGAGATAAAGACCTCGTCTTATTCAGTAGCCCGAGTCCTATTCTTCCCCTTGTAGTTACTTCCATTTGAAGCCTGGTTGGTGCCAGCCGCATCAGCTTCTAGTTTTTTAGACCTTTTCTTACTTTTCTCTTATGCCAAAGCTATAGCGTAAGCCACACTATATAGATCGGATTTCGACTTAGGCTCCCTGGCAGAGAGTTCATAGATTAATTGGCCGGATCTTAGTCCGGAGTTGAAGCAAACGATCACCCCCCGGTCAGTTAGGCTTTCCTCTACCTGGCCAGCCATAGCTCTGAACCGATTGAAATAACTCAGAGTGTTTTCATTCTTCTCTTGTTCAATGTTAGCAAGGTCTGTCAGTCTTTTATTTCTCTTCCCGGCTGTTAAAAAGTGGTCCAGGAACGTCCTCCTCATGATTTTCCAGCTGTCAATGCTTCCCTTCTTTTGCTTACGGAACAAGGGCAGTGTTGTTCCGGAGAAGGTACTCGCAAAAGTCTTGCAGAGAATATCATCTGCCTTGGTGAGGAGGTCCATAGTGGATTCAAAACTTTGCACATGATCCCGTGCATCTTTGCTTCCCGCATATTTTTCAAAAGTTGGGATTTTGAGAACCGAATTGGGTGGGAGATCATTAATTCGTTGGGAGAAAGGACGAGTGGCACTGGTATCATCATTATCCACTTCCTTTCTCCCCATTTACATTTCATCAATTCTCTTTTTTAAAAGGAGAATATCTCTTGCATCGATCCCCGAACTAAAGTGAGAACTAATATAGGTCCTTTTTTTTCTCTGTGCCCATTCACTCGACTTTGTTCCTCATGTTGCTGGTGATTATCCCCATGTCTAAATGGTGCTCTGCCATTCAATAGCCTGAAATGACGAGGAGGTGTTCTGTCCCTCCTGGAAGCCATTTCTGGACGGGGAGGAGTCTTGTGATGAGGAGAGCCCCTATGCCGAGTAGGGCTCCTAGGTCGAACAAGGCTCTTATGTCGAGTAGATGGGTTATGTCGAGGAGGGGGTTTTTTGTCTTACATGACTGAGCCTTGCTCTCAAGTCAACAGAATTAACCTCCTGGTCCCTCTGATTATTAAGATGATTTCTCAAATCTCCATTATTCCGTGTATTTCCATGTCCAGGAGCCTTATTACGAGGAGGGACATCTTGGGGGGTTTTGCTTGGATCTACCAACATGGTCATGATGAGGGGGATTTTGGCTAGTAGGAAGATTTTATCTATTCCCCTGACTACCATGCCTATCAAAATGACTTTCCCCTCTAAGGGAATTTCCAGGTCTCGTAGGTCTTATGAATTCAGTCGGGGAATGCTCAGGATTCAACTGCAGCAAGACATTTTGTGTTTCATAAATGTGTTACAGAGTGTCCATCTAGCGATGTAAGAGAGTTATGCGATCAATCTGGGAGGGGAAGCTCCAGTGCCCCCCTGGGCGACATTCCTCCCTGTTTGACTACCATCAGATCTTCCTCATCGTTGACGACGAGGGGGTTTGGCAGCACCTCGTTTACTGGTTGTCCGCTAGAATGCAGATTCATTCCTAGAGGGGGCAGTCCGTCGTTCAAAGGCGGAGGAGGTGGCAGTCTCCCATTAGCAAGAGGAATAGTGGTTACAGTGTTACCATGATTCTTCTCCGTGTGAGGGTTCTCCTGATCAGGAGTAATACTAGAAGTGTGTCCTTCTTTCATTAAGATTAGGAGAACAGATCAGAAGTTTTTTGGCTATTCAAAAGTCAGAAATGAACGTTTCCCGACAATGGAACCAAACTGATGATGTCAAAAACGTTTGGATCAGCCCAAATACAGTGGCAGGCTGTATCCTGGATGTTGAATAACCTGAAAAAGATGTACAAACACGTAAACTAAGTCGGGGCTTCACCGGCGAAGGTCCTCCGGCGTGAGAATAAGTATTTTTGTGAGATAGAGAGCAAATCAATTGACAAGAGTTGAGAGTCAAAACATGCGTTACCAAAATTATGTGAATTATGACTTGTATTTATAGGTGTAGGATATATCCTTGGATAGGAATTTGTGTGAGAGGAGGATTATACTCCTAGTTAGATTATAATTTCTCACTATCCTTGTTGCAGTAGGATTATATAAGCTTTATATACGTATGCCTAGCAAGCTTGCTGCTTGACATATGGTGTTGGTTGACATGTATGAATGCCAAGGAAGAGGAGAGTAGGGGTAGGGAAGCACATGTTGGTGTAGTGCCCTAGGCTATAGTTATGTTTAAACTTGAACTGTTATGTATCATCTTTATCATTTAATATAGAGTGTGTTTATTCTGTTCATTATATGTTTGCATGTTTATTATATTGAACTGCGTCCCTAATTGTTGTGAACAACTAGTATAAGTTGGTAATGGATAATCATGGAGATGATTATATGCATGGAGATGCACATTACACTTATGAATACTTGCTAGAGAACAAGTATTGGACTTGACCTACTTATGAGATTTATGACATGGTCTGTTGTCATGATTAAATCTCATGATAGTCGTGTTATTGAATCCTTAGTACCTGAGATTATCATCGTCTTCCACATGGTGAAGATCGTGTTTAATATAGTCTAACACCATCTTTAATCGGATAGCAATAAGGGCTATCTTAGCACGGTTGGATTCATCTAGGGAAGAATGATAAGTCAAGACGGGATTTGTCCCTCTTATGAAGAGAGATGTTTGCTTGGGCCCCTCGATGAATGATGTTGATGAAATGTGTGGCCACACTCAAGTGATTTGATAAAGATCAAATACATATGGATTATCAACATATTCGGAATCGAGAAAGTATTGAACGGAATGAGTTGACATAGACCATGACTCATGTTCAATTGGACATCGTGGACAAAGGGTTTGTGACATTTGATCTATCGAGGAATCAAGGTTTAATGTTATATTAATTGGGTGGATATAATGGTTTGCTAGAAACCACTTGTGTCTTGTGAGGTCATGGTTTGACTCACTACCAACATAATATAATTCCTTTTGGGTCACACACAAAGAACGAATTTGATTCTGGCTGAAACTTAGAATTCTGGCTTGGTATACCGTGTGACATAATTAGCCACATTGAAAATTCGTTTTCTGGCTTGTTATACCGCGCGACATACTTGGCCAATCGTTGGGCACAACTCGTGCTCTTGGGCATGAGTCGTTACCGGAATCAGCACGAGTACTATTTGTGTCACGACTCGTATCACGAGTGTTTTTGCCCAAGCACGACTAGTGCCCTCAGGCACGAGTCGTGCCCAACGCGAAAAGCGTGTCCGTGCTGCTTTCCAAGGCTGGGAAGGTTTTTGTTATTGACAAAGACTTAACCCTAAGTGTTAGAAATTTATACCATTGTATAAATACAAGTCATTGGGCAACCAAAAACTCTCTCTCACCTCCATACATCATTGTTCTAGATTTATGAAATCCTAGGCCTTGATCAATTCCATAGTTTTTGCCATTGATTATTGAAAACGTTTCAATAATCGGGAAGAATCATCTAGAAATTCAACAAGAAGAGTTTTTGGTTCATTCACGTGTGGATCACCATTAGAGGGAGGTTGCTTTATCTCCTAAAGCTTGAAGATCTCCATTGTTGATTTCATCACCAAGGTTGAACAAGGAAGAAGAAGATCTGATTCGACATCAAAAATTCCAAGGCTTGAATTTTGAGATCTATTTTGACAAACCAAATCGCATTTGAGGTATGTAATTCTATTTCATAATTTTCTAATCTCTTCATGCTAGACGGATATAAGGGCTAGAGTTTTGATGTTCTTTGTTAAATTTTTCGCTGCATTTGTAACCCCAAAATCCAACAACACATTCCCCTTGTCTTGATGTGACCGAGTAGGCTCTAGTCGTCATTTGTTGAGGCCTAGATCTGCCCTTGTAGGCGCCCTCATCGGCATACGAGGGTGCCTTGTCGGCATGTATCAATATTGTGGCCTTATTTATATTATTCGCTCTGCTATGTACATGTCGAAATAGTGAAAAATGACGAGCAGGTATGACGAGCATAGCTAGGAAAGCACATTCCCTTATGTTGTATTTGTAACTTGTATGGATTATATTTTGAACCCAATATACTGGATATTGTCCGATTATAACCCATGTTCGTAATTTGATTTATACCGTTTACCCTTATCAATTGTTTCTCTCGTACATTACTTCAATCAAGAAGTACAATCAATACTATTGAACAACTTTCAATCTAAGGGCAAAATTGAGATTTAAAGGCTTTCGCCTAAAAACGACTTGTATTTGAACCAAAATTTACCTTTCAACATGACATCTATTTTAAACAGGAAGGAGTAGCACCATTTGTTAAATTAGATGAAAATGAACTATTCAAATTTAAAAATAATGGATTTTTAAATGAGCTGAAAAAAAAACCGAAAAAATAAATAAGTGAAATTAAAATCTTTAATGTACAAAAATATCTTGATTGATTAATATAAATTTCATATTTGATGGGTAAAGGTAAAATTTATGAACCGGATCGGTGACATTTTTTTTTAAATATCTGACACTTATTTTAAAAGGCGCGATGACATTTTTGTAAATAAATGAGACTTCGCGTCCGCTGCCAGTATGAATTACAAGGAGGGTAATCATTAGTTAAAATGAGTGTCAGCACAAGTAACTGACACTAAAAAATGCTATCATTGACACTAAAAAAATACAAATGCTGGGATTAAAATGATGTAACCAACATTAATTACTAAAAGTGTCACGTATGTGTTTTACTAGTAAAACTAATTGTTTTATTGGACGCGTGAGCTAAAACTACCATAAATTTTGAATCGAAATGAATCACAAAATGCATAGCATATCAATTTGAAGGAAATTTCAAGACCAACAAAACAAAACACGGTCTTCAACTCGTTACATAGGTTTATAAATCTCAAAAGACGTCATTTAGACCTTCAAATGGGCCTTTAATGTTTTTGTAAATATTGTTATTGAGTGATAGAGCATGTATTTTGATAAGTGCCAACACATGAGTTCAATAGTGTCAGCACATATGTTCAAGGGTGCAGTGCTACAATTATTAGTGTCAGCATCAGAGTTAACGACTGTCAACATCAGTTGATAGCCTTCACTATTTACGAAAATGCCACTGCGCACGATTTTTGAATAAATTGAAAGGGCAAACTTACAACAGTAGGTGTAATTTTTTTGTTGATAAAACATAAAAGGACAAATTGAAATTGTATAAGGTTTTTGTTGTTGACTGTTGTTGTTGATAAAATAACAAAATTTTAATTCGATTTTAGCTTTTTTATTTTTTAGATAAAAAAAAATGAAACTTTCATCTTGATTTAATTATTAATATCAATTTTTGTTTGCTGAATTGTTGTTGTTTCTTCTGCAGAGTTAATATAGATATCATCAAGAAGATTTTTATTGGGTTAAATTGCACTTCCAGGTTTCTTCAATCCATTGCATTTTAATTTTTTTTTATTATTAAAAGTGTTATAAGTTTTCGGTGATATTTTTAATAATGCCTCAAAAAATTAGAAAATATATTCCTGGTCATGAAAAGCGTAAGAAACAGAAAAGAATTCAAAAATTGAATGAATCTAAAAAAGGAGCACTTAATAGGTTTATTATAAAAGAATCACATATTTCACTTGAAAATCAAAATGTTGATAATGTGCTTATTGATGCGAATATGCCTAATGAAGCTAGTGTGCACATAGAACATGATAGTAGTGATAATGTGCCTATTGAGAATGATAATTTAGGTGATGTGCCCATTCAGAATAATAATTATGATGATGCGCCTATTGAGAACAATATATATGTTGAAGTTATTGATGATATTCTTGTTGAAAATGATAATGTGGAACAAACAATTCCGTCCCGAACTTGCCATTTTCATGATATATATGATCCAAGAATTTGGAACGGTCTTGATTCTAAAATGATTGATATATTGGTGAAAAATGATCCTAAGAGGGATTATTCTATATTGAAAGGCCCTAAAGATAAATTTTTTAGGAGAAATACTAGTAAATTATATACTAGAGTTTTATAAAATGGAGAAAAGTGTGATAGAGATTGGCTTGTTTACTCAAAAGAGCTTGATAGGATATTTTGCTTTTGTTTTAAAATTTTTAACAAAGGATTTGATAGAAGTCAATTGACAGATGAAGATTTTTCAGATTGGGGACATGTTGCATTAAGACTTAAAGAACATGAGACAAGCAATAATCATGTACACAATATGGTTACTTGGTATGATTTGCGTCTAAGATTTCAAAAGAATCAAACTATTGATAAGGCGGCACAAAGATTAATTGAGAAAGAAAAAGATCATTGGAAGAACGTGTTGCAAAGAATTTTGTCAATCGTTAAATTTCTTGCTAAGCATAATTTATCATTCTGTAATTCTAAAGAAAAATTGTATGAAAAAAGTAATGGTAATTTTTTGGGTTTAGTTGAAATGTTGGCAGAATTTGACCCAATTGTCCAAGATCATGTTAGACGTATCACTAATAATGATATTCATATTCATTATCTAGGCCACAATATTCAAAATGAGTTAATTATTTTGCTTGGTTCTACGTACAATTAAAACAGAAATAATTAGAAGAATTAAACAAGCAAAATATTGTTCAGTGATACTCTATTGTACTCCCGATGTTAGTCACAAAGAGCAAATGTCTTTGATATTAAGATATGTGAATGTCTCATCAAATCATGTTAGTATTGAAGAATCTTTTTTATGATTTTTGAATGTGAATGATACAACTGGTCAAGGACTTTTTGATATTTTACAAAATGAAATTAAAATGCTTGATCTTGATATACTTGATGTGAGAGGACAAGGTTATGATAATAGCTCAAATATGAAAGGAAAACATCAAGGAGTACAAAAAAAATTACTAGAGAAAATTCTAGAGCTTTTTATACTCCTTGTGATTGTCATAGTCTAAACTTGACATTATGTGATATGGCTAATACATGTGGTAAAGCTACAGACTTTTTTGGAATTATACAACGCATATACTCCCTCCGTCCCGGCCGAAGTGTCACCTTTTATTCAAAATGGTATCCCGTTTGAAGTGTCACATTTCCTAAAAAGGAAATGTTTTATTAATATTCTATTATCCCATCCACTATTCCCTCCACTAATTCTCTCTCCTCTACACTCACAACACTTTTTAAATTCACTATTTCCTCCACTAATTCTCTCTCCTATTTTCAAATTACACTCACAACATTTTTTCTTCCCACATTTTTTCTTAATTTGCATGACACCTCTAAAAGGGTGACACTCTTGGTGAAACGGAGGGAGTACACAATTTTTTCTTGTTCTACAAAAAGATGGCAAATTTTAAAAGATAATGTGAAAGGATTAACTCTAAAATCATTATCATATACTCATTGGGAAAGTCGTGTTGATAGTGTCAAAGCTATACGATTTCAAATGTTAGAAATACGAGAAGCTTTGCTTCAAGTAGCGAATATTGATAATGATTATAAAGTAAAGAGTGAAGCTAAATCTTTAGCAACAAATGGCTTGGTGATTTTGAATTTTTGATTGCAATAATTATTTGGTATGAAATATTATGTGCTATTAATCTTGTGAGTAAGTTTTTGCAATCAAAGGACATGCTTATTGATGTGGCTATTGAAAAAATAAAGGACTTGATTTCTTTCTTTGAGACCTATAGAGAAACTGGTTTCAATAATGCCTTAGATAGTGCAAAAAAAATTGCAATTGAAATGAAAATTGATCCTATCTTTCCTCATAGACGTGAAATTCGAAGAAATAAGCAATTTGATGAAAATTCAAGTACACCATCAATTGCTCCATTATCAGCCGAGGAGTCATTTAGAGTTAATTATTTTCTTTACATAATTGATCAAGCAATTAGTTCTCTTAATAGAAGATTTGAGCAATTTAAAAATTATTCTAACAAGTTTAAGTCATTAGATGATACTCCCTCCGTCCCGACCGAAATGTCTCAAAATGGGTTCGGCTCGGGAATTAAGAAAAGTGATGTAGGAAAGAGAAAAAATTTAAATGTTGTGAGTATGCAAAATTAAATATGAGAGAGAATGAGTGGGAGGAATAGTTAGGAGAGAGAATGTTGTGAGTGTAAAAGTAAAGTAGGAGAGAGAATGAGTGGGTGAAATAGTAATAAAAACTTTCCTTTTTTGGGTTGAGACATTTTAAATGAGACGCCCAAAATGGAAAGTTGAGACATTTGGAGTGGGACGGAGGGAGTATGAGTTTGAAAAATTTTTGCATTCAATTTGAAAATGCACTTAAACATAATGAGTTATCTGATATTGATATTGATGAAAATGAATTATGTGTGAAACTAAAGTTGCTTAGGGAGGTTTTTCCCGAAAATATAGTTGGAGCTATTGATATTTTGAAGTTTTTGAAAGCCATGGATTGTTTTCCTAATGTATCTATTGCTTATAGAATTTTGTTGACTATTCACTTATGAATGTTGTTCTCGCAGAAAGAAGCTTTTCAAAATTGAAGTTGTTGAAGTCTTATATGCGTTCTATAATGTTACAATAGAGACTTAATGGATTAGCGATGATAGCGATTGAGAATGAGCTCTTAGAAAGTGTAGAGTATGAAGATTTGATTGATGATTTTGCTTCGAAGAGCGCTCGAAGAAAATCACTTTTTAAATAAAATATTTAAGTTATAATCAATGTAATAAATTATTTTTGAATTTTAGTGCTTGATTTTATAAAACTTTTATTTTTATATGAAAGTACTTATATATATTTTATAGTTATTGTAATTTTTATTTTTTTTTTATATATTAGGGCCCAATTTTTATATTTTGCATAGGACCCCTATAATTTTCGGGACGGCCTGACCCTAACAGTAATGGTGTGTGGCGGTTGCACTGCACCAATGAAGTTGCCAGAACAGCATGTTGTGAAATAATCGATTGAAAATTATTTTTGGATAAGTGAGATACATAAGTGGCCACATGATCATTTAAGTGCACGTGAATATTCTAAAAGAACAAAAATCAAATCCTTTAAATTAATATGCATGTATATGGCATTATTCAATAATTATGATAGTTATGATCCATTGTACTGTACAGAATTTTAAAAGGGCTCCTCTATTAATTGACTACAGTTTTTTTTTTTTTTCTTGATGACTTATAGATAGATTTTGGGATATATTGTTCTCCTCCAATTAAAAAAAGGCAATTTCCTTTAGGATATCTCTGACAAGATTTAAACCCAATTTATAAATAACATTTGAATAATTTTCCAAACACCCATCAATAATACAAAGATATAAATGCCTTTATTTCTTTGCACTCGTCGTTCTTCAGGACCGAATCCAAGCCCAAAACTGAAAACTACTCCCTCCGTCCCGCTAATATCCGCACTAACACTGTTTGCGCAGGAATTAAGGAATATGATATTTTAATAAAATGTTGTAAGTGTAAAAGTAAAGTAAGAGATAGAATGAGTGGAGGGTGTAATAAATTATAATGGTGTTGTGAGTATTAAAATAATGCAGGAGAGTGAATGAGTGGGGTTGGGTGCATATTTTATTAATATAAAGTTTCCTTTTTGGGAGTGTGCGGATATTAGCGGGACGCCCAAAAAAGAAAGTGTGCGGATATTAGCGGGACGGAGGGAGTATATTTTAGTCACTGAAATTAGTAAAGTTATATATTGGTCACTAGACTTTCTGACATTTCTGATCAGTTATTGAACTCAAAATAGTTTCAATCTCATCACTTCAGTCTCAAAAATTACAAATGAATCACCGAGTTTTTCAGAACATCACAACAGTCTTTAGGCTTTCCAAAAAATAAATACTTCCATTTTTTTATATTTTTCACATTATTACACTCTAATTAAGTCACTTATTTATCAAAATGTCAAAAGTTAAGTCACTTATTTATAGAAATGTCACCCAATATATTTATTTACAGAACTGTCATCTCACTACCGGTGCTACTCTTATACCTGAGGTATAAAACTAATTCACCTCTTATAATTCAGTTATAAGACAATTTTTTCAACCCAAAAAAATCAAAATTTCAATAATAACAACGAATTAGTCGCATTGCTAATAACACTCCTCCTCCAACTCTCCATGTAGAAAAGTTGTTTTTACATCTAGCTGATCGAGCTCCAAATCCTGATGTGTCACCATTGCTAATAACACTATGATAAAAGTTTGTTTAACCACTGATGAGAAAATCTCATTGTAGTCAACCCCCTCTCTCTCCGTGAAACCCCTATCAACCACACGAGCTTTATACTTGACCCCCTCTTATGGTGACATACCTTCCTTTTTCTTGAAGACCCAGTTGCAAGTCACAATCTTCCTGCCTTCTAGCCTCTTAGTTAACTCTCATGTGTGATTCTTTTGAAGTGATTTCATCTAATCTCTCAAAGTTGCATGCCACTGCGCAGACTCTAAACATGTAACTGATTCCTTGAGTGTGGTTGGCTCTGAAGGATCGAACTCCACCTCCTCAATAACCTGAAGTGCATAATACACCATGTCTTCAAAATTATACCTCACAGGAGGCTTCCCGAAATTACTCCGTCTAGGCCCTCATGAGCTAACCCATGTTCTTCGGAAATTCGTGATGTACTGTCTGGTGCCTCTGTCTCTAACGGTAGTTCTTGATGAACATCTGACTCCATGGACTGCTAAACTTTGCATTATCTTGTAGCTCCACCTGTTTATCAACACTACCAACATCTGATACAACCACAAATCTCATAATAGGATTAAGCACATAATTTTCATCAAATACAACATTCCTGCTTATGATAACCCTACCTTCTGATAAAGACCAAATCTGGTATCCCTTAACACCATCTCCATAACCCATGAAAACTCCTTTTCTAGCCCTCGGCTCTAACTTCTCATCATCCGCATGATAATAAGTAGTACAACCAAAATCCCTTAAATTTGAATAATCAACGGTTTTACCTAACCATACCTCATTGGGAACTTTGAGATTGATACTTGTATGTGGTTGCAATTTATCAATAAACATGTTGTACTATCCGCTTCTGCCCAGAACCGCTTATACAACCCTGCATTGGAGAGCATGCACCTTGCTCTAGCCAACAATGTCTGATTCATACGCTCTGCGATACCATTCTGCTGTGGTGTACGCCTGATAGTGAGATGCCTAGAAATCCCCACTTTCTTGCAGAACTCATCGAACTCAGCACTAAAGAACTTCAACCCATTATCTGTCTGGAGTCGCTTGATCTTCTTTCCTATCCGATTCTCCACTAATATCTTTCACTGTCTGAAATTTGTGAGAGCCTCACTCTTATGCTTCATAATAATCACCTAAGTATTACTCGAGTAGTCATCAATAAAAACAAGAAATACCTGTCGCCCATCAATGATTCCTGACATGAAGGTCCCCAACAATCCGATTGAATGTAATCCAGACTTCCCTTCGTATTATAAACCCCCTTAGAAAACTTGTTTCGATACATCTTCTCAAGTACACAACGCTCACAAAAATTAAGGTACTTGACCTTATGGCCAAATAGAAGACCATGATTCACCAATATCTGCATCCCTCTAATTCTTATGTGCCCAATCCTAATATGACACAACTTGGTCACATCCTCCTTGACCACTTCAGATGATGCAACCAATACTGACCCAGAAAGTGTCCTTCATTGGAGGAAATACAAGGAGCCCCTCTTAAGGCCTCTCAGAACCATTTCAGAACCTTTGCAGTCATAAACTGCTTCACCTTTACCTTTGAAACTGTACCCTTTACTGTCTAGATGACTAAGAGATATCAGGTTCTTCGTCATTTGTGAAACATGTCTCACATCGTTCAAAATGTAGAACTTACCATCATGAGTTCGCAGCTTGATAGAGTCAATACCAACCACCCTGCAAGTAAAACTGTTAGTCATATGAACATTACCACCATATACCTGCTCATAAGTTGTAAACCACTCTCTCCTCGTACTGATATAATAAGAAGCCCCATAATCAAGAATTCACGCATACGACTGTTTTACAGACTCTTCTGTCACAAGAGCATAATCCCTATCAGAGTTGATCATATCAACTTAGCTTCATTACGATTTGGAGGCTTGCCTCACTTCTTCCTAGTACAATATGTCTTCTAATGTCCCTTTCCCTTGCAGTAATTACAAATACCATCAGGTTTTAGTCCTTTTTTGCCAGAACACTTCTTCTTCTTCTGCTTGCTGCTAGAACCCCTACTGTCTTTCGCAACCAAACCTGATGTCTGATTATCTGTACCACTATTTACGCTTGCCTTACGACACAAGTCTCTAGTCTTGAGCGAGAATTTCACCTTCTCTAGAGTTACCATTTCTTTACCACTGATAATAGAGTCAACATAGTGCTTATACGATAAAGGCAAAGAAAGAAGAAGCATTAATGCAGCAACCTTAGCATCTATATCATGCAATTCAAGTAATAAAGATGTAAATCTATATAGGTGATCCTTAATGGGTATACCTTCCTGCATTCTGAGAGAATATTGCATATGGTTAAGATATAGCTTGTTGGTCAATGATCGTGTCAAATAAATATCTTCTAACCTAACGTAAGCCATAAAGCACCTCCAGAATCGGTATCTACAATATCCGCTAAAATATCATCATCTAGACACCTTATCATTTTATAGTGGCGCCTCTCATATAGCGCGATCAGATCTGCCTATTCCTTCTATCCTACTGATGCCGAAAAAACGCAACGGAAAGAAAAGTATGAAAAAGCGGATAGAATGCTCACCACTCCAAGGAATCTATCTTGGAGATATAGAGCATAAACAACTCACCACTCAACGGAATCCACCGAAGAGATACAGGGTTGTGTGTTCACCACTAAATGAAATCCACCGAATAGATACAGAACAATAAAAGATGGTACAAAGCTCAACTTTATATTTTTATAAACTCAAATATTCAACTCCTTATAATGATAATTTGTAGGCTATTTATAGACTATTTGGAACATCCTTCCAAACTTAGGAATCATCAAAATATGAAAGGAATAAGTCTTATAATTAATTACATATAGATAAGATAGATGATATATCCATAGATTCATGAAACTCAAGAAAATAGTCAAAATTCGGATGTATGCATCTCTTTGACTGCCCTTTGGTAAAACAGTCATAACTCTCTCTAGAAAAATCCAAATGCCAATCCGAAAAGTGCTGTAGAAACTACACTCAAATACCTTTCCAATGATATATTATTTGTAATGTTTGGCCGAGGATATTGATAGATACAGCCGGTTCAAGTGGACAGACTTTGTTGAGTTTGTCAAATACCAACAATTCAGTTCCCGCATCATTCTCCCTTGGTTGGAGAAAATTCGTCCTCAAATTTTAATGTGACGATGAATTTTGAAATCATATATCTTATATCGAATGTCGGCATTGTGCTTACATGAAGGAGAAAACGTAGGTTGTCTTGAAAATGACCAATAGTACTCCCTTGACAATAGCTCATCATGAGCATGCTCCCTTTCCACTTGTGGATCTTCAACAACACAAGGAACATATGTGAAATATTCTCCTCCAATTATCTCAATTGACTCATCACTCTCTTCATCATAGATTGGTGGCAAAGACCAATCAACAATGGGTTGCAGAGAAATTGAACTGGTAAATGGCCAATAAAGATCCGCCATCTTTGATTGAGAAAGAACAATATTTTTTTAAGATTTTTTTTTATATAATAAAATGCGATGGAAACGAATTTGATGATGGAGAAAGAGAGATGAAAAGGATGATGAAAGGGATAAAAGGATATCTTTACCAAAACAAGGAAATCCTGATTTCGGCTCTGATACCACTTGATGTCGGATAAAGGTCAGAGCGGAAGAAAAATATAAAATGGATAAAAAAAATGGATAGGATAAATAGGAATGCTCAGCACTTTTGAAATCCACCAAAAGATACAGGGCATATAACTCACCACTCAATGAAATCCATCAAAGAGATACATAGTACAACGTTATTCAAGGCTCAATGGAATCCACCAAAGAGATAACAACAAAATAAGAAGGCACTAAGCACAACTTTATAATTTTATAAACTCAAAACTTCACCTCCTTACAATGATAATTTGTAGGCTATTTATAGACTATTTGGAACATCATCAAATTGGTATCAGAAATTATGTGGGAAAGAACCACCTTGATATCATTAAGATTCATTGTTGATGTAGTTGGTTTCTTCAAGAAATTATGAAAAGATCAGTTTGATATTGGAGTCTAAAATAATAAATACCAGAAGTTTGGGTTCACTTCAAAGACAATCTGGTAATTATAAATAATTTTCCAGTAGCTGAATTACATATCCTCGGAAAGATCTTCGAGTCTAATTTGCAACACACTTTTCGGATCGTCTTTTGGATTTTTCTAGAATAAGTTATGACCACTTTACCAAGGGCTGCGCACATGGACATGTACATCCGAATTTTGGCCAAGACCCTTGGTTTTTCATATTCCTAGGCCTTCTTATCTATTTATAATTAATATATTACTTATCCTAACTTGGAGGGTTGTTCCAAGGCTTCTATAAATACCCTAGAAAGTCATTGTAATGGATGGAGTTGAGTTATATAAAATATATTGAGTCTTTGACTTGTTGAAGAAGATGAATTTCTTCTTGTTATATCTTATCCCTTAGGTTGGGTGCCTTCGGGTGGCGATATTGACTTATATTCTTAGGTGGATTCCTTTGAATATCGAGTTGTTTACCCTTTAGAGAGTTCACTTGTGTTACCTCCTTTGTCTTCTCCATTTTCCCGGCATCAAATTGGTATCAGAGCTATGGTCGATATGCTTCCGCGGCATTACCATGCAAACCGGGATGTGATGGTGAGAGATCTACGGAGACAAGTGTAGCAACTCAAGCGTCGTCTTGCACGCTACGAGACTTTGGAATATGATGATTCACGTCATGATTCAAAGTTGTTGACAACAAGTGACTGTGAGAAGATTTTCCTTTTCAATCACACTTTTGATGAGATGTCGATTGAAGAGGCTTCTCATAGATTTGATTATCGATTTAACCTTACATTCCAAAAAGTTTATGATGATGAGATTTTTAAAAATCTTGAATGGCCATTTTCACATTCAACAAGTGAAAACATTGTTGTTGATTGGGATAAAACTCCGGTCTATAATGAAGATCCAACATACGACGAAGAACCTGAGGAGTCCATTTGTGTTCTTGATGATCCATCTTACGATGAAGAGAGTGAAGTGCCTAACGGTATTAACAGAAATAATTGTGTGAAGGTAAGCTTGTTTAAATTTTTGGATTTTTGGTATTATGATAGCACAAAATCAAATAAATATTTATGCTTCTTCTTTTGGCCCATTCATCACAAAATTATTCAAAGTAAAAGATGTTTTGGGAAGATTCTTAGTCACTTCAAAATTCGAGGGCGAATTTTCTCCAACCAAGGGAGAATGATGCGGGAAAGAACCACCTTGATATTATTAAGATTCATTGTTGATGGAGTTGGTTTCGATTCAAGAAATTATGAAAAGATCAGCTTGATATTGGAGTCTAAAATAATAAATACTAGAAGTTTGTGTCCACTTCAAGGACAATCTGGTACTTATAAATAATTTTCCAGCAACTGAATTATATATCCCCGAAAAGATCTTTGAGACTAATTTGCAACGCACTTTTCGGATCGTCTTTTGGATTTTTCTAGAATAAGTTATTACCACTTTACCAAGGGCTGCGCACATGGACATGTACATCCGAATTTTGGCCAAGACCCTTGGTTTTTCATATTCCTAGGCCTTCTTATCTATTTATAATTAATATATAACTTATCCTAACTTGGAGGGTTGTTCCAAGGCTTCTATAAACCCTACAAAGTCATTGTAATTGATGAAGTTGAGTTATATAAAATATATTGAGTCTTTGACTTGTTTAAGAAGAAGAATTTCTTCTTGTTATATCTTATTCCTTAGGTTGGGTGCCTTCGGGTGGCGATATTGACTTATATTCTTAAGTGGATTCCTTTGAATATCGAGTTGTTTACCCTTTAGAGAGTTCACTTGTGTTACCTCCTTTGTCTTCTCCATTTTCCCCGTATCACCTACCTTCTTATCCTTTTTCGAACTTCCTGTTGTTGCAGCCGCGACAACACCAGTGGAAACGGCTTCTGCTTTGCCCTTTAAATCCTGACGATTCCTGATTGCAGCAGCCATTTTAGCCCACAAACCCTTATCTCTTAACAGGGCTTTCATCTTGATTTGCCAAAGATAAAAACTATTTTCCTATTAAACTTTTCGATTGGTGATTCAATTCCTGATCCCATTTTTTTTTTCTTTCTGAAAAAAGTTTTTTTCCCTAAATTTTTTATAAATTGACTTCATTTATGCATATACAACATTGTAATTATGTTTATCCCCTAAAAAATTGTTACACTCTTATATATAATCAATTAAATTGAATTTTGATCAAAAAGTTTATGCTATATAATTTAAATATTATAATGAGATTCCAAAAATATTATTAATGCAACCATCCAAAATATTATCAAATATTATAATAGTAATATTTTAGTTGTCTCAAATAAACATTTATATTTTAAAAATTAAATGTTCCAAAATAAATCTATTAAATATGAGTAACTCTTGTGAAAAATTAGTTTTTTTCAAAATGTTATAAAAAATTAGTTTTCAGAACAGTTCATCACTCTTATTAGTTAAATTTAGCGCTTTAAAACTAATTTTTTTCTTATGTTACAAAAATATTAGTTTTTTTGCGAGATTTTGACATTAAATATTACTAAAACAATAATTGCTGACATCAACTCGAGACACTTGGCAACACCATGTAAAAAATTTCTCTCCAAAATCACTTGCTGACATCATTCCTCATTTATTAAATCATTTAATTAAATTATACTAACTACTTTAAATATTTATATGTGTACATTAATTATGTGTAATAATTTACTTTAGTAATAAATTTAGTTTCTTCCATTTGAATTTAATTCTACGTCAACCTCTCCTCTCTCTGCCTTCATGCATTACACTCATATTTTTTTTATTTTTTCCCTTTTATTTGATCTTTATGTCTTGTAACAATTTCACTATAATTTTGTAATTCGTACTTAAATGAGATTATAGAATGAGAATAACTTACAATAGGGCATATTTATTTTGCGATTTAATGGATAAGTTAAATGACTTTTTAAAATACGATATTGATAAAACTATATATGCTCAACTTTGTTCAAATTAATCAACTCAATTTCTCATAATAATAAATAAATCTTATAGCTTTAGTTTTAAAATATTTTTTAAAATCTACTTTAGTTTTAAACTTAAAAATATTTTAAGCTAAATTTAATTGAAAATATATTTATTTGATTCTTAATAAAATCGGAATTGAATTATTAAATTATTTTTTCATATTGTTGTTATTTTTAAGGTGCGAGATTTAAATATATCTTAAATATAAACATTTAATATTCGTTGTTATAAATAATTAGTATAAATATTTACTCGCATTAATTGTTGCCCTCCTACAATTTCTCCCTCTCAAATTATTTTATTTAAATCAATTACACGCCTCCAATAAATTTCAACAGGTGAAGGTGACATCAATTTTAACATTTAAAATTACTCTATTAATTATATCTGATCATAAATAAAGATTAATATAAACAAGCCTACACCAGAGGTGAAGGTGTCCTCTTGTAGTAAGATTTCTTTTTTTTTTCATTTTTAACATTCGTGAATAAATATTTCCTATTCGGTTTAAAATATATTTTGTAAAATGACATTTTGTAGAAATTTAATTTGGGCAAAATTTGTTCTTGTTATTCTTCTCACCAAAGGAGGATATATAAATAATACAAGAGTTTTGAAAAAAGAAAATACTAAGGAAAGAAAATACTAAAGAGAAAAGGAAACACAATCCTTTCTCAAAACAACTTCTTTCCTAAAAACAAATACAAACGTAAATAGGAAACTGATGGGAAGAGGGAGCGGACGCTCCCCCACAATGGGAGCCGACACTCCCCGACACTACAAGGAAAACCGGATTTAGAGACGGAAATTTAGAGACGGACGGAATCCGTAGCTAATTTGGCGACAGATTAGAGACAGAACCAAAAATCAGAGACGGATTCGGATTCCGTCTCTAAATTAGAGACGGATTCAGATTCCGTCTCTAATTCAGAGACGGAATATGAATCCGTCTCTAATCTCGAAGACGGAATCGAATCGAGTCTCTAAATCGAAGACGGAATCAGAATCCGTCTCTAATTTAGTGACGGAATCGATTCCGTCTCTAATTTAGAAACGGATTCGGATTCCGTCTCTAAATTTTAGAGACGGGTTTTGTATCTGTCTCTAAAATAGAGACGATTCGTAATCCGTCTCTAAATTAGAGACGATTAAGAATCCGTCTCTAAATTAGAGACAGCATTCGGGAATCCGTCTCTAAATTAGAGACAAATTCGGAATCCGTCTCTAAACTTTAGAGACAGATTTTAACCCGTCTCTAATTTAGAGACAGATTTTTTGAATCCGTCTCTAATTTAGTGACAGATTCAACATCTGTCTCTAAAATTTAGAGGCGATTTAGTATCAGTCTCTAAATTTGACTTTTCTTCTATATACTTTCATTTGTTTAGTTTTTTTCTATCTTTTTTTCTATAACTTTTTCTAAAAAAACCACTGATTAACAAAGGCTAAAATATTGTTTTCTAGTCAATAAAAAAATTTTAGAAAAATAAAAAATAAATATAGGGTAGTCCGTCCCTCTTTTGACTTTTCTTCTATATACTTTCATTTATTTAGTTTTTTTCTATCTTTTTCTATAACTTTTTCTAAAAAAAACCACTGATTAACAAAGGCTAAAATATTGTTTTCTAGTCAATAAAAAATTTTTAAAAAAATAAAAAATAAATATAGGGTAGTCCGTCCCTCTTTTGACTTTTCTTCTATATACTTTCATTTGTTTAGTTTTTTTCTATCTTTTTTTCTATAACTTTTTCTAAAAAAAACCACTGATTAACAAATGCTAAAATATTGTTTTCTAGTCAATAAAATTTTTTTAAAAAAATAAAAAATAAATATAGGGTAGTCCGTCCCTCTTTTGACTTTTCTTCTATATACTTTCATTTGTTTAGTTTTTTTCTATCTTTTTTTCTATAACTTTTTCTAAAAAAAACCACTGATTAACAAAGGCTAAAATATTGTTTTCTAGTCAATAAAAATTTTTTTAAAAAATAAAAAATAAATATAGGGTAGTCCGTCCCTCTTTTGACTTTTCTTCTATATACTTTCATTTGTTTAGTTTTTTTCTATCTTTTTTTCTATAACTTTTTCTAAAAAAAACCACTGATTAACAAAGGCAAAAATATTGTTTTCTAGTCAATAAATTTTTTTTTAAAAAATAAAAAATAAATATAGGGTAGCCGTATACCATTTTCACAAGATCGGGACACATTCCTTAAAACCCTACATAATGGCACATATTTGTAACTCAGTTTCCATTTGGATTTTGAGGAAAGTCATAAAGATGAAAAACACTTTAAATGTCATTTAGAATGTAGAAAAAAATTTAAAAAAAATAAACGAGGTAGCCGTATACCATTTTCACAAGATCGGGACACATTCCTAAAACCCTACATAATGGCACATATTTGTAACTCAATTTCCATTTGGATTTTGAGGAAAGTCATAAAGATGAAAAACACTTTTAATGTCAATTAGAATGTAGAAAAAAATTAAAAAAAAAATAAACAAGGTACCCGTATACCATTTTCACAATAATATCATTATTAGTCTTATTATTAATTAATAACATTATTATTTAATAACATTATTATTTTTGATATTATGTATTATTACTAGTTATTATTAATATTATTTTTTGATATTAGGCATACTACTATAACTACTATAACTAAAATTTTGGGTAAATCAAATAAAAGCATGTAAATATTTTAGATAACTTTTTGTAAATTTCAGTAATAAAAAAAATTTAAAATATTTTTTCCTTTTCAATAAAAAATAATAAAAATTACTAGTTATTATTAATACTAGTATTAATATTATTATTGTTTATATACTTTATATTAATATTAATTAATTAATCAATTATATAATTAATAATTTATTAATAAATATTATTAATAATAAATATTATTATTTTTAATATTAGGCATAAATATTTTAGTTAGTGTATAATATAGTGTGAAATAAATATAAGTATGAGATGTGGGATTGTTTGATTGGATTTAAAAATTTCACGGGGATTGAGAGCCAAGCAAGATCCGACCCTTCAATCCATTCAATCCAAAGGCCCAAAATAATTTAACCAAACCCACTTACTCCCTCCCTCTCTCTATTTCTCTCTTCATTTCTCACTCTCTCTCTTCATTTAGAAAACGTAAACTCCTCTGCAACGCCGGCACACTTTCCTCTCTCTCTCCGTCTCAGCCTCCGCCGTCTCCCTCACCGTCTCTTCAGCCTCCGTCGCCGTCCTCCCGGCGCCACCACGCCCACGGTCATCTTCGCCCACCGTCACTCTCTCTCTTTCTCCATTTCCTTCGCCCTCCGTCACTCACAATACGCCTCCTCTCTATTTTCCGGTGGCGACATTATCAATCCGAGCAGAGCATTTGAAGCAAAGGATTTCCAGCGAGGGCTATGGCTGTTCAATTCGTCAATGGTTGTAAACTCTCTCTCTCTCTCTCTCTCTCTCTCTCTCTCTCTCTCTCGATCTAAATCAAAACCTGGATCTGATTTGGGTTTGCTTGTGATTTATATACCCAGATTTTGGTGTTTTGATTTCGATTTTGCCTTGGAAACTCAGATTTCGGTTTGGTTGGATTTTGATTTTGAATTTTTTGGTGATTTTGTAAAGATTCAATATTTTGGAAACCTAGTATGATAATTTGTATTTTTTCGGTTCGTTGGTTGATTGGTCGCCGGTGGTTGTTGGTGGTTGTTGGTGGTGATTGGTGGTGATCGGTGGTTATCGGTGGTGGAAGTTGTGAGGACTATTTGAGTATAAAAGAAATTTAGGGGCTTGATTTGATAATAATAAATGTTAAGTGCGATATGAAAATAATAAAAGTTAAGGGATGATTTGAAAAAAAAAAGGTAAGTGATCGATTTAATATATATTTAAGAATATATATTTATATATTTTATATATATATATATATATATATATATATATATATATATATATATATATATATATATATATATATATATATATATATATATATATATATATATATATATATATATATATATATATATATATATATATATATATATTTAAAATATATTAATATATATTTTTAAATATATATTTAATTTTTTTTTTTTTAAAATATCAATTTAGCTACAGAAATATTCGTCGCTAAAATGGTTCGAAAATAAAACGAGAATTTAAATAGAGACGAAAAAATATGTCGCTAATCCGTAGACGGTCATATCTGTAGCTAATTTAGACACAGACATATCTGTCTCTAAATTAGAGACGGACATATCTGTCTCTAATTTAGAGACGGCCATATCTGTCTCTAAATTAGAGACGAATATATCCGTCTCTAAAATAGCTACAAAATAGCGACGCCCAATTTAGCGACAAACCTGCACCCACGGAATAGCTACGGAACAAATCCGTAGCTAAACACGATTTAGCTACGGAATCTTCATTTTAGCTACGGAATTTGCCGTAGCTAAATTGAATTTTCCTTGTAGTGCGATTCCAGAGACTTGAGACGTAAAGTGGCCTATTGGGAGCGGACGCTCCCCTATCCTTGGGAGCGGACGCTCCCAAAGTCAGTAGCTGGCGTCACACCCTCCCTCAAGTTGGAGCGTGCGGATTGAGAAGCCCCAACTTGCTAAGTAACAGATCAAACAGTTGTTTTCCGAGAGCTTTAGTAAAGATATCGGCCAACTGTGTCTTGGTAGGAGTGTAAGAAGGAGAGATAAGACCATCGGAGATGGCGTCACGAACGAAATGGCAATCAACCTCAATGTGCTTCGTCCGTTCATGGTAAACGGGGTTCTTGCCAATGTGGAGAGCAGATTGACTGTCACAGAAGATAGGAATGGCCTTGGGGTGATGAACACCCAAGCTCAACAACAAACCCTTTAGCCACTTTAATTCGCATGTAAGAGCTACCATGACGCGGTATTCAGCTTCAGCAGAAGATCGAGAGACGGTGAGTTGTTTCTTAGTTTTCCAAGAGATGGAGGAATGGCCGAGGAAGACAAGCCATCCAGTTAGGGAACGACGGGTGATAGGACAAGCAACCCAATCCGAATCACACCATCCTTGAAGAGTGAGATCGCTGTCAGCGCGAAGAAGAATGCCTTGACTGGGAGTACCTTTGGGATAACGAACAACCCGTAGAGCAGCCTCCCAATGGTCAGAACGGGGTTCTTTCATGAACTGAGACAGAATGTGAACAGAATAAGCAAGGTCCGGCCGAGTGACAGCCTAGTAGATGAGGCATCCCACAAGGCATCGATAACGTTCTGGATCATCCAAGAGAGCACCGGTATCCGTACCAAGCTTATGATTTGGCTCAATGGGAAAGCCAGAGGGCTTTGCGCCTAGTAAGCCTGCCTCAGATATAATATCCAATGTGTACTTACGTTGGCACAGGAACAGGCCAGAGGGATTACGGGCGACTTCAATGTCAAGAAAGTATTTTAGAGAACCGAGATCTTTCATCTTGAAGCACTCGCACAAGTACTTCTTAAAGGCCTGTAATGCAGCGGAATCGTTTCCAGCAATAATGAGATCGTCAACATACACAAGCACGTTCATCTGAATCGTTCCTTTTGTGAAGGTAAATAGAGAATAGTCGGAGTGGGATTGGAGGAAGCCATAAGATTTCAAAGAAGCCAGTAACTTGGCGAACCAACACCGAGGAGCCTGCTTCAGGCCATAAAGGGATTTATGAAGACGACACACAGTGTTGGGAGTCGCTGCTTCAAAACCCGGAGGGAGTTTCATATAAACTTCCTCTGCTATATCTCCATGCAGGAAGGCATTGTGAACATCCATATGGTGTAGTTCCCAATTCTTGGAAGCAGCAATAGCAAGAAAAGCCCGAACGGTGATCATTTTAGCCACAGGAGCAAAGGTTTCTGTATAGGCAACACCATCCTTCTGATGATTGCCACGGACGACTAACCGTGATTTGAGCCTTTCAACAACTCCATCAGAATTATATTTGATCTTATAGACCCATTGACATCCCAGAGTGCGTTTGCCAGGAGGCAGGGAGACCATAGACCATGTGTCATTATCTTCTAAGGCACAAATTTCCTCTTGCATTGATTGTTTCCAACCGTCATGAGCCATGTGTTGTGAAATTGGTGCCCCCCCGTTGCAATCAAGATAAGGAAATCAACACACCCACACGTACAAGAAAGAAACAATCACACACACGAACACAAGAGTTGTTTACCCGGTTCATTCACCAACTCGTGAACTACGTCCGGGGGCAATTGCAAAGCCAATATGTTATTAGTCTCCTTCTAATATGTTGCTACAATCAACTACCATATGTTCTAGGCCGAAATTATGCTTATATAGTTATACAAGGAAGCCCTAACTCAGTTTAAGAAGAGATCTAATCAAAATAGGAAACAAAATAAAAATGTTGCATCCAGGACCGAGCGCGGCCGCCCTCAAGGCCAGCGCGGCCGCCCTCAACGGCAGAAGATTTTGGCACCCACGAAAGAACTCCAGCGCGGTCGCTCTCCACCTAAGCGCGGCCGCTCTCCTCGACAGAAGCACCTCCGAGATTTTTCCTTCTTGATTCACCGACTCCTCCGACTTAGGCTCCTCCTCTTCCTTGTAGTTTAGGATCCAATCCCAACAATCTCCCACCGGAGACTAAACTAACAAACATAAGAACACCATAAACTCCCACCACGGAGTAAAGACCTTCGAACACATTCCCCTCTCATCCATATTGGCTTGACACTACCGCACCTCTCCTCAAGTACTAAGGCGAGTTGAAACCAAGCGACGTTTCAACCACTCCGTGTTAGATCGTTCTTGCCTCCCCAAATCAGCTTCTACCTTGATTTCTCCCCGCAAGTCTAACTTCGCCTTCTCCCTCCAGACCCACCTTCCTCGCAATGTCTCCCCTTGAAACTTGGACACACCTTGTTTCTTACATCGACTGTTCTTGGTCTGAAACCGCTCTCTGTTAGGGCCCTTAGACTTCCACACCACGTTGATCAACTTTGAGTCCCCCCCAACATACCGTTTCTTGATGTCTCCCCTTTTCACACCAACAGGCCGGTTCTTTAGCCTCTTGCTCCCACCGGAATGAACATTGATATTGTAGGTAGAGTACAACATCTTCCCCTTAACCCCATGAGCCAACACCTTAGCCCCTTTTGTGACTTCCCAAGACCCACCAATGAAAGAAACACCATACCCTTCACTGTCAAGTTGTCCCACAGAAATCACCCTTCTCCTCAAATCCGGAACATGCATCACGTCGTGTAGTTGTAAAACAGCCCCATTAGGTGTCTTCATCATCACATCCCCCTTACCTTTGATCTTCAATGGTTGACCATCACTAAGATAAAGAACCCCAAAATCTCCAGTTTTGTATCGCTTCATTGATTCTGCATCCTCACTAGCATGACAAGAAGCTCCAGAATCCAACACCCAATCTTCACCCGACTGTTCCTCCCCTAGGATTAATACATCACCACCATCATCCACCACGTTAGCACAACCACCTTTTCCCGGACAGTCATAACTGATATGCCCCAATTCACCACAATTGTAGCACTTGACCTTTTTCCCATTTTTCGGTCCTCCCCTTTTTCTCTCCACCCTAAGTGCAACCCCATCTACGGACGATTCTCCCCTTTTCTCTTTCCTTCGCAACTCCTCTTGAAGGATGAGATCTCTAACCTCCGTATACACCAATGCTGTTTTCGACGTACTAATCGTTGTGACAGTAACCTCCCAACTATCAGGCAATGACTTTAGTAGAAAACACGCTAGCACTTCATCGGAGAAAGTAATATCAACACTTTTCAATTGGTCCACCATACCTTTGAAATTGCCGATATGACTTGCCGCTGTCTGCCCCTCTGACATCTTCGCATTCGCAAACCTCTGTATCAAATGCACCTTATTGATATTCGACGGCTTCTCATACATGTCCGACAGCGTTTGTAGCAACTCCACCGTTGTCTTGGCCTCCATAGCGTTCCGTGCAACGTCGTCGGTTAGGGCACTCCTCACTGCTCCTAACGCCTTCCGATCCAACGTCTCCCAATCCCCTTGTGACATGTCTTCGGGCTTCGCCTTCAAGGGTCCATGAAGATCCTTACAATAAAGGTAGTCTTCAATCCTTATCTTCCAAAACGTGAAATTCACACCGTTGAATTTCTCGATTGAGTTCTTCATCTTGACTGCTTCACCAAAATCCCCAAGAACGCGATTCAAAAAATCAACTAATGAAACTTTGAATCCTCCGAACCAAAGCTCTGATACCAGTTGTTGTGAAATTGGTGCTCCCCCGTTGCAATCAAGATAAGGAAATCAACACACCCACACGTATAAGAAAGAAACAATCACACACACGAACACAAGAGTTGTTTACCCGGTTCATTCACCAACTCGTGAACTACGTCCGGGGGCAATTGCCAAGCCAATATGTTATTAGTCTCCTTCTAATATGTTGCTACAATCAACTACCATATGTTCTAGGCCGAAATTATGCTTATATAGTTATACAAGGAAGCCCTAACTCAGTTTAAGAAGAGATCTAATCAAAATAGGAAACAAAATAAAAATCTGCTGCAGATCCGGACCGAGCGCGGCCGCCCTCAAGGCCAGCGCGGCCGCCCTCAACGGCAGAAGATTTTGGCACCCACGAAAGAACTCCAGCGCGGTCGCTCTCCACCTAAGCGCGGCTGCTCTCCTCGACAGAAGCACCTCCGAGATTTTTCCTTCTTGATTCACCGACTCCTCCGACTTAGGCTCCTCCTCTTCCTTGTAGTTTAGGATCCAATCCCAACACCATGGCCTCGCGAAAGGTTGTCAGCTCTTTAGCCACTGTAATAGCTGCAAGAAAGGTGCGATATTTCGCAGAAAATTGATCACAGTTTATATAGTGAGCTATAGGATAAGGAGTACCTGAGGAACCGACTGGAAGTGGAGAGGCGGGTGATGGACTCGAAGAAGAAGCAGTGAGAGCAACATAATCGCGGAGACGGACTGAAGGAGTTTTCTGTCTCATACCCCTCCCTAGAGTGTCGGGTCCAGAGTCATCAGTAGTTGTAGAAGGAGCAGTAGCCTCAGTAGCCTCAGTAGATGGGGCAACCTCTTCCTGTGTATCATGCAAATTAACGGGCTTGGCTGCAGTAGGTTCAACAGAATGTGCAACAGAGTCTTCTTCAACAGGAAAATCTATGCTGCCAAATGCATCTTCCTCAGCCAGAATATCAACAGAATTCGGGACATGGGGAACTGTGGTAGAATCGCTGTATGGGAACACGGTCTCAAAGAACTTGACATCACGGGAGACGAAGAATTTCTTGGTCTCGAGGTCAAACAGTTTCCACCCCTTTTTACCAAGAGGATAACCCACAAAGATGCATTTACGGCTATGACTAGCAAACTTGTCACCCCTAGCATGCTGATTATGAGCATAACACATCGAACCAAAAACTCGAAGCGAATCATAAAAGGGTGCTTTGCCAAACAAGATATCGTAGGGAGTTTTATTATCTAACAAGGGGGAAGGGGTTCGATTGATCAAGTGAGCAGCGGTAAGAACCGCTTCGCCCCAAAAATAAATGGGAAGATGAGCTTGAAACCGTAATGCTCTAGCTATATTTAAAATATGACGATGTTTGCGTTCGACACGCCCATTTTGTTGAGGAGTGCCGACACAAGATGTTTGAAAAAGAATGCCAGAGGAAAGAAAGTAATCAAACAAGCAGTTAAACTCGGTGCCATTGTCGGATTGAACAATTTTGATTTGTTGAGAAAACTGTCGTTCCACCATTGCAACAAAAGCCATAAACATACGAAAAACTTCCATTTTATCAACTAAAAAATAAATCCAAACAGCACGTGAGTAATCATCTACCAAAGTCAAGAAATAACGAGCACCACAAGAGGAGACATGAGTGTAAGGACCCCACAAGTCGCAGTGAACCTTCTCAAAAATTATAGTAGACTTATACTCACTAATAGGAAAACTATCTCTAGAATGTTTTGCACGAAAACAAACATCACAAGGTTGATGAAGACTACCAGACAGATGATAGACCGGAGGAAGAAGTTTCACTACTTTTTCAGATGGATGCCCCATACGGTTATGCCACAACTCGAGCAAAGCAGATGCATTATTGACAGAGACGTGACAAGCAGAAGGTGCGCCTCCAAAGTAGTAGAGTCCATCCTGCCTAACACCCGTTCCAATCAGGTTCCTCGACTGGTCCTGTATAGCACACAAAGAAGAATTAAAATGGACAGTGCAATGAATCTCATCAGACAATTGAGAAACAGAAAGAAGACTGCAATTTAAATTTGGTATGTAAAGAACATGATGAAGAACAAGGGCGTCTGTTAGGCGAACAGATCCCTCTATATGAGCAACCACGGAAGCGTCGTTAGGAAGCTTGACAGGGCAAGCTTATATAGAGTAAGAGTCAAAGAGACAAGCAGCGTTTTCGGTCACATGATTGGAAGCCCCCGTATCTATGATCCAAGAAGATGTATCAAACGTACCGTGAAGACGATTATCCAGAATACGAGTGTTACCAACTAGACCAGCTAAAGCATTCCACTGTTCTGCAGTAAATAGAGATGAAGAGGGAGAGGGGAGTGCACCGGCTGCAGCAGCAACGATTTGGGCAGCATCGACTTGGGCGACCGGATTGGTGCGAGGGGTTCCTCTGCCTCGGCCTTGTTGGGGACGACTGCCACCACGAGAACCCGTTTTGCTACTATCTCCCCACCATTCTGGATAGCCAACGAGTTCAAAGCAAGAAGAAACATCATGACCCTTTTTCTGACAATGAGTGCATGTAAGGTGGGATTTGTCGGGTTTGTCACGACCACGAGAACTACCAGTTTTGAGGGAGAAACTGACAATGTCCGGAGGGTCATCAAGAACAGGTTTAGCAAGGCGTACTCGTTCAGCCTGGGCTACCAACTGATAAGCACGATCTAGAGTAGGTAAGGGATCCTGAGATAAGAGGTTAGTACAAAGAGATGCATAATACTCAGAATTTAAACCCATGAGAAATTCATGAAGTTTGCCTGTCACCCTCCGTGCCGCGTGCTTTTGTCCGGCTGTGCAATTGTCGCAGCAAGAACAATCTATAAGCGGCTCGTAATTGTGCAGTGATTCCCACAATCCAGTCAACTTACCGAAATACACAGCCACAGGCATGTCTTGGTCTGCTCACATCGTGCGATTGACATCTTCAGTTGTTGAATGCGAGGTCCGTCCACCAACGCATAGCGATATTTAAGAGACTCCCACAAACGCCTAGCATCTCTATATTTGGAGAGAGTGCTTTTAACCTCAGGATCGATAGTATTCATGAGCCATGAAACCAACATAGCATGGATGGTATTCCAATCTGACTCGGTGCAAGGAGGAACGGCGGAGGGAATAGATCCATCCAAGAAATCAAATTTGCGTCTAGCTTCGAGAGCGGTTTGTATATCACCAACCCAATCATCATAGTTATCACCACGATTCGGGTAGGGGTTATGAAATCGCTAGATCGATCTTGAGGACCAAGGTAGAAAGGAGAGTTATACTCGATTTTGAGAGGAGGGGCTGGCGGAGGAGCATCACCACCACCGCCTATGCCATTGCCGGCCATCACAAGAACTTGTATATGTTAGGCTCTGATACCATGTAGAAATTTAATTTGGGCAAAATTTGTTCTTGTTATTCTTCTCACCAAAGGAGGATATACAAATAATACAAGAGTTTTGAAAAAAGGAAATACTAAGGAAAGAAAATACTAAGGAGAAAAGGAAACACAATCCTTTCTCAAAACAACTTCTTTCCTAAAAACAAATACTAACGTAAATAGGAAACTGCTGGGAAGAGGGAGCGGATGCTCCCCCACAATGGTAGCCGACGCTCCCCGATTCCAGAGACTTGAGACGTAAAGTGGCCTATTGGGAGCGGGCGCTCCCCTATCCTTGGTAGCGGACGCTCCCAAAGTCAGTGGCTGGCGTCACACATTTTCAGTTTCTTTCCCGACCTCAAATGTTCATGTTAAAAGATTTTTTTTCATTTTAATATTCAAAAATAAGTACTCCCTCCGTCCCACTTCATTTGAGACCAAAAAAAAGGGCACAACTATTAAGGAAAAGTGATGTAAGAAAGAGAAAAAGGTAAATGTTGTGAGTATGAAAAATTAAATAGGAGAGAGAATGAGTGGGAGGAATAGTTAGGAGAGAGAATGTTGTGAGTGAAAAAGTAAAATAGGAGAGAGAATGAGTGGGGTAAATAGTGAAGATTCCTTTCCATTTTGGGAAGTATCAATTGAAGTGGGACGGACCAAAAAGGAAATAAGTATCAATTGAAGTGGGACAGAGGGAGTATTTGTTTTCGGTTTAAATGTATTTTGTACAATGATACTTCCTGTTTCTTTCTCGCCATCATATATTCATGTTAAAATAACTTATTTGATATATAAATTTTATTATTATTTGCAAAATTTTCTTTTGTTGTTGTTTTTATGGAGAGATTTTTATAATTTTATAAATAAGGGGCGGGGTTGGTGTGCCACTGGGTCGGTGGGGGAACCCGTAGGAAGGGGGGACGCCCCGCTGAATTATTTAAAAAATTCATAATATTTGTCCGTTTTTTAAGAAAAATATAATTTAAAGAGTCGTGTATCGCATTGGACATTAATCTATTAGAATAAAAGAGAGACAGACGAAGTCAATCATACAAGGTAGAAAGGAATAATATGAAAGACTCAATTGATTATGTTGTTAGAGGTACATATTTATTATAGGATTACAATGGGAGGAGGTAATCTCCTATAAGGTTTCTAGATCTATACAATCTTCCTAATCTAATAAAAGGATTGAGTTTCCTAAATTATACTCCCTCCGTCCCGCTACAAATCACACACTTTTCTCATTGGGCGTCCCGCTACAAATCACACACTTTCTAAAATGGCAAAGAATCTTTACTATTCCTTTCACTCATTCTCTCTCCTACATTATTTTAATACTCACAACACCATTATAATTTACTATTTCCTCCACTCATTCTCTCTCCTATTTTACTTTTACACTGACAACATTTATATCATTATTTTTTTCCTTAATCCACGCGTAAACAGTAAGTATCTCATTTGTAGCGGGACGGAGGGAGTATATAACAATATATACTTGAATATAATATTATGATATTATATTCCTAATATGCTCCCGCAAGATGGACGATCCTTAGATAAGTTCAATCTTGAAAAATGATGAGATGAATCAGGTTTGATGTAGCGGATGGAGACGGATGTGTTCCCGGACGTGGATGTGGCTGTAGGGTTTGTGACAGAAAAAAAAGTGGTCCGTACGTCCGTGGTTGGAGGCCAGTTTTGAACATGGCAACTCGGGTTGTTTGTGGGGCGGTTTGGTTTTTGTCATCGCACCCAAGGAAAGTGGTCCCTACGTCCGTGGTTGGAGGCCAGTTTTGAACATGGCAACTCGGGTTGATTGTGGGACGGTTAGGGATTTGCCATCGCACCCAAGGAAAGTGGTCCGTACGTCCGTGGTTGGAGGCCAGTTTTGAACATGGCAACTCGGGTTGGTTGTGGGGCGGTTTGGGTTTTATCATCGGACCCAAGGAAAGTGGTCCGTGCGTCCGTGGTTGGAGGCCAGTTTTGAACATGGCAACTCGGGTTGGTTGTGCGGCGGTTTGGGTTTTATCATCGGATCCAAGGAAAGTGGTCTGTACGTCCGTGGTTGGAGGCCTGTTTTGAAAAAGGGGGGGGGGGGTGTCGGCTTTGCCGAGGGATGTCTGGAGAAGCTCTTCACCATTGATAAAGATGGGGAACTTTTTATCATGGCGCTGCTAATGCTTGGGTTTTGCGGTCCACGTCTGAACAAGGTTGCTGTACAAAGTATCGCGGTTGACATGATTTCACTAAGAGAGAAAGATGATCCGACTTGGGTGATGGGTTTGGGAGGATTTGAATAACCAACGGAGATTTCGAGGAGGATAGAATCGGAGGAAAAAGGAAGGCTTGTGACAGAAAAAAAAGGGCTGTGAAATTGGCTAGAGGTGCATTGAACTTGGTTGCTTGTAAAGTGTACAAGGGCAAAAGTATTTGTGGCAGGGATAATACTGTGAGTAGACATGGGCAAACCGGAACCGAAACTGGGAAGAACCAGAGAATCGAACCGGAACCGGAACCGGACGAACCGAAACCTGCAAGAACCGGAACCGAGGTGAACTGAAACCGTTTGATTCTCGGTTACATCTCGGTTCGAAATTCCTGAAAATCGTGAACCGACGATTTTAGCCGTGGAACCGAAACCGGAGAACCGAACCGGAGAACCGGCGGTTCCAAACTGGCTTGAACCGGCGGTTCTAACGAATATTTAAAAAAACAATCAATCCTTTCAGCTTTTGGAGACAAGGGTGGAGTGCAGGGACTGTGGGACACCTGCAAAAGTTCTGTCGATATTATTACTCTCAACTCAAGTCACCATTTTTTGCCCGTTATTTTGTCCGTTACTAACGAATTAAAAAAAAAACATCAGATCCTTGTTAAATGATTGACCTATAAATACGAATTCACCTCCTTACATTTTTTTCACAAAACTCTCTTAACTCTCTCTTAACTTTCACTAACGAATTTGCTTACTTTGTTAATTCTCAAGTTCAAATCACTCACCAACATTCATATTTTCAGCCATTATTTCATAATCTATCCTTATTTTCCATATTTTCATCACTTTTCATACACACCATCATGTCTTTTTTCCTTAGAAATGTAACAAAAAAAAGGGGTAGCAAGAGCAAAAACAACCAACTTTCTTCATCTTCTCGACTACCACCACCACTACCAACAAATAATTTAGAAGAGGATATTCCCTTTTATGATGGGGGAATGTCGGAGAGAAATCAAGGGGAAAATGATGAAGATGAGGAGGTTCAAGTTGGAGACCAACAATTTCCACTACCGCCTTTCATGCCACAACCACAATTTGTAGGAACTCCAAGTACTGAAGAAAGTGATGCACATAACCTACCACCACCACCACCTGCACCAAGAGGAAGGGGTAGCGGTCTTCGTGGAGGCGGTCGACAAGGTCAACCGCGTGAACCTAAAATTCGTGAACCGAAGTCTCCAATTTTTATTCGTCACTTTAGGAAGGAGTTCGGAGTGGACAAACATGATGAGGAGGTTTGGAAAGTGATATGTAACTATTATGATAATATTTATACTTGGAGGGATGGCAATGGATACGGCACTTATACCAAAGTGCACTGACCAAAGTTGCAGGGAGCAAAATGAAAAGAAGGAGCAGCAGAGAAATTGGGGCGGCCCACCAAGACTTGGGGCGACCGCACCAACTAAAGACGTAGAGTTGGGGCGGCCGCACCAAGGTGTTTGGGGCGACCGCACCATTCCTTCCACAGCGCCTTAACTTTCGTTGACCTGTCTTGACCTCAGTTGACCTCGCTTTGACCAGGGTTTAATTTGAAAAAAAAAATGAATGAAATAGAATCGGATAAACCGTGGAATCGGAACCGGAACCGTCAGTCGGAACCGGGAATCGGAAACCGGTATTTATCGATTCCATCTCGATTCCATGGTTTCCCGAAACCGGGAACCGGTTGCCCATGTCTAACTGTGAGTAAGGATGGAACCACTGATGACGCCAAACTTTTTCAGGGTCAGAAGCGGTTCAAGGATATCTGGCAGGATATATTTGGTGGTTTGATGTACTAGAACACAACACAAATGAAGCACCGTTAAGGTCAAAGTTGGATGTTAATCCAACTCAGGCCCTCGGGTGTGAGAGTAAGAATACTGAGTAAAGAAGGCTTTGAATACCTTGAGTGTGTGTAAGTGTTTAGGGTTTTAGAATAATATGGCTTACTCAATATATTTGGAACCTACCTTGCCCAAGGGGACAAAGGTCTTCTATTTATAGGCAATGGAGAGGTGCTTGTTGATGTAAGCAATGAGATCAGCCCTAGAGGGTACTTTGGTAATTGACCGCCTACACGTGTCCGCAGCTAATTGGCCCTGTCAGGGAGGGAACATTAGCTCACTGGCTCGGAAGAAATTGGGGCGGCTGCTCCAAGACTTGGGGCGACCGCACCAACTAAAGCCGTAGAGTTGGGGCGGCCGCACCAAGGTGTTTGGGGCGACCGCACCATTCCTTCCACAGTGCCTTAACTTTCGTTGACCTGTCTTGACCTCAGTTGACCTCGCTTTGACCAGGGTTTAATTTGAAAAAAAAATGAATGAAATAGAATCGGATAAATCGTGGAATCGGAATCGGAACCGTCAGTCGGAACCGGAACCGGGAACCGGAAACCGGTATTTATCGGTTCCATCTCGGTTCCATGGTTTCCCAGAACCGGGAACCGGTTGCCCATGTCTAACTTTGAGTAAGGATGTGAATTGATGCAGATTTGGGTTTGATGAGCCCGTACCTGCTGGACCGGGCCCACGCTCGGTCTGGTCCAAGGAACCGGTGATGTGGCATTCCCTAGACCACTGAGGTGAAGACCGCAGACAGATAGACCCTTGAGGTCAAGACCGCGTTCCTCCCTGCATCATCCTTCTCAAGGACCGGAGGGATCCTGGCCGCTTGATTGGTGCCCGCAGGAGGTATGACCGTTCCATCCGTGCCCGCGTTAAATACCTTTGACCGCGCCCAAGATGTTGACCGCGGGCTCATACCTGCCTCCCGGTTATCTCACCTGCCTCCCGGTTAATGTCAAGCCTTACTGAGCAAGTTATCTCACTGGCTCTGACATGCAAGTTGCCGGCTCCCCCATCACGCATTCAATGCGGCTCAGACAGGCGCCTACTATTTCATTTAATGCGCCAAGCCATATACACGGCTCATGTCCCTTTCAGCCATGCCCCCTCTACAGTCAATGTTCAATCCCTGACAGGGCCAATTAGCTGCGGATACGTGTAGGCGGTCAAATACCAAAGTACCCTCTAGGGCTGATCTCATTGCTTACATCAACAAGCACCTCTCCATTGCCTATAAATAGAAGACCTTTGTCCCCTTGGGCAATGTAGGTTCCAAATATATTGAGTAAGCCATATTATTCTAAAACCCTAAACACTTACACACACTCAAGGTATTCAAAGCCTTCTTTACTCAGTATTATTACTCTCACACCCGAGGGCCTGAGTTGGATTAACATCCAACTTTGACCTTAACGGTGCTTCATTTGTGTTGTGTTCTAGGTACATCAAACCACCAAATATATCCTGCCAGATATCCTTGAACCGCTTCTGACCCTGAAAAGCTTGGCGTCATCAGTGGTTCCATTGCCGGGAAACGTCATTTGTTTTCTCGTTAAAAATCTTTGTTTTCAGGCACACTTTGTGTTCTAAACAGCTGACTGTCAAAAGGCTCTTCTTTTCAGTCATTTTCTTCTTTTCCAAACATGTCTAAAACCTTGGAAAATGCTGGTCACTTGACCATTGGGCCAAATGACCAGGCCTCACCTTCCAACGCCAATAAGGATAAGCAAACCAACTCTGTTTTTAACAAGATGGGGGCCCGTTCTCAGCCACAACACAACCTCTCCCCTGGTCAAAGGGCTATACACAAACTAACCGACCAGATACGAGCTGAGAAAGCCCAAGCCCTACTAAACAACAGCCCAAAAACTCCCCAAGCTCCTATAAAAAACACCGCCTTAAACACTCCACTCTCCCCGGAGCAAATCCTGAAGAGGTAAGAAATTCTGGCCGCCAAATCCAAACTAGTCGCTGAGGCCATGGCCATCAATGACGCTTAAATGGAGATGTTTGAGATAGAGGCCAACGGTGGGCTTCAGTTCCCCCAAGGGTCACAAAGGTTCTCCCAACGAGCCCCCGCTAACTCGCTTGCTAGTCAAGCTAGGGGGCAAACCGGGTTGAACCAACCCTTGATCGCGGACAGCCGGCCAGACGCAGTGTGGTGCATGTGGATGATAGCGAGGAGGTTGGAGAAGAAGCACAATCAAACCGCCGTGCGAAGTCCCAAGCCAGACCCTTGGCTCCGGCCAAGGAGAAGGCCGTGACTCCACGGGCTAAAAAACAGAAGGTTGATAATCAGAGCCCCGAATTTATCAAGTTTATGAACGAGATGTGGGAGACCCACCAAAAGGCCGCCCAGAGGTGTGGCCGCACCATGGATGCTTTCACTGACAAGATCGCTCGGGCACCTATTCAGAAGGGCAAGCCCCCTCAGATGGATACCTATGGTGGCTCCAAGAATGCAAAGAGTCATATGGGACGATTCGAGGGACAGATGTCCCTGTTCTCATCGGACGAATCAGTGATGTGTAAGGCCCTAGCTGCAACTTTCACGGGCAAGGCCCTATCTTGGATGTTGGCTCTCAAACCCCGGTCCATCCAATCTTTCAGTTAATTTAGAAACCTCTTCCTTAATGCCTTTGCTGGGGCCGGTGAGCCCGCTCGACCAAAGACAGATCTTGTCCGCGTCAAGCAGTCCCCAAACGAGGCCACAAAAGACTACATCTCTCGGTTCAGAAAGGTTAGCGAGGAGATTGTGGATTTATAGGAGGGGGACATCCGACTCTGTTTTGAGGGTGGCCTCAGCTCCTCTTTCCTCAAAATGAATTTTGCCTCCAGCCGGCCAAAAACCATAGAGGAGATGTATGAAAGGGCCTCTGCCATTGCATCCGTTGAAGAGCCCAATGTGCCCACTCCCCGAGCTTCAGCAAAGGAAAGGATAAGCCAAGTTCAGGAGTCTACCCCAGAGCTTGCCCGCACCAACAATCAGGGCAAAAACAGAGGTCGTGGGTCGGACAAACTCCGAAAAGTTGTGGATGAAACAGTTTATACCCCCCTCACCGAGCCGCGGGCAGTCATCACGAGAGCCTCAGAATTTCCTCCCCCTCCTCCTATGATCTGGAAGCCAAATGAGATGAGTAGGGCTAAGTTCTGCGAATATCACAATGACCACGGTCATGACACTGAGGACTGCTTCCAGTTGAAGCGAATTATTCAACAAAAATCAATGACGGGGAGCTAACAAAATGGGTTAAGGGAAACAACAATGCCCCCAATAACAATAATCAGCAGCGAGCACGAGGCACGCGTGGCCCCGAGAGGAATGAGAGAGACAATTACGATGACGATTTGGGGGATTATGACATTAATTTCATTGGCGAGGAGCCTCCCTCCAACAAACAGCTCTCCATTCAGATTCGAACACTGGAGAAGGTTTTCTCAATCCCCCCAATGGCTCCTGAGGAAGAGCAAGAAATAGGGTTCAAAAAGAGTGAACTTGCCTCCTCCCTATTTCACTCTACTCAGCCCATAACTATTCATATGAAAATTAACCGGGCCAACATACACCGAGTTTTGATTGATACAGGCGCGGCCAGGGACATACTCTACTACCACACGTTGGTAAGCATGAGAATGACCGAGGCTAACCTGACTCCTTATGCGGGCATGATTGAGGGTTCACCAATCACGTCGTTGGGGTAAAGGGGACGATTGTGTTTGAAGTAACTATTGGGGAAAAACCCATGCAGAAGACGGCCAAAATTACTTTCATGGTGATCGATCTTCCTTCCCAATACAACGCCATTCTCGGCATAACTGCTCAGGCCGAATTGGGAATAGTTGCTTCCGTTCCCCACCAAAGGGTGAAATTTAACACCCCGGGCGGGGTTGCTACCATAAAGAATCAACCCGGGAGAATCCTCCGAGCACTTGAGGAGATGAGAAAAGCTAATAAAGGCCAGACCTCCTGCCCGCAGAAAGAGGGCGAGGACAAACCAAAAAAAGGGAAAGCCCTTGAACTTGTTCCGGCTCCCATTTCTATTGGCATGCTTTCTTTCCATACCACTAAGGTGGAGCTCAAGACGAGCAGGAAATCTAAACAGTTGGCCCCTATTGAGGGAGGATACATTGATAGGGGAATTAAGGGAAAGATTGACCGCGAGGTCATATATTCCATGGCAGCGCTGACCGGAGCCCAGGTCAACCCCCCAACTATTGTCATTGACTTCTTGCATAATCGTGAAATCAGCAACCTTCAACCTAACGATGAGCTCGAGGAGGTGGTCATCAACTTCCACTTCCCCGAGCAAACTGTTAAGGTCGGGCTGGAAATTCACTGCGAGGAGAGAAGGATCCTCATTGAGTTCCTTCGAGCATATTGTGATGTGTTCGCTTGGAGGGTGGAGGATATGCAGGGAGTCAGCGAGGACGTGATCCTCCATAAAATCAATGATGACCCATCCATCCTTCAAGAACATTCATCAAAAATCAAGGTACTTCTCCCCGGAGAAGGAGATTGCGATCAAGGAAGAAGTGGAGAAATTGCTCAAAGCGGGGATAATAAAGGAGATTTCCTACCCCAAATGGCTAGCAAACGTAGTAATATTCAAAAAATCCAACGACAAGTGGAGGATGTGTGTTGATTTCACGGATCTCAACAAGGCATGCCCCAAGGACTGCTTCCCTCTTCCTCGCATAGACAGATTGGTGGATTCAATAGCCGGTCACAGAGTATTGAGCTTCATTGATGCATACTCCGGCTACCATCAGATCCAGATAGCTCCTGAAGATGTCCGCTTCATAGCTTTCATTGCTGCGGGCAAGACTTACTGTTACACTATGATGCCCTTCGGGCTAAAAAATGCAGGAGCCACCTATCAGCGAATGGTCAATCTTGTCTTCAAAAACCAACTGGGCAGAAACCTTGAGGCCTACATTGATGACATGGTTATAAAAACAAAGGAAAACTCCCACGAGCTCGACGTGGAGGAAACCTTCCAAAACTTGTGTCGCAATAACATGAAACTAAATCCCCTAAAATGTGCCTTTGGGGTAAAGGCGGGCAAGTTCCTTGGATTTATGGTCAACCAGAGAGGAATAGAGGCTAATCCCATAAAAATCCAAGCGCTGTTGGACATGAAACCTCCTGCTTACGTGAAGGATGTACAGAAACTCAATGGTCGCATCACCGCACTTGGCCGCTTCATCTCGCGGTCAGTAGAGAGATGCCTCCCCTTCTTCAAAACTCTAAAAGGGGAGAAGAGAGCTGACAAATTTGCATGGAGTCATGAATGCCATCAAGCTTTTGAAGAATTCAAGACATACCTCGGGCAGCCACCTCTACTCAGCAGCCGGTGCCCGGGGAAGAACTTTTTCTGTTTTTAGCAAGCATCGATCCGGCAAGAGCCGCCGTTCTTGTAAGGGAGGATAATAACTCCCAAAAACCAGTTTATTATGTATCTAAGGCTTTGTCCGCCGTAGAAGGGCGTTATTTAAATATAGAGAAGTTAGCTTACGCCTTGCTTGTATCTGCTCAAAAATTAAGAGCCTAATTTTCTGCACACCCTATTACTGTACTCACTGAGGCCCCGCTTAGAAAGGTTTTACACAAACCAGAGTCCTCAGGGAGAATTCTAGCTTGGTCTATCGAACTCACTGAGTTCCAGATCACCTACTCCCCGAGAAGGACAATCAAATTGCAGGCCTTAGCTGATTTTGTGGCAGAATCATCATTTAAATTGGCGGACAACGACCTTGGAAAAAGAAAGCGGACAGAATCAGAGGAAGCCCCAGATAGCTCGAGCACTGATATGGAACAGCCAAAGGAGCGTCCAGAAGAAGTGTGGACTCTATTCGTGGACGGATCTGCGAGCAAGTTAATTAGTGGAGCGGGCATACTCCTGATCGCATCCTGCGGGGATAAATTCAAAAGAGCCTTGAGATTCAAGTTTGAGGCATCAAACAATCAGGATGAGTATGAGGCGATTATAGCGGGCATGGAATTGGCAAGAGACTTGGGAGTTCAGAATATTGAGATCAACAGTGACTCTCAGCTCATAGTAAATCAAATTAGGGGGGAGTATGATACAATCAACCCAGTGCTAACTCATTACTGCGGTCTTGCAAAAACCCTCATCAAAAATTTTACCTACTATGAGCTGAACCAAGTCATGAGAGAGGATAACGTGGAAGCTGACCTCCTCTCTAGAATAACCGATCAAGAAATCACAGACTTAGAAACGGATTGCTAGATAGAATTCACAGAGAGACCTGCTATAGATCGAATTCAGATAAGCAATATTGAGGATCAAGTAAGGGACTGGGTAGATGAGATCAAGGATTACATCGAGAAGCAAACCCTTCCTGAAGATCCAGCAAGGGCTAGAACCATTAGAACGGTGTCCGCGAAATACCTCGTCCTCGATGGGGTGCTTTTTCGACGATCATTCACCAAGCCTTTGCTAAGATGTGTCAAAAGTCACATGGTCACCAACTTACTCTATGAGGTTCATGAAGGAGTTTGTGGCGGACATCCAGGTGCTCGCACTCTCTCGGACAAGATCAAATTCCAAGTATTCTTTTGGCCTACTATGAGAAGAGATGCGCAGGAGTACGTAAGAAAGTGTGATAAGTGCCAAAGATTTGCGGACATCCCTAGACTACCATAAACATAGCAAACTTTGGTTGTACCATCGTGGACGTTTGATACGTGGGGGATTGTTCTCATTGGACAATTCCCAACTGCTCGAGGGAGCATTAAGTATGCCGTTGTGGTCGTGGATTATTTTACCAAGTGGACAGAAGCCAAGGGCTTAGCCACTATCTCTGAGGAGAATATCATCAATTTTGTCAACGATCACATCTATTGTCGATTTGGGGTTCCACGAGCAATAATTTCGGACAATGTGTGATGTACCCGATTTTCAATTTTGAAAAATCAAACGGAGTCGCCACGCCATTTTTATTTTAAGAGCCAAAACTTTGAAAAATGCCCAAAATGAGAGATTTGAGCTCGGAGGTCACGTTACACTCCGGGAAGAACGTTAGGGTTCACCCGAAATGCCTCGTAAAACGAGTCTTCATAGCTTAAAACCATTTGTGTGTGTGTGTGTGTGTGTGTGTGTTTCTTTAAAATAAGTGCAAACTGAGAAAACTAAAAATTGAGAACTCTTTATAAGACATTTAACAAGTCCCATTATTTTTGGTATGATTTTAGGGTTGATTTTTGGTACTCAAAAGACTCCTTGAAGTTGAAAGTCAATTCTGCCAGAATGAAAAAGACAGTGGACACTTGATTTTAAAATGGATTTAAGAGCTTTAAAACTTCATAATCTGGGGAACATCAGAGAATGAAAGTTGTTCAAAACATCTTAAATAAGGTGACTACAGAATATTTTTATGATTAGAGATGATTTGATGGACCAAAACCTTATGGAAATCACAGATGTGAAATCTGGATTTCCAGAGACTGCTAAACTGACCTTTGGGAAATAATTTGAAAAAGGGAGTTAGACTCACGTAAAAAATAAATTAAAAATATGTCTGGAATCCTATGGATATTGGATATAAAAAGTATTTTGTAGTCAACACCAAATTCCAAGTTTTACTGTGTCCAAAAAATTAGACAATGGACAGAGGTCTCAGAACAATGCTACTGGACAGCAATATGTTTTTGAAGGAAAATGTGATTTAAAGGGGGTTTTGCATCCATGCTTGTACCCATTTCCTTAGGCTTTGATTAGTGATCACTAAACATGTTTAGTGGTGATCTACTATATCAAGCCATCCTTAGGGTACATTAGGACTTGAAGCACTTCATTTGCTTGGGATGGGGAGATTTAACTTGAAATAAAGATTTTATGTATGAAAACTGATTTTAGGTTAAGAAAATGATTTCAAGGAAGTAAAAATAATTTGGAAGGAATGTTGATCCTTATAGAAGATCATCCATGGAGATGAACTTCCATGAAGATCCTCTTGGATCTAGGGCAAGAACAAGTTACATCTTTGAAGTATGAGATGCATGCATGGATGAGGGAGGTTTAAGGTAAGGAGAAGGAGGGTTTACCAATGGTGATACCCTATCTTCCTTGGTTTAGGGTTTGACTTGAGGAGTATCAAGATTTATTGTTTGGATTTGTGTTTGAATGGGTTCAAGGCTTGAATGTGTTTAGTGTTTGTTAATAGAGTTGGTCAAATAGAAAACAAGTAGATAACACTTAAGTCCTCTATGTTTTCTCTCTAATCCTCCTATTTAGTGTTGATTTAAGCTTGAGCTTGTGTGTTTAAGGGTGATTTGAGGGTGTTTGGAGTGAGATTGGGAAAGACTCAAGAGAAAATGGTGGCAATCTAAGGATTCCCACTGTTTTCTCCTTGTTTTTCGCCAGAGAATCGCTTCTGTGAGTGAATTGTGTTGTGTAAACTGAGAGAGAAGGGTTCAATTTATAGGCCACTGGGGGAGACATTTTCATCCGCGCGGATCATCTTGAAGGCGTGCACTGTTCATTAAATGCTGCTCCAGGCTTTGGACAAGAGTAATATTATTTTCAAATACTCAACCAGCTGCAGTTCCAGCAGCTTCCAGTTCCGGAAATTCAACATTTGTGAGATTCCTTCACTTGTCCATCCTCAAATAGTAATCCCCAAAATACCCTTAACTAGTTAGAAAAGTTAGGATTTGTTAGTTTTTTAACAAAAATACTAACGGCTCAAATTGGAGCACTTACAGTAGCCCCTCGGCGACGGCGCTTTCGAAGGAAGCGGGGTCGTCGATAAGAGTAAGGCTCCACATTTGGCAAGGTGGGAAAAGGGGTGACCAAAGTGGTCGGATGGCTGAACCTATTCGATAGGCTACCTACGTATCCTTTTGAGGAATCAAGCCGGTCGTAGTTCGTGTCTTTCGACTATCTTCAGACGTCGACCCTAGAGGGACTATTTTAGGGAAATCGCCCTAAGATTTGACTATTTTTGGGAAGTCGCCCTATGATTTGACTATTTTTGGGAAGTCGCCCTAAGATTTGACTATTTTTGGAAAGTCACCCTAAGATTTGACTATTTTTGGGAAGTCGCCCTATGATTTGACTACTTTTGGGAAGTCGCCCTAAGATTTGACTATTTTTGGGAAGTCGCCCTAAGATTTGACTATTTTTGGGAAGTCGCCCTAAGATTTGACTATTTTTTGGAGGTCGCCCTATGATTTGACTATTTTTGGCAAGTCGCCCTATGATTTGACTATTTTTGGGAAGTCGCCCTATGATTTGACTATTTTTGGGAAGTCGCCCTAAGATTTGACAATTTTTGGGAAGTCGCCCTAAGATTTGACTATTTTTGGGAAGTCGCCCTAAGATTTGACTATTTTTGGGAAGTCGCCCTATGATTTGACTATTTTTGGGAAGTCGCCCTGGTAATGATTTCGATTTTTCGATTTAGGGGATGATTGCGATTTATCGCTTTCCACGTGTTGTGTGTGATAGCGTTTTAGGTGCCTCAAACCTTAATGATGGCGTTTTAGGTGCCTCGAACCTTGATGATGGCACTTTAGGTGCCTCGAACCTTGACAAATGGTGATCTGGAGGTATCAACTTGTTTTGAAACGATTTCCTTCGATGTTCGTATCCTTTCGTTGGGGATGGACTCTGAGGTGATAGATAGTCTTTTGGTGGAATTCATTTTGAAGGGATCGGTCTTACGTTTGCTGTCGGAGGTGAAAACGAGGAAAGAGATGAAATTTCGTTGACTTTCGTCAGGGATGAACCTAAGTTGAGGTTTAGTTCTGAAGTATGAACCTAAATGAGAACTCAGTTCAGGAGTATGAACCTAAGTTTGAGATTTAGTTCAGGAGTATGAACCTAAATGGGGGATTAGTTCAGGAGTATGAACCTAAGTTTGAGATTTAGTTCAGGAGTATGAACCTAAATGGGGACTTAGTTCAGGGGTATGAACCTAAGTTTGAGATTTAGTTCAGGAGTATGAACCTAAATGGGGACTTAGTTCAGGGGTATGAACCTAAGTGGGGACCTGGTTCAGGAGTATGAACCTAAGCTGAGGTTTCGTACCTGAGGGAGACTATTTGAAGGTGTTCTTGCTGGGGAAGATTCGGGCTTACGAGAACTATCGGGGAAAAGGGTGATCGTGTTGGTCAAGTGGCTGGACCTATGGTAGGCTGCCTGTACATAGCGGCGATAACGAGAGGCCACGGGCTTTGTACCCAAGATTGACTGTTCTTAGGGGAGTCACCCCAGGTTTGACTGTATTTGGGAGTCACCCGAGGATTGACTGTTTTTGGGTGTCACCCGAGGATTGACTGTTTCTTTGGGGGTCACCTGAGGTTTGACTGTATTTGGGAGTCACCCGAGATTTGATGATAATGTTCTTTAGAAAAGTAGTTGACTAAGATATGCTTTCATACCTGTGCTGTGCTTACCTGTAGCTGCCGGAAGGACTGAGGCTACGACTGATATTGATGAAGAGTTGTTGGATTGCCGTTCGCGGGACGGTTTCTGCTGACGATTTGCTGTCTTTGGAGGCATTTTGACCTGAAGGAGAAGTTTGGTTGAGTTTGCATCTTGCTGGTGGTCGTCAACCTTGTAGAAGTTGTTGAGCTTGTCTTCACATTGGGACTTCTTGCTGTGGAAGGCTTTGGGTAGTGACGTAAAACTGGTCTCTCGTGCTTGAGCTGCTGCATTTGTTAGTAGAGAGGAAGATGCATATATGACATTTATGATGACAGATGCATGCATAGAACCAAAATGATTATGAGACAATGTATGAAAGTATCACTGCATATGTTCGCGAGATGATGCATTTGCTCGTTTTTGGAGATGCACTTGGCCCAAACTTTTGGCAGGGAGATATGATTTATGATCTTCAATCACTTAGGATTGTTCCTATTGATTCAAGTTTTGTGCACGCTACATGAGCCCTGGGGAGATTTTTTTGTGGGGATGCATGTGGTGAGAGGGTTTGTATGTGTTGTGAACTTTTTGGGACAAGCTTTAAGCAGGCGGGGGGTAAGAGCCCTCGATGAGGTTTTGTTCACAGTATCACATGGACCTCAATTTTGATGAGATTGGATTCGGGTCCCAGGTCTTGGTTGAAATTTTCCTTCTCAATCTTGGTCATTTGAAGCTGATGCTGACAGGCTCTAGAGTACGTCGATACGAGTGAAACTTCTTTCATTTGGGTGAGCTGTGACTTTGGCCGAAACCTTGTTCGGAGAATGATTTGATGAAATTGCTAATGCCGAAAGAAACCCAGATCTTAAATTCCGATGCTACGGGAAGCTGCTATGTACCAAGTTCTGAAGCTAAAAATCTAGTTGTTGATGTGACTAGACCTTTCTTGTGACTTGATAAAATTCAGGTCCAAAGGACCAGCTTGACAAAGCCCCCGGGTCCTATTAAAGCAAGGAAAGATCCCTTCTTTAGCAAAGCCTCGGTTTGAAGAACTGAGTAGGCAAGGTCCAGATTTTGAAGAAGTGACTTGGCGAAGCCCCAAATCTTATAACCTCGTTGTGATTCCGACATAATTAGCAGAGTCCCAATCCGATTGGTAATGCAAAGCGATCCTGAAGATAATCTGATAAAGATCGAATCTATCTCGTAGTGAAGAACCCAATGTGGACCCAATGATGACTATAGAAACCCCAGCTTGAAGAGATGATACAGGAGAACCTGGGAGAACCGCTTAGCAAAGCCCCAGTGTGAAGAAATTCAGAGCCGTCTTATTGCAGACAGAGTCATTATGTGGCCGAGGAGGCACCCATCTTTTCAGACCTTAGTCAATCAGTCACTGGACAAGACTCGGAAATGTTTACGTGGAGGGGCATATCTTTTGAAAGGTGGGAATGTCTCCCGAATTTGTGTATGACACTCTTGCTTTTGGGTTTGACTCTTTTGAGAGAGTATAAGCATAACAAGGTGTGGAAAAGTATATGGAAGCCCCTGCTGACAGAAAAACAGTGTTTGGCTCTATTTTCCTATAATGTAGAAAGAGAAGACTTGTCGAGACACTTGAAAACTTGTCTTATTCGTGATGATCACGAAGCTGCTTAAAACCCTTTGTTAATGTTCGGGTTATTCAACCCCTAAATTTGATATGAACAAATATTTTGATTAATCACAAGGAGAAAACCAACTGATATCAAGAGTTAAAGAGGATTTGCGTATGGGGACGGCCCTTGATGAGACCGGATTTTTTTTGAGATTTGTTTGTGATTTCGACCGAACCAATTATGGTTGCCTACGTTCCCTCCATTATGAAGACCTCAGGTCGCCGTAGTTCGGGCTTTTTCCCGATTGAAGAGAGAGTGAATGTGAAAATTCGAGATTTCGAGGACCTTTGAGGATTTTCTGGGAATTGGAGAGTTGAACATGTCCCCTTGGAGTGTCGATGAAAGACACGGATGCGGAGCCCCAGTGGGACATCCACGGCAAGTGTTTGCGGAGGAGAAATGAAATATGCTCACATGAAGTGTCGAAGGGAAGGATTGAATTTGCACAATCTTTGATTGAGGATCATTTGAGCCGAGATGGATTTGGCTCCAATTTAAGCAAGCAATGAAGCATTAATTTGATTTAGCTCCTGAAGATACTGGAATGAAATTACTATCCGGTAGGGACTGTAGCTGGGTTTTCGGGCTTCGATCGGCCATCGGGCGATTTGAAAAATTGTGACCTCTTAAGATGAGAGGTTGGCTTGCAGGGGTGTGTTTGGGAAATCTATGATAGGAAAGATTGATTGCCTCTAAGAATGAGAGGCCAAATTTTGACTTTGGCCGAAGGCGAGGGTAATGGTAATGGGAATATCCTCTAAGAGCGAGAGGATGGCTTGGGATTGATTAAGGTAACGGTGAGAGAAAGTCCAAGCTATCGAGAACTTTTGCGAACTTGTGAGAATTCGGGCTCCTTTTTGATCATCGGAGAGCTTCTTGAGGAGTCGGGGATTTTTGCTGAATTGTGAGGATTTAAAATCCTCTTTTTTTTTTTTTTACGTGCAGCCCTGTTTTTTGCCTAGATTGTCATTTTTTCAAGATTTTCAGCCTAGCTGGGCATTACTCTTTTTGCACTCTTGTCCCCCTTTTTTTTTATAACTTGAAAGGCCTCCTGAGGAGTTGAGGATTATCTTTGTCCTTACTTCATGGCTTGAGATATTTTGCGCATCACCGACTCTCGAAGCTAACTTCTTGGGCTTGCTTGGACTTCTCTTAGCATGGAGCAAAAATGATGGCTAAACGGGGTTTCAAAACACGCCGATCTTGAAATGAAAGGGTATTGTTTGGTGAGGGTGAGGTAATGGCTTTCCTATGGGTGAAAGGCTTCAACCGCAATCCCTACCGGATGACCTAAACGAGATTAAGTCTTCATTGCTTGCTTAAGCTTTAAATGAGAAAAGATCCGTGCAAATTCATCGAGCAGCGAGATGATGAGGATGAGGAAAGAGATGTGAGCATATGAGATGCAAGATGGGAAGTTGGTAAGTCCCAATTTGAGAAGGATAACAATTGATTTTCTCACTCCAATTAATTTAAATATTAATTATTTCAAAGAATTAGTGGTTGAGCAGCACAAGTGATCGTCTAGGATAAAACCATTTCAATTAAGTGTAACGTGGGTGTGCAAGTGATGTCTCGAGTCTAGCAAGAAAAGAAAAAAGACTTATATAAAAGTTAGACATTTAACTACTATGTCCAAAATGGACTACAACGACAAATGTCCAGGAAGGACTTAGGTGAAAGAGAAGTACTAGAACCTACGAAGGTTGACTAAAAGACTATTTTAGAGATAGGTAGCCCCTAGTCTAGCCGCTCTTTGCTGTTGGACCATGCATCTATTCTTCGACGCTGGAGATGGGAGCTATTGCAGATCTTTCCATCAGGATTTCTTTGGCAATCTCTTGCTTAATCCAACCATTTTCATCGCCTGCGATGGCTGGTTCACCGACCTCACAAAGGGGCGAGTCAAATTCCATTATGCCCACAAGGCTTGAATCACCAAACTCGACCATGTTGACACTCGGGTTGTTATTTCTAGGGAATGGGTTACTGATAGTATTGGGCCCTTCAGGCACCTCTAACTTCCCTTGCTCGATCAAACTTTGGATGGCCCTTTTCAAGGGGACGCAATCATCTGTCAGGTGCCCATAGTACTGATGAAAGGCACAATGCTTGGAGGTATCCAAAGGAGCATTGGGGTTTCTAGGCTGATAATTATCTAAAGGCCGGAGCAAACCTTCTTTTACCAAACCTCTGAAGATATCACTCAAAGGCATCGCAAGGTTTCCCAAGCCTTGGAGCCGGGATCTGGATGCATCAGGTTTCTTGGGAACAAAGGAAGTGGCATTGTTACAGTCCTGTCCCGCATAGCTAATTACTTCTTTACCTTTGGGTTGGGCAGGAGCAGTGTTGGAGGAAACAGCCCTATATCTGTAAGTAGGTGTAACAACTTGCTGTTGATTGTGAGCCCTCTCAAATTTAGCCCCGGAATTGACCATTGCCCGTAAGTCCGAGTAGGGGAAGTGGCTAAGGGAAGTTCTTAAATGCGGCTTCAAGCATGACTGGAAGATGTCTAACTGCTCCTCGTCAGAGGGAGGGATGGCCATTTCACTGAGCTTCAAGTTCCACCTTTTATAAAAATCCCCAATATTCTCATGTGGCGCCGCATCTGGTCTGTAGGTTAACTCTGTTTGTCTCCCATTCCAAGTTGGCTTTATACTTATCTGTGAAAGTACCGGTAATCTGTTCCCAAGTAGCCCTAGTTTCAGGCTTCAATCGAAAGAACCATTTCAAAGCCCCTGACTTCAAAGAGAGACTGAAGTAGTCGGCCAACTGCTGGTTTGTGCATCCCTTAGCTTTCATTGCCAAAGTGTATGTATCCAGGTGAGTTTTTAGGCATGCAGTCCCATCAAACAGGTCTAGATTAGGCATCACAAACTTGTGGGGCAGGGGCACAATGGAGTCCGGGTCCGCAGGCCGGAAGGCAGCTTTCTTAGCAGTCAATTCAGCAATTTATGCTTTCATCTCCTTATGTTGTTCCATGAACCAGATCAGGTGAGGGTCCTGTGGTGGAGCCATAGCATTCAAACCAGTGACTGAGCTGGAGAGAGGAGTTACCATTGGCGGCACACTGGTGGAATGGATACCATATCCCGGAGCATAGGTGAAAACCTGTCCTTGGCCCAAATTACCCTGGGGAGTGTAGGTAGGAGCTTGGGCAAAGGGATAAAACCCAGCGGCTTGCTGTTGGCTTCCGATTGGCAGAGAAGGTGGAGACAGACCTGAGGTAGCCTGATAGCTCGGGTTCCCGGAGTGAGACCCATAAGTAGGCTTAAATGCGGGCTGCTGTCCCTGGTTGTTGAATTGCATAGCCGGTCAGCAAGCGAGGGTGCATAAATCAAGAGGGTATTCTGGGTCCGAGGGATTCTTGGTGAAACCTGATTAGGGGCTTGGTGGCCCATCGAACCCCGAGTGAGAAATGGGTTTGTGGAAGTTGTGTGAGGAGCAATGAGCTAGCATCATTCGAGGAGGGGCTCCATGTTGCCCCGAACCAAACCGTGGTGGCATTTCGAACTGTTGATGTGGCACTTTGAACTGTTGCTGCGAAGGTCCGGATTGATCGGTTCCAAACTGAGGCGGGATCCCAATTTGCTGTGGCATTCCGAGGTATCCCCAACCATGAGAAGACATTCCGTACTGATTTTGTCCCCACTGAGGAACTGCGAACTGGCTCGTCCCGTCAGGCTGCATGGATCCAGTGGTCTGTAGTTGGGGAGCTGACTGACCCAGAGACCGAGGAGCCTGGGCTCCGGTAGTAGTACCGTAGGAGGTTGGTGGTGGCATCCTGGAGTAATCAGGGCGACCGAGATTGGGATTGGGGTCTTCCTCTTCTTCCACGGTGAAGGTGCCATCGGGATTGAGACTGGCGGCCAGACCATGGCTTCTAATAGCCTCCATAAGGCTATTCAGCTGTGCTTCCTGTCGCAATCTCATCTGTTCGGCTAGCTGATTCCACTGCTGTTCTGTTTGGGCAGTCCTGGGAGGTGGAGTGGTGTTATCCCCATCGTTACCAGCTGATGCAGACATTATGAAACCCGGAGTCGGAACAAATGGTGAAGCTGACGATGCGCTTGACTCTTCCCAACTGATCAAACGGTGACCCGGTGCCCAAAACCAAGCTTTGTGAGGAGCTGCGGGGGGAAAGACACGAGGGTTCAGACGTTTGGGAATGAAGGAGGGTAGGTATTTGGGCTTTGGGCTCATGCAACATGCAATTATTTGTTCTTGTTTACTTAAAACATGCTTTATTAAACCTAAGCGGTTGGAAAAGATTGCTCTTCTTTTTCGCAAACTACTCTGATTCCTGGATCAGTGGGTCCCATCACTACGCCTGCGGACCCTCAACCTGTAACCTCGAACAAGGGTTCCGTAGGGCAAGCAGGTCCCACCGACCGAAAAGAAAAACGATCCTAAAGTCTGGCGGGTAATCTAGTCTTAACGAGTATTCGATGTAAATTACGGACAAAGCTGACGTCAAAGGTCAAGATCATGTCCGAGGGCTCGACGAAAAGTCGGCATGGTTTTGACTGATAAATTTCCATCACTGATCTTGACCCGTCGTCAGTTAAGTCGTAATTAGACATGGAATAATCGTTAATCCTTGATGACTCAGTGTCATGCCGGGAGTCGGTGCATAAGTTGTGCCAGTCAAAGTCGAAGTCAAGGCGCCAGTCAATATCTGGTCAAAGGTTTTACACAAACCAGAGTCCTCAGGGAGAATGCTAGCTTTGTCTATCGAACTCACTGAGTTCCAGATCACCTACTCCCCGAGAAGGACAATCAAAGCGCAGGCCTTAGCTGATTTTGTGGCAGAATCATCATTTAAATTGGCGGATAACGACCTTGGAAAAAGAAAGCGGACAGAATCAGAGGAAGCCCCAGATAGCTCGAGCACTGATATGGAACAGCCAAAGGAGCGTCCAGAAGAAGTGTGGACTTTATTCGTGGACGGGTCTGTGAGCAAGTTAATTAGTGGAGCGGGCATACTCCTGATCGCACTCTGCAGGGAGAAATTCAAAAGAGCCTTGAGATTCAAGTTTGAGGCATCAAACAATCAGGCTGAGTATGAGGCGATTATAGCGGGCATGGAATTGGCAAGAGACTTGGGAGTTCAGAATATTGAGATCAACAGTGACTCTCAGCTCATAGTAAATCAAATTAGGGGGGAGTATGATACAATCAACCCAGTGCTAACTCAGTACTGCGGTCTTGCAAAAACCCTCATCAAAAATTTCACCTACTATGAGCTGAACCAAGTCATGAGAGAGGATAACGTGGAAGCTGACCTCCTCTCCAGAATAACCGATCAAGAAATCACAGACTTAGAGACGGATTGCCAGATAGAATTCACGGAGAGACCTGCTATAGATCGAATTCAGATAAGCAATATTGAGGATCAAGTAAGGGACTGGGTAGATGAGATCAAGGATTACATCGAGAAGCAAACCCTCCCTGAAGATCCAGCAAGGGCTAGAACCATTAGAACGGTGTCCGCGAAATACCTCGTCCTCGATGGGGTGCTTTTTCGATTATCATTCACCAAGCCTTTGCTAAGATGTGTCAAAACTCACATGGTCACCAACTTACTCTATGAGGTTCATGAAGGAGTTTGTGGCGGACATCCAGGTGCTCGCACTCTCTCAGACAAGATCAAATTCCAAGTATTCTTTTGGCCTACTATGAGAAGAGATGCGCAGGAGTACGTAAGAAAGTGTGATAAGTGCCAAAGATTTGCGGACATCCCTAGACTACCATCAACAGAGCAAACTTTGGTTGTATCATCGTGGTCGTTTGATACGTGGGGGATTGACCTCATTGGACCATTCCCAACTGCTCGAGGGAGCATTAAGTATGCCGTTGTGGCCATGGATTATTTTACCAAGTGGACAGAAGCCAAGGGCTTAGCCACTATCTCTGAGGAGAATACCATCAATTTTGTCCACAATCACATCTATTGTCGATTTGGGGTTCCACGAGCAATAATTTCGGACAATGTGTGATGTACCCGATTTCAATTTTGAAAAATCAAACGGAGTCGCCACGCCATTTTTATTTTAAGGGCCAAAACTTTGAAAAATGCCCAAAATGAGATATTTGAGCTCGGAGGTCACGTTACACTCCGGGAAGAACGTTAGGGTTCACCCGAAATGCCTCGTAAAACGAGTCTTCCTAGCTTAAAACCATTTGTGTGTGTGTGTGTGTTTCTTTAAAATAAGTGCAAACTGAGAAAACTAAAAATTGAGAACTCTTTATAAGACATTTAACAAGTCCCATGATTTTTGGTATGATTTTAGGGTTGAGTTTTGGTACTCAAAAGACTCCTTGAAGTTGAAAGTCAATTCTGCCAGAATGAAAAAGACAGTGAACACTTGATTTTAAAAAGGATTTAAGAGCTTTAAAACTTCAGAATCTGGGGAAAGTCAGAGAATGAAAGTTGTTCAAAACATATTAACTAAGGTGACTGAAGAAGATTTTTATGATTGGAGATGATTTGATGGACAAAAACCTTCTGGCAATCACAGATGTGAAATCTGGATTTCCAGAGACTGCTAAACTGAAGGAAAATGTGATTTAAAGGGGGTTTTGCATCCATGCTTGTCCCCATTTCCTTAGGCTTTGATTAGTGATCACTAAACATGTTTAGTGGTGATCTAGTATATCAAGCCATCCTTAGGGTACATTAGGACTTGAAGCACTTCATTTGCTTGGGATGGGGAGATTTAACTTGAAATAAAGATTTTATGTATGAAAATTGATTTTAGGTTAAGAAAATGATTTCAAGGAAGTAAAAACAATTTGGAAGGAATGTTGATCCTTATAGAAGATCATCCATGGAGATGAACTTCCATGGAGATCCTCTTGGATCTAGGGCTAGAACAAGTTACATCTTTGAAGTATGAGATGCATGCATGGATGAGGGAGGTTTAAGGTAAGGAGAAGGAGGGTTTACCAATGGTGATACCCTATCTTCCTTGGTTTGGGATTTGACTTGAGGAGTATCAAGATTTAGTGTTTGGATTTGTGTTTGAATGGGTTCAAGGCTTGAATGTGTTTAGTGTTTGTTAATAGAGTTGGTCAAAGAGAAAACAAGTAGATAACACTTAAGTCCTCTATGTTTTCTCTCTAATCCTCCTCTTTATTGTTGATTTAAGCTTGAGCTTGTGTTTTTAAGGGTGATTTGAGGGTGTTTGGAGTGAGATTGGGAAAGACTCAAGAGAAAATGGTGGAAATCTAAGGATTCCCACTGTTTTCTCCTTGTTTTTCGCCAGAGAATCGCTTCTGTGAGTGAATTGTGTTGTGTAAACTGAGAGAGAAGGGTTCAATTTATAGGCCACTGGGGGAGACATTTTCATCCGCGCGGATCATCTTGAAGGCGTGCACTGTTCATTAAATGCTGTTCCAGGCTTTGGACAAGAGGAATATTATTTTCAAATACTCAACCAAATTGGTAGTCTGCAGCCTTCCCCTGTTCCGGAAATTCAACATTTGTGAGATTCCTTCACTTGTCCATCCTCAAATAGTAATCCCCAAAATACCCTTAACTAGTTAGAAAAGTTAGGGTTTGTTAGTTTTCTAACAAAAATACTAACGGCTCAAATTGGAGCACTTACACAATGGCACCCAATTCTCTGCAAAATTCACTGCTGAATGTGTGAGAATGAAAGTGCAACATCGTCAGTCCGCTGTCGCCTATCCTCAGGGAAATGGCCAAGATGAGGCCGTGAACAAGCTAGTCCTGACCGCCCTAAATAAAAACTTGGAGGGACGAGGAGGACGATGGTTGGACGAGCTCCAGACCGCATTGTGGGTTGTCCGCACCACAATAAGAAATTCTACAGGAGAAACTCCTTTCTCGCTCACGTATGGGTCAGAGGCAATGGCTCCAGTTGAGGTAGCCCTACCCTCGTACAGAGTCACATACTTCGATGAGTCTCAAAACGAGGCAAACAGAAGGTGTGACCTGGACGATCTCGAAGGAAAGAGAATGCGGACAAATGAAAAAATGGTGAACTACAAACAGAAGGCGAAAAACCACCACGATAAAAGAGTAAGGAGGAGGAGTTTTTCAGTTGGAGATTGGGTACTCAGAAATGTGGAGGTCCAAGGGACCCAACCTGGTTTCAACAAGCTTTCCCCGAAATGAGAGGGTCCATATGAGGTCACCCAAATAATCAAAGAGGGCACCTACATATTGCGAACAAAGGAAGGAAAAGAGCTCAAGCACGCTTGGAATAGCGATCACCTTAGAAAGTACTTCTTTTGATATCTTTGTAAATTTTTGTGGGAGTATAGACCCCTATATGTATGAGTGTGAAGTTACCATCAAATTTTTGTGCTAAACTGTTGTAACTTTATTCCCACTAGCCTCAAAAGCTAGAGTGGATGCCCGCAAGCGGATGCCAGTGGGTTCAAGGGCCAACATATGAGCTCCTACCTACTGATGCGCAAAGATCCATTAAGATCCGCAAGCCTATATGTGTACAAAGGCCATTACGCCCGTACTTGATCGCGGGGAGGATACTCTGTCCTGCCCGCGTGACACTACCAAGAAAAAGTGGATATAGATGCAAGTGGGGACAAAGGCCAAAGCCCGGACCCACTAAGTGCGCGAAGGCCCTCGTTAGGGCCGTTACTCGCATGCCTGTATGTGACAAAGGCCAACATATGAGCCCGCTTACATGATCGCCACAAGACCCTCACAAAAAACTCAAGAAGTTTTGAATAAAGGGTCAAATCGCGTGAACCACCAATAGTGGATACAGATGCCGGTAGGTTAAAGGGCCACTATGCTAAATATGCTCCTATCTACTGTTGCGTAGACTATCGCCTCACGGCCACACTCTACATGCCCTATGAAAGTAGCTTGCCTTGACTGCTTTTTGCTTACACCAGGACTCGTAAGGTCGTAAAATAAGTGTAAATGGATGGGAGTGGTCAAAAGAGTTTAACAAAGCCAAACAGACAAACGGGGTTAAGGCCTCAAAGTTTGCCACAAGGCCAAACAAACGCGGTCACAGAGAAATAGGGCTGACTCTCACAAAAAACCCAAGGGGTTTTGAATAAAGAGTTAGGAGAACTCAAAAAACGCGGGCACAAGGCCTACTAAGCCTCTAACCGCGGAAGGAGAGTATAAAATTTAATTGTTAGTCAAAAAAATGCTGGAAAAAGGAAAAGCAAGAATGCAAGTACTAAGGTACTCAAATATTGCCAACACTCAAAACAGCCTACAAGGACAAAGCAATTAAGAGAATAGTTAAGAAAAATGTTTCTATTAATAGAAAAAATTTACAAGGTCCTATCAATCTATTACAACAAAGAAAAATAAAATCCTAAGCTAAAGGAGCTTGCCCCTTGGGATCTTCAGAGGCTGCCTCCTCGGCCGTTTCTGAGGCTGGGGTTGGAGAAGGAAGGCTGTTCACAAGAAGATCCGTGATGGGATCAAGGGCGGGCTCAGTGGAGACTGGAGTAGGAGCTGCCCGCACGGGGAAAAGATCACCAATTGCCGGTCCATTAGGAAAGACGCGGGCAATGGCATCCTCGTAAGGTATCTCCTCGTCACCAAATCGTAGGCCGTCCACTTCGCTGATCAGAGCTGTGGCAGTTACTTCGGCCACGGGGGGCAAGGAGGCTGCTGCGGACAGCTCCAGTCCTTTGACTTCATCCTCAGACAGAGGAACTAGTGCGTGCCCGGGGAGACACAGCATCAGTAGCCACCAATGAGCCTATAATGGCCAACTGCTGAGCTGAATATCTGCCCGTGGCAGCAAGGTTACGAATCTGTGTCCTGCAGGCAGCCTCGTACTGGGCACCTGCTTCGGCGGCCAGAAGGTTCTTGAACTCCTTAGAGTTCTTAAACTCCTCCATGGCCTCCCTGCGAGCAACCTGCAGCGCAGTCTCCCCCTCCACCTCCAACCGCTTATATGGGAGCAGCTGCTCGGATAGCTCATCCACTTTAGCCTCCAAGGTCAGCACGGTTGCCTTGGTGGCCTCCAACTTGGCCGCGAGCTCAGCGTTCCGAGGCTCCCACTCTGCCTTGTGCCCGCAGAGCTCATTCCTCTCCCCCTTGGCCTTCTCCAGATCCTTCTCCACCTCCGTCAACCGGTCAGAGAAGCCCTTTAGGTCGGCCTCTTTCACGGAGAGGGCCTTCTCCTTGGCATCAAGAGAGGAGATCAAAATTGCAACCTTCTCCTGCGTCTACTCTAGCTCGCGGAGCTTGTCCCCCAAAATCTTAGTGTTGGTCTCAAGATCGACGGACAGGCCATCACAACACTCCCGCAGCCTCAACACTTTATTGCCCGCCTGCGAGGAGAGAAACCGAGAGTTAGAAAAAGATCACAAGGGGGAAGTATGAAAGTAAAAAGGCAGAAAAGTCCAAACCTCAGTAAGGGCAAGGCCTATATCCCCCACCAGGGCAGAGGGATTCTCCTTGGCAACTACATTTTTGTAGAAGTATGGGGAGTAAAGCCGGTTGATAAGACCGATCCCCACCGAGGAGTTGTTAGCATTCCGTGTGTAGAGATTAACCCCCGTGATGGAGGGCACCTCTGACAACCTCTTCCTGACGGCCAGCGTCTCCTCGCGAGTATTGAGGGGGGCCACGGGGTAGGGGACGGAGCAGATGGTGGCCCCTACGAGGGGAGCAGTGGCAGAGCCCGCAGCAGCAGTAGTGGCAGCCCGGAGGGGTGCATCCCCAACCTTCTGGGTCTTAGAGACCCTGTGCCCCAGATCTCCTTCTCTCTCAGTCCTCTTCCGGGACTCCTGGTTGTGGTCGGAAAAAATTGTGCGGCCAGGTGAGCCGGAGCTATGAATGGCATGGGCTGGGGGAGGACCCTTTGGGGGTGGAGGCAGATTCCTCGTGGTAAGAACCACTTTGGACCCGCCCAGAGTGTTACCATCCTTCCTGTTGGCCACATGCAAATTGGCTTCCTTACCCGGTGTAAGTACCCAAATCTGGCTCATGCCTTTCGGTTAATTTTCCCGGCAATTTCGGTAATTTTTCCGGTAATTCCCCAGATTTTCCTAAAGTTCCGGAACAATTCCGGAACTGCTCCAAGCCTTTTAAGGGCTGAAGGGAATGCTTGGTGATTAAGAAACACGTTTTTCTTAAATCCCAAAACCCTTCTAGAAGGCTGCCACCTTGCACATTTCTAGAAGAAGCCAGATCTGGCCACTTATGTCGTGCGACATAACCAGCCAGAGAAACCTTCTAGAAACCTGCCACCTTGCATGTTTCTAGAAGAATCCAGAAGTGGCTACTTATGTCGTGCGACATAACCAGCCAGGAAAAGTTCTAGAACCATGCCACCTTGCATGTTTCCAGAAGGAATACAGTCATGGCTTGTTATGTCGTGCGACATAACAAGCCCATGCAGGCAGCCTATAAATAGAGGCCTTCACCTCTCATTTTAACACACCTCTTCCACCCCTCAGTCCCCCTCTATAGGGAATACGCTCCAGAAGCCTCCTCTCTCCTCACATACCCCTCAAATCAACCTAATCCTCCCAAATCCATCCCACACACACTTCCCACACACACACTTCCCACATACATCAAGAACTCGAGGTTCTCAAGGATCCAAGGCCTGAACTCAGTCTCCGGAGGAGGACGCTAGAAGGCTCCTATATCTAACTTGATATAGGAGTTGTGGATCTTCAAGGGTAACGAGTTTCTACCCCTTTTCCACTCTCTATTTTCCTTTGAATATGAAATCTATGTGTTACATGCATTGATAATGTAGTATTCTGATTAAAGTTGCATGCTTTAGCTTCATATTACCCAGATCCACATTTTATTTCATTACATTTCATATAAAATCTTCGTTTTGACTTGGTTTTTGCATGAACACTCAAGATGAGTGTGGATCCCTCATATCCACACCCTCTTGAAGTGTTCATTATTGTTAAACATGCTCCCTGAGATTTGTTTGTGAAGTAACTTGACCATTTTGGTGCCTTGTTACCTCTACAAATCTCAGTTGTAAAGCCTCTGCAAAATGGCTAGTTATGTCACGCGACATAGGCAGCCTATGTCACGCGACATAAGTAGCCGGTTGCGAAGCTTCACAGTTTCAAGCTGTAATCTGATGTTAAACCCCTTTAAGCTATAACTTGATGTCTATCTGCAATTTAGATAGTATCTATGTACATACTATGTCATCTTTTCATTAAAATATCATTCTCATACATAAAGGTGCATCCTTTACACCTAAATCCCATTTTTCATGCATTAAAATCATTCCTTTTCCATTTTAAATCCCTTTTCACATTAAAGATGCACTCTTTGCACAAAGATCATTTCTTTACATAAAAAACATCCATTTGCAATCAAATGCATCATTTTCAAACCAAAAATGCCATCTTTTTGCTAAAATATCATTTTTACATGCATTTCCCCTTTTCCCCAACCTTGGAATGGACCGGTGTAAAAGTTCTCATCTTTGCATCGTTCCTTCCATTAAAGGTTCATGATTTCTTTAGGAAAAGGATAACCTTGAACCCTATATCTCCAATTATCGCTTAAGAATGAGTATGAAGCCTCTATACGAGCTCGACCGTCTTAAAGCGTAGGATTGATGGGCTAAGGACATTCCTTCCTAAAGAACCTCATCTTTGACCAAAAGAGAGTCATTCTCTCGATCACGCAAGTCCCGAGGGTCCCGAGGTTTAAAATGCGATGATCATAAGTCATAAGATGAGGACGGGATCATAATCCCAAATACATAAATTCCAAGGAATCCGAGCGACAACCAACAAATGGTTTGTACGTCCGGAAGATAACTTGGGACATTCCCCCCCCCCTTATTTTCAAACACATGCACACAAAGAAAGCACGCAAGCAAACACGATTAATGAAATCTAGGGAGACTTGCTCGGCAAGGCACTTTGGGTGAACGCCAAACGTTCTTCCCAAGGGTAACTTAACCTCCGAACCCATAAAACCTTTTTTTCAAAGTTTTGAGGTAATCAAAATGGCGTGGCGACTCCGTTTTTCAAATAACACGGATGTCTTCAAACTCGCGTGAATTCCAATAAACAAGAATTTTGGGCACACATTCACAGGTTTGGCGACTCCAAAGGGAATCATCCCAAAGGAGAAAAGCTTTATTTTCAAAACAAAAGTCGATACTTGGTATATAGGTGGACCCCACTTACCCTTCCTGTATCGCTCCCTAACCCGGGGCTTGGGATAACAAGGTGGTTTAACAATCCCACGTACCAGTATCCCTTTTTGAAAAAAAAAAAATTTTTTTTTGAAAAAAATACAAAAAGCTTTTCCCTTTTGAGCGGGTTAGACTCCCATCGCCGATTTCATTAATCGTGCTTGCTTTCTTTTACCATGCATTGCATCATTTGCATTTTGGAATCTGTGCATACTTTGAAACGGGAAACAACCCGAAAAATAGCAAAAGGAGTGGAACCTGGAAAATTGATCCATGCAGTCGTACGGCTCAATCCTCCTTGGATTCTGACCATACGACCTCAGTGGCAATTCCACCAGGAAAAATCAGGGTTAATCTGGCAAGTCCTAGCAGCTTGGGGCTACTGACTTCATGATGGCTGGGCTCCCAGAAAATTTACGTGCTTACGTGTTGCATTTTCCCCGTCCCGAAAATCATTCCTTTAAAACACATTATGAAAATCTCTGTTTTAACTCAAAAAGGAACATTTTTAGGAGACCGCACACTACGCGCACCTGATATATCCTGTACACTTTTGCACGCACGTCCTTCAAACCCGAGGGTGGTTCCACTGCTCACGGACACCTTACGATGCTCCCGGGCGCGCACGGAATCATCCCAACCTCCCGTGGCGGCCGGTGTCGACCAATGCACGGTCCGTGTCACACGTTTCAAAAAGCCGGGACTTTTGGTTGGTTTTTGGTCTAGTCCGTGTCATATAGCCCGGTTGCATACCCACGTAAAGGTCAAGCCTTAGCTCATAACGGAAGCCAAGATTTTCGCTCAAGCGAAATTCTCACAAATTCCGACAAGGAAAAATCGGTGGGATCTTGACTCCGACATTGACTATTGACCTTGACCCGCACGGAATGCGTAAGAGTCAAGACCGAGTCTTTGCCAAAAATCAAAAGATCTTTCGCTCAAGCGAAGCTCTGCTAAAATTCCGACAAGGAAAAATTGGCGAGATCTTGACCCGGCATTGACTTCGATTCTAACTCACGCCCTGCGTATGCAACGAAGTTCAATGTGACACTGCGTCATCCGGCTTTTGCCGCCCGACCCATGCCTATTATATTCTCGGACATTACCGAAAGTCAAAAAACGTCATTCGCTCAAGCGAAACTCTGTCAAAAATCCGTCAAGGCAGAGAGACGAGACTTTCCCGGTATTGCCTTGACTATAATCCGCATCGCTCGTGCGTTGAAAGGTCCTATGACCCGCTAGACCCGATAGGAGCGTTCTTTACTCTCGGTCGGTGGGATCCGCGTGCCCTATAGGACCCTCGCCCGGGGCTGTCCACCCTGGGAGGTCGAAATACAGGTGGAATACGAGGGGCTTATAGACGTAGTGACGGAACCCACTGATCCAGGATCTAGAGTAGTTGTGAAAAAAGAAGGGCAGAACCCCTTTTCCAACCAAATAGAAATAAATAAAAGACATTGTTTTAAGTAAACTTGAACAATTAGTGTAATCATAATTGCATGTTCCTATCTCTGAAATCCCTAATCGAGACCTTTTCGGTCCGATCTCCGTTTTCCTCATCCCGACCTTTCATGGTCAAATCCCTAATCGAGATCTTTTCGGTCCGATCTCCGTTTTCCTCATCCCGACCTTTCATGGTCAAACCCTAATCGAGACCTCTTCGGTCCGATTTTTGATTTTCTTATCCCGACCTTTCATGGTCAATCTTTAATCGAGACCTCCTCGGTCCGATCTCCGATTTCCTCATCCCGACCTTTCATGGTCAAATCCTTAATCGTGACCCCCTTCGGTCCGATCTCTATTTTCAATCTTGACCATTCAAGGTCTCATCTTTTCCGATCAATTAGGATTAGGAGAAAATGTGTTTCGAGCAAAAGTTAAGCAATAAGTGCGTGTTACTTGAGCCTTCAGCCTAAACACTTACCTCTAAGCCTAAACACTTACCTTCGAGTCTAAACCTTACCTATCCCCGAGTCTAAATCTTGCCTATCCCTTTCCCGCAGCGAGAAAGAAGTGGACGAGAATACTGGGTCAGCGGCTTTTCAGAAAACCTTAGGTTCAGACAGTTCATCAGCTCAGTCAGAATGGCAGAATTGACAGAAAACAGTGAGGGTGTAGGAAATCAGATGATTAGGAAGGAAGAGTTAGTCCTGGCTTTGGAAAATGCCCAGAAGGTTCATGAAGAACAGCTGTCATTGCTTATCGGTGCTCTTCACCGCAATGGAGTCCAAGTAACAATTGAGTCCAACGGTTCTCTGGTAGTGGTCGAAGATGAGACTCCAGGAGTAGCCATCTCAGTTCCCCCAGCCTATAACCAATACCTTCCTCCATCCACATATGATCCCTTGCCAAGGACCACTTCTCCTCAGTCCTTTCCAACATCCCAGCTCATCAGGGCCCCATCGCCCTCAGCTCCTCAGAACGGATTGGATTTCACCCCACTTATCCCTCAGTCTCAGCAATACCTGCCAGTTTATGCTCCAACCTCACATAATCAGTTTGAGATATGTGGCTATGTTCTGAAGCCCCTATACCCGCCTGAATGCGATCATGAGTTGCCAAAGGATGAACCGAGTTTTCAGCTGTTACCTACCGGACTTAATGAATTCAGCCGTCAGTTCGCTACTACAAGTCCTGTTGCCAGTTCCGGTAGCCCAAGAGTCCCCGTTGACCCCTATGTGGCAATGTTGATGGAGCAAGTGAAACAGATGCAAGAGAAGCTTGACCTCATGATGAGTATCAATACTCCCTTGACCCAAGATGTCGGACCAGGCAAGGAAATGACTCCACCGAGCATAACCCAATACCAAGCAGCAACCGTACCTGGCTCAGCACCAGTACCTCACAAAGGAAAGAATGTCACAGCTTCCTTCAGCCAAATCCAACAGTGGAACCAATTGGACAATGGGAATCTGAGTCTTGAGAATAACAAGGTCCCCCGAAAACCTCGCTCCTTTCACTTTAACAATACAGAGATGCCTTTAAGCAAGATTCTGGAAGAGCTAGTGAAAGAAAAACTGATAAAGCCACTGGAGAATTGGAAGCCCAGGAACCCCAGTATTCGGTTGGATGAGTCCAAGCATTGTCGCTTCCATCAATACCATGGGCACAACACTGACAATTGCACCGCTTTGAGGCATGAGATCCAAAAGTTGATAGAAGATGGGAAGCTTGAGAACCTCCATGGGCCAAAGACAGAAAGTTATGACAAGAGGTCAATTCAAGAAGTGCAAGGTCAGAAACGTCAGCCTGATGATTTTGGGATGCCCATGAGCAAAGTTTTCAACGATTTGGTGAAACGAAGCCTTCTCACACCTCTCGAGAATCATAAGCCAAGAAACCCAAGTAGAGTTGACAGGGCCAAGTTCTGTGAGTACCACAAGCATTATGGTCATGTGACAGACAAGTGTGTGGAGCTGAAGAAAGAAATTCAGTGGCTGATCTACGAAGGAAAGCTCAAGCTCCCTGGCAGTCCAACCCGTGAAGAGTAGCTAGACTAGGGTTTACCTATCCTTAAAAAAAAAAAAGAAGAAAAAGAAAAATAGTCTCTCAGTCAACCTTCGTAGGTCCTAGTATTTTTTCCTTTCAATTAAGTCCTCTACGGACATTGTATTGAATCTTCAATTTTCTATAAAAGAGTCTTCTTCTTTTCTTGCTAGACTTAAGACATTATTTGCACACCTACATTACATTTAATGAAATGGTTTTATTTTATATGATCACTTGCATTGCTCAACGAACAATCTCTCGAAATAATTAACGTTCTGATTAATCAGTGTGAGAAAGTCAACTAATGCCATCAAGCCATACACTTTCCTTACCCCACAAAAGGCCTTCATCAAAGCCATACACTTTCCCAAACCATGTCCACCTTCATCTTGACCAAGTCAACGACGGCGACAACATCAAGGAACGACAAAAAAGGCCACTCAGCTTCGAAAGATTGACCCCGTGTCGACAACAACCTAGGGGCTTGGCTTAGACTTCAAGGGTATCAAGAATGTTCAAGCAGGGGCTCGCCTTGGTCCTCGGGTGCTCTAGAAAATAAAAAAAAAGAAGAGAAAAAGAAAAAATGTGTGTAGTGCAAAAAGAGTAATACCCAGCTAGACTGAAAATCCCAAAAAAGGGCAGTCTAGGCAAAAAACAGGGTTGCACATAAAAAAAAAAAGAAGAAAAATCTTAGTGCAAAAAGAGTAATGCCCAGCTAGGCTGAAAATCCCAAAAAAAGGGCGGTCTAGGCAAAAAACAGGGTTGCACATAAAAATAAAAGAAAAAGAAAATGAGGCCAAGGACCCAGCACCGCCCATCAAAAGCTTGACGGACAGGCAAAATCAAAGCTCAAAGAATGAAAGTTGTCGATAACAATGGGGCGGTCGAAGCAAAAGCAGAAGCATTTCATGAGCCTTTAGGCATATGCAAGTCCTTTCTCCCCCAATGAAAGACGAGAATCAGAAAGCAATTGAAGCAGCCGTCCAAGAATGACTTGGTCAAGGAATCATCCCGAGGCCCATGCCTCATCATCCAGTCTTCTCATCCTAGCCTTTTCACTAAAGGAACCACAAATCCCATTTCCCAAAACAGTCCGGCCAAGGCCGAACTACGGCGACCTGAGCTCCTCACAATGAGGGGAACGTAGGCAACCAGCAATGGTCCGGTCATAAGCATATCCAAATTACCGAAAACCCGGTCTCATCAAATGACCTCTCCCATGGACACAGTCAAATCCCAGAAAACCCGGTCTCATCAATGACCTCCTTATACACAAACCTTTCTTTCACACCCAGCCAACCTTGATCCGCGACATTGGTTGACTTTCTCCTCATGATTAATAAGAATGTTTGTTCATATCGAGATTAGTGGTTGAATAACCCGAACATTAATAAAGGGTTTTAAGCAATCTTGTGATCATTGTAAATAAAACAAGTTTTCAGATGTCTTGACAAGTCTTCCTTTTCTACATCTTAGGAAAGATAGCGCTAAACACTGATTTTCTGTCAGCAGGGGCTTCCATACACTTTTACCAACCTTTCTACGCTTATACTCTCTCAAAAGAGTCAAACCCAAAGCGAGTTTTGTGCCTACATCGAATAAGGCCATCAAAATAACACAAAATCGGGATCTATTCCCACTTTTCGAAAAAATATGCCCCTGCATGTATATATCTTCCTAAAAGTTCTTCTCTTCGTCCACATCTTCTTAAGGTTGACTGGTTGACTAAAAAAAAATAGAAATAAAAAAAAAAGAAAAAGGATAGGTTTTCCCTCTTCTGCTACAATTCGCATTAGGACTGCCTCGAAACTCTTTCAGTCTGGGGCTTTGCCAAGTCATTCCTTTAAACTGGGGCTTCTTTAGCCATGTTTAGGGTTCATATCGGGTTCTTCACTAGGTCCCTAGATGGATTCAGTCTTGGTCAGATCAATTTCAGAATCACGTTCGCAATACCAATCAGATTGGGATTTTTATTAGGTCACCAGACTGGGGCTTCGCCAAGTCACTTCGCTTGCTCAGCTCATTCAACCAAGGTTTTGCCAATGAAAGAATTTTTCCTTACTTCAACAAGATATGGGGCTTTTGCAGAGAGTATTTCCTTAGACCGGGGCTTCGATAAGTTGCATCCATCCCTAGAAGAAAGGATTGGTCACTTCGACATCTGTTAGCATCAACTTCAAATGCTAGAGTGTGAGAAAAGAATAGTCACAGAGACCCGAGGTTCAAACCCGGGTCTCAGCTCAAGAGGGAATTCTCGTCCACGTTGACAACAGCAACAGTTCAGTCCGCACCCAAGGGATACAACCCCACCTGTTTGAAACCCGTCTCAAACAATTCCCAAATACATTCCATATGTACATCCAGACCCAGTCCCTACCATGTTTCCAAGAGAAAAATCATCCCTAGGCTCAAGTAACGTGCCAATTGCTAATGATAACATTTTCTCCCAAAAGCGCCTCCGTTACTTCCGAGATAACTCTAGGCGACAGTTTCCTAATTGTCAAAACGTCGAAAATCCTAGACATCATTCCTAACTGTCTAGGTAAAGTTTGAACTACGATCAAGGCTTGATTCCTCCGGGATACGTAGGTAGCCTTTCATAAAGGTTCAGCCATCTGACCACATTGGTCACCTTTTCCCTTCTCCATTCTCCAAGGGTGCGTAAGCTTTTCATAAAAGTCCAATTTTGTGACCATATGGGCCACCTCTTTTGATTTGGAACATTCCTGTGAAGGATTGGTTGCTTGACCTCCTAGGTCACCCCATTTCCATCCTTAAGGGACCAATATCTCTTTGCCATTGTCCTAAGGAGACCAGGTTTGTGACCTATTTGGTCACCCAATTCCAACCTGTGTCAGCAATTCCAGTCCAAGGCCAAAAGGTAAGAGAAGTGCAGTCTTGGCTACTTATGTCACGCGACAAAACTGGCCAGTTGGCTACTTATGTCGTGCGACATAACTAGCCACATCAGACATCAGACATCAGCAACTTCCTGCTTTCCCCAGGGCACTCCCCGACTTGTCAAAAGCTGCAAATACCATCCATTCACTTCTCAGATGCATAGGGGAGGGTTCATTTACCCCGTATACACTCATGCATTCATTTACAAGCTAAAAATTCATCCAAGTCATCCATTCAAACCATTTGTACATACAAAGTAGATCAAGTCCAAAAGTTGTGCATAAAAAAAATAATAACATGTGTTTTCCCCAAAGGGGGTACAATAGCCAAAAAGTCATAAATGTCTAAGGGGAAAGGGGGCTACTCTGAATCCTCTCCATCACCCTCTTCATCACCCTCCTCATCTCCATCCTCGTCGTCATCCTCAGCCTCCTCTGGCTCATCGTCAGGATCGTCCGAAGGTGCCTCGTAGGCTATGGTCTCCGTGCGGTAATAGTCGTCGAGCTCGGTGATAACAGTGGAGTCAAGCTCATAGTCCGTGGCCGTCTCAGCTCCGTCCTCATCCTCATCCTCATCCTCATCATCATCATCAATCTCAATGGGTCTGTAAAGAGGCACATTTGCAGTCTTTGTCCGAGGCGTCGGTCCTCTAGTGCTCCCGCTGGTGCCCACGTCATCAGAGCGGCTCTTCTTCCTTCTCGGTTGGCCAGGTGGAGAGATATCAATCGAACCCTGTGACCGGCACTGATTCTTCCAGAAACTCATGCCTTTCTGGAGCTTGCCAATCATGCCCACAGCGCCGGTATATGCCCTGGTCAAGTGCCTGTAAGCCTGAGCTGACACCTGTTACAAGCATGACATAATAAGTGTCAGAATACAGTTCTTGATAACAGAGAGAGATGCAAGCAATCCAAAGAGGCGTAAGGAGCAATACTTACAGATCTAGAACCTCGCGGGAGCACCAGATGAGGATGAGTCTGGGACATATCAATGTGAGCTCGCCTCATGCGACCGCCACCCTGATAATCAATGAAAGTCGGGGGCAAAGGAGGTCTAGCAACATAGCCAGTCGAAGGCCCCACGCTATGAGCGCCATAACCAACCCTGGTCTGTGGAGACTGAAGATGCATGGCCACGTACATAGTATAGTCCCCCTCTCGTGTGTAAAGATGTGCCGCCATGCCTACGATCAAAGCATCTACATTCTCCAACTGGCGAGGCAACCACATCCTAGCTGGAGGATCATCAGGGATCCGAGCGTGCCTATTCGGCCCATGCTGTCTATACACCCTCTCTCCTAGATACAAGGCGTCTCCGGACAAGCCCACCAGTAGCTTGCGACACTCTGTGAAGTGCGCAGCGTGATCTAAATCCAAAGCGCCATAACGACCAGTCCAGGGGAACAAGCTCATCCTCTGTGGAACCCCTCTCAGGCATGTCAACGTATCATGATAAGAAGCAGTAATCCTGCACCTCGAGCCCTCCGGCGTCCTGGTCTGTTTCCTGGCATCCTTCGTCCACCGACGAAGAGCAGGAAAAGTGGTGGCAGGAAACTCATCCTTGATCTGCCACTCATAACAGCCAAAATACTCGTATGCCCAAGCCTGAAAAGGAGAAGAAGAAGTCAAAACAGGGAAAACAAGGGATATAATGAAATGCGCTAAGGAAAAGAGATCAAGGTGAGAGAATACCTCGAAAGCCAGATGAAAGCAGGTGAAGTACTTCGCCTTCCCTCGGCTGACGTCATCTAGGGCCAGATACATCTCAGCTAAGCCTGCCTCCCCCCAGGACAGATTCCCGACAGTATCCCAGGCTCTCAAAAGCTCCAATAGTGAAACCAAAGCAGTAGATGCGCTGTTGATGAACAGCATGTCGGAAAAGCCCACCCATACAAAAGCTCTAGCCAATCTCTCGGCTCTCAGCCGGCTCTCAATGGGATCATCTACCACAGTGTAGTCCCTGCTCTGCCCCTGAATCAGGCCATGTAGCACCCCCAACTCATATCCATTCCCCTTCTTGATCCGGGGAACGAAACCAAGTAAGCCCATAAAATCATCATCAGCAATAGGCTGGGGCTCAACTCCCTGTACAGGCTCCTCTATGTAGAGCGGCTCATCCGTAAAGGGCAGTCCTGTGATGACCGCAAAGTCCAGCGGAGTGACTGTCGTCTCACCCCAAGAGAAGTGAAATGAGTGAGTGGTCTCCCACCAGAACTCTCTGAATGCCCTCACTAGATCCACACTCCTCTGAGTGCCCCCGATGGCCTTCGCCATCTCAAAAAATTGCCCTAGCCCAGCAGCGTAAATCAGGCCCTTAGGCGAGTCCACCTGCTCCTGGCTACCCGGCAAGCTATCCCATAGCCTGCCAATCACCTCAGGGGAGCCACGGGTGCGCAATCCCTGCAAGAAAACATGGCACAAGTATCAATATTTCGTGCTATTTCTTGAAATCATCTCAAGCAAAAAATAGGTCAAAATGGATCAATGTATGGCATGCATTTACGCATTACATTTCCTAGATTCATCTATGTTCACATGCCAGTTCATGTCAATAGCACAGTCTAAAAAAAATCAGTTCAAATCAATTTCGCCCAAATTGAAAATTTTTCAAGAAACCCTAGGTTTCTTACCTCTTCCTTCTTCGTGACATCCGAAGTATGCTCATCGAGCTGTGGGTAGAAATCTCCTCTTGGTGCTTCCGGAAGAAACGGCCGTTGATTCCTTTGCACCCCCTTTCTTCGAGTAGCTAAGTTGGCATGTTGAGAAGCCCTCTTGGTCGGATAGAGCCTAGGAGGCATTCTTCAATGGAATCGGACTAAGAAGTGTTTGATTTCACTCAATATCCCTCGAATCTCCCTCTCTGATGTCGCTCTCTCTTTTCTCACTGTCGCCTCCCTCTCAATTTCAAGTTCAATTGATTTTCAAATGGCGACTGTGCGTATTTTTAATGAATCTGTCAAATGGGCCTCTTATGTCGTGCGACATAATAGGCCTCTATGGCTTGTTTTTACAATTTTGCCCCTGAAGGCTTCATTTTACAATTTTGTCCCCCGTAGGACTGTTTTACCCTTTGTGCCCCTGGCATTTTCAAACATTTTCAATTAAATTTTCCCTCCAGTGCCTCCCGAGGCTTATTTTACAAATTTACCCCCTCGTGGCTCATTTTATTTGCCTTTGGCATTTTTAATTCACTTCTTTTACAAAAATTATCAGGATACGTCCTACTTTCTTTACAAAAAATCATCGAGTCCTTCTTACTTCTTTAGTCTCTGTTTTTTCCGTCATAAAGAAATAAAGTCATCTAGCTTTAGTAAAGAAATAACGTCGTAAGCTTTAGCTTCCGTTAGAATGAAATAATGTTAGGTCAGAACTCTAAATTTGTGCAACCACTATCCGCGAATAGTGACGAATGCCCAAGTTATTTCAATTTGTGCAACCACTATCCGCGAATAGTGACGAATGCCCAAGTTATTTCAATTTGTGCAACCACTATCCGCGAATAGTGACGAATGCCCAAGTTATTTCAATTTGTGCAACCACTATCCGCGAATAGTGACGAATGCCCAAGTTATTTCAATTTGTGCAACCACTATCCGCGAATAGTGACGAATGCCCAAGTTATTTCAATTTGTGCAACCACTATCCGCGAATAGTGATGTATGCCCAAGTTATTTCAATTTGTGCAACCACTATCCGCGAATAGTGATGTATGCCCAAGTCATTCCAATTTGTGCTACCACTATCCGCGAATAGTGATGTATGCCCAAGTCATTCCAATTTGTGCTACCACTATCCGCGAATAGTGGTGTATGCCCAAATCATTCCAATTTGTGCTACCACTATCCGCGAATAGTGATGTATGCCCAAGTCATTCCAACTTGTGCTACCTCTATCCGCGAATAGTGACGTATGCCTAAGTCATTTCAACTTGTGCTACCTCTATCCGCGAATAGTGACGTACGCTCAAGTTTCCCAACTTAAGTTACCTCTATCTCCGTCATAAAGAGATAGCGCCATAAGCTCTAGCTTCTTCAGGTGACAGCCTCCGAATTGTCAAAATCTCAAGGATCCTAGACATCGTTCCTAACTATCTAGTGATGCTTGAACTACGATTATGGCTTGATTCCTCCGGGATACGTAGGTAGCCTTTCATGAAAGGTCCAGCCACTCGACCACCTTGGTCACCCAATCCGTCTCGGCATTCGCCAGATCGGATCCTTTTCTATCGACAACCCCACTCGCCTTGCAAGTGACGTTGCCGAGGGCTTGTAAGTACCCAAATCTGGCTCATGCCTTAGGTTAATTTTCAGGCAATTTCGGTAATTTTTTCGGTAATTCCCCGGATTTTCCTAAAGTTCCGGAACAATTCCGGAACTGTTCCAAACCTTTTAAGGGCTGAAGGGAATGCTTGGTGATTAAGAAACACGTTTTTCTTAAATCCCAAAACCCTTCTAGAAGGCTGCCACCTTGCACGTTTCTAGAAGAAGCCAGATCTGGCTACTTATGTCGTGCGACATAACCAGCCAGAGAAACCTTCTAGAAACCTGCCACCTTGCATGTTTCTAGAAGAATCCAGAAGTGGCTACTTATGTCGTGCGACATAACCAGCCAAGAAAAGTTCTAGAACCATGCCACCTTGCATGTTTCTAGAAGGAAAGCAGTTATGGCTTGTTATGTCGTGCGACATAACAAGCCCATGCAGGCAGCCTATAAATAGAGGTCTCCACCTCTCATTTTAACACACCTCTTCCACCCCTCAGTCCCCCTCTATAGGGAATACGCTCCAGAAGCCTCCTCTCTCCTCACATACCCCTCAAATCAACCTAATCCTCCCAAATCCATCCCACACACACTTCCCACACACACACTTCCCACATACATCAAGAAATCAAGGAGTTCCCAAGGATCCAAGGTCTGAACTCAGTCTCCGGAGGAGGACGCTAGAAGGCTCCTATATCTAACTTGATATAGGAGTTGTGGATCTTCAAGGGTAACGAGTTTCTACCCCTTTTCCACTCTCTATTTTCCTTTGAATATAAAATCTATGTGTTACATGCATTGATAATATAGTATTCTGATTAAAGTTGCATGCTTTAGCTTCATATTACCCAGATCCACATTTTATTTCATTACATTTCATATAAAATCTTCGTTTTGACTTGGTTTTTGCATGAACACTCAAGATGAGTGTGGATCCCTCATATCCACACCCTCTTGAAGTGTTCATTATTGTTAAACATGCTCCCTGAGATTTGTTTGTGAAGTAACTTGACCATTTTGGTGCCTTGTTACCTCTGCAAATCTCAGTTGTAAAGCCTCTGCAAAATGGCTAGTTATGTCACGCGACATAGGCAGCCTATGTCACGCGACATAAGTAGCCGGTTGCGAAGCTTCACGAGTTTCAAATGTAATCTGATGTTAAACCCCTTTAAGCTATAACCTGATGTCTATCTGCAATTTAGATAGTATCTATGTACATACTATGTCATCTTTTCATTAAAATATCATTCTCATACATAAAGGTGCATCCTTTACACCTAAATCCCATTTTTCATGCATTAAAATCATTCCTTTTCCATTTTAAATCCCTTTTCACATTAAAGATGCACTCTTTGCACAAAGATCATTTCTTTACATAAAAAACATCCATTTGCAATCAAATGCATCATTTTCAAACCAAAAATGCCATCTTTTTGCTAAAATATCATTTTTACATGCATTTCCCCCTTTTCCCCAACCTTGGAATGGACCGGTGTAAAAGTTCTCATCTTTGCATCATTCCTTCCATTAAAGGTTCCATATCTCTTTAGAAAGGGACACCTTGAACCCTATATCTCCGATTATCGCTTAAGAAAGAGTATGAAGCCTCTATACGAGCTCGACCGTCTTAAAGCGTAGGATTGATGGGCTAAGGACATTCCTTCCTAAAGAACCTCATCTTTGACCAAAAGAGAGTCATTCTCTCGATCACGCAAGTCCCGAGGGTCCCGAGGTTAAAATGCGATGATCACAAGTCACAAGATGAGGACGGGATCATAATCCCAAATACATAAATTCCAAGGAATCCCGAGCGACAACCAACAAATGGTTTGTACGTCCGGAAGACAACTTGGGACATTCCCCCCCCTTATTTTCAAACACATGCACACAAAGAAAGCACGCAAGCAAACATGATTAATGAAATCTAGGGAGACTTGCTCCGGCAAGGCACTTTGGGTGAACGCCAAACGTTCTTCCCAAGGGGTAACTTAACCTCCGAACCCATAAAAACCTTTTTTTCAAAGTTTTGAGGTAATCAAAATGGCGTGGCGACTCCGTTTTTCAAATAACTCGGATGTCTTCAAACTCGCGTGAATTCCAATAAACAAAATTTTGGGGCACACATTCACACCTGCAGCGAGCAGAAAGTGGTTCAGATTTCCGGTTCAGCGTCTCGCCAGAATCATAGTTACGGTAGCGTCAGACAGTTCTTCGGTTCCCTCAGTTCCCTCAGTTAGAATTTCCGACATGTCTAGCTCACTGAGAAATCGTGACGGGGAAGGACCCCCGCCACCGGTAACAGATATGACTTTGGAAGAAGCCATCCGGGCTTGTGAGGTTCACAAGAGGCAGAAAGAAGATCAGCAGAATTTCGTGGTACAGCTTCTGAATGAGCGAGGTATAGCACCTATCCCCCAGTCAGACGGTACTTTCGTCCTGATCGAGGATGACGATTCCCCAAAACCAGCTCCTCCAACCTTCAACAAGGTTCCTCCCCCGCCAACTTATGGGATGCCTTCGAACCAAGGAAACAGCCGACCTAGGCTTCACGTTGCCACCTCTCAGGGCAACCCCGTCATATATGGCCAAGCCAGTGCTACTCCCATCACTCAATAACACCAGCGGCAAGCCAGACCATCTCGAGCATGATGCCAATATCCTTCAATATCCTCCTGGGTTCATCCCATTGCCTATACACGAAACACCCAAACACCGGGGACAAACCCCGATACGGTTCGAAGGCCCCCATATATCCACATATATCAAGCCTTCTACCTCCAATCACTACCGCTCACATGGTAGCACCCGGCGCCGAGCCTCAAAGTCCACCACTGGACCCAACCTTAGCCTGGATTGTCGAACAGATGAAAGACCAAAAAGCCACCATGAGCAGCTCAAAGCAAGAAACGTTCAAATCCACAGATCTGGGAATGGTCACGCCTCTCCCTGCTAAGTTCAGAATGCCGGAGATGGACCGATTCGATGGAACCGAATGTCCTCAAACGCATGTCGACACCTACGTTCTCGTCATGAGAGCGAAAGGAGCAACCCTCCAGAAAATGGCCGACCACTTCCAGCATACGCTCAAGAGTTCATCGTTATGATGGTTCCTAAGGGTCAAGCCTGCAGATCGCCACACCTGGGATCAGATCAGTAACATCTTCCTGGAATGGTACAGATCCAATTTAGAGTGGGAAACGAGTCGTGAGGACTTAATCACCACTGAGCAGAAAGCAGATGAAAGCGTCGGAGAATTCTACAAGAGGTGGAGTTGGAAACTCTCCGAGATCATGGAGCCACTCTCCAAGGATGAACAGATGCGGATCTTCAAGTCCTGCTTAAGACCATCCATCAGAACTCTCATCAGTCATCATTTCTTCCTGCAATCTCGGGCCATGGTCAATGCCGACTCACGGTTAGAAGGATCTCAAGGAAAAGTTGGCTACTCAGACACGGCCATACAGATACCGCTCGGCAGGTTGCATTCAATCCCGCACCGGCCCCTAAGCAAAGGGAAAGATACGTCTGTTAACTACATCCATCGGGGATAGCGGTCGGGTAATGCAATAAACCCGGTCCGCAAAGCAACAACTCCACTTCGGCAAGCGACTCAGATACACTTCGGCAAGTTGGACATGCCGCTGAGCAAGATGCTAGAAGGGTTAATCACGGAAGGTCTCCTTAAACCCGTTGCAAATTACAAACCCAAGAATCTCGTAGTCAATGCTGACAAGAGCAAGTATTGCTCCTTCCATCAGTATCACGGCCATACCACCGACAACTGCGTGGGGTTACGATACAAAATTCAGAAACTGATAGAGGAAGGAAAGTTGGAGCGCCCCCATGGGTCCAATACAGTCGGAAACCCTTTTTCGAACAACAATAGTGTGAATTCCATTGAGTGGGTGCCCAAGAAGATTGCCGCAGAGCCAGTTCCTCCGCCTCTTCCAGCCGGGTCCTCATCAAATGTCCACATCAGTTATGATGTTTGTGACTGCTCCGCCTGCCTGGAGTACGAGTCCCAAGACATGGTCCGGAGCGATCCTTTTTCGAATTTTTCTCTCTTATGAGATTCTTTCCCTTGTTTAACTCTAAATAACAATCCCCAACTTACCCTTTCTTTGTTAGAAAAGTTAGGTTTTGTTAGAAAAGTTAAGGCTTAGGTTAAGAATGTGAAGGCTTTCGTTAGTTTTCTAACGGAAATACTAACAACTCAAATTGGAGCACTTACAACAGTTCAGTTCAGGCAACCACTGTTGTGCACTAACGTTCGAACAGCTGCGGCAATCCATAAACTACCTCCCCGCAGAGGAACCCAAGCCAGTATCCTGGGACAGAATTCGGAAAGCTGTCGAAGCTCCCGGGAACATAACTACAATCAATGAATTGACGGAAGACATATGGCCCTATGCTACGAGGAATCCTCCTCTGACTATGGCTCAACTCAGAGCGTCCTGTTCAGAAGGAGCCAAGCCTGATGTCAGCGTCCTAACCCGATCGGGTCAAATCCATGCATTACCACCAAAGGCCACTAAAAAGCCGACGGAGCCAGAACCGCAACCCGACCTGCCCGAAGACGGCGAACATTTCCCTTTGGTCCCTGCTCACATCCTCATATCCTCACAAGCTCAAGCTGGAGGAAAGTCTGGCCCGTACCATGGTCCCCGTGAACGCAACCCCAGACGAAGTCATTCAGATGATCGGCAACATCCACTACGGCAACATTATCACCTTCACAGATTTGGACCTTCCAAAATTTGGGGCTGATCATAATGAGCCGCTCTACATTACAGTACAGCTGGACGAGTGTCGCCTTCCCCGTGTGTTGGTGGACGGAGGTTCCGGAATGAATGTCTTGCCCGCCAAGATGATGGACCTGCTTTACATCAAGCCCACGGATCTGAAGCCTTCAGTCCACACTGTCAAAGCTTAAGACTTTACTTCCCGTACAGTTCTCGGGGTTGCTACTCTTAACATTTGGTTCGGCAAGCGGATGATCCCCACCTAATTCCAAGTGTTGGACAATCCAATCACTTTCACAGCCATCCTAGGGCGTCCCTAGCTGCATCAAATCAATGGCGTGGCATCCACTCTTCACCAGTGCATCAAGTTCATGCAAGGCAACAAGGCCGACCACGCCTACGGCGACAGCGTCACCACCGAGGGGACCAGCACTAACAACATTCCAGTATTAGAAATCAAGCATAATGACGACATGGCATTAACTGGATTCACTCTGGAGACCTCCAAGATCCAAATATGCAACGTGGACCTTCCACTGTCTCACGACAAAATCCCTCCCGCCATGAAGATGATGAAACTCATGAACTTCATCCCAGGACTGGGGCACGGCAAAAGGTTACAGGGCCAACATCAAGTCATCGAACTCAAGGACCACACCACGGTCCAGGGGCTTGGTTATGTGCTAACACCGGCTGACATTAAGGAAGACAAGAGGCTCGCCCGCACCAAGGCAGCAGCCCGCAAAAGGGGAACCTCCAACGGCACACCCAACCTCCGACCTTACAGTTTCGACCTCACTCATTACGTCACAAAGGGAACCAACAGCAGAACTGAGGGGACCGACAAGGGAACCGACAGCAGAATTGAGGGGACTGACAGCGGAACCGACAGCAGAACTGAGGAAACCGACAGTGGAACTGATGAAGATGAGAAAGAAGCAGGGATAGTCAGCATCGAGACTACAGAAAGGATGGAACAGCTAGCAAGGGACCTCAAGCGTTTCAGAGGACTCAAGGCTAATCCGATAAGGGGAGCATTCCTCGACATCACTGCTCTACCTGGACCAACTGCCACCACAGTCCAGCACTAGTATACATTCAAGGGAATCCCAGGCTTGGAAGAGCAGCTCGAGGCACTCTTCACGGGAAACAGACTGTTCGGGTCAGCCGCCGAGGCCACATTCGAGACAGTAACCCCAAAGCAGAAAGAACAAGAATTCATAGAAGATGCTCTCAGTGGACCAGCTCTACAGAGTCTTTTTGAAGAAGTCATGGAGGTACCAAACCTGATTGACCTGGGCTCCGAAAACAGCATGATCGCCATGATTGGGACAGCAGAAGCCAAGCCTCTCAACCCCCGAACCCTCATCAAGCATCCAGCAATGCCACTGAAGAATTGGGTAACTTTCACCGGACCAAGGGCAAGCCAGGCAGAATTGGAAGACAAGCTGGGCCTGCACCCACATCTCCCTAAACCCGGTCTCAAACCCTCTGAGTCAGTCCTTGTCAGAGTCCAGTCCTCTGAGTCATCCAACGGCCTTACGCCGGAGGACTATGATAATGTAGCCAACAATGTATTTCCGTTCGCATCTAATGAAAAATCTGATCTTTCGGAGTATCCCCTCATTGCCACTTTAACAACTGATAAGTTAACAAACAACTTAAAAGACGTTAATAACGAATCAATTGATAAAGAAGCAGACACATTAAACGAACAATACATTAAAGAAGTTCTCAAGCGTGTAGTTGACCAAGAGGACAACCGGCCCAAGTCTGAAGAGGTTATGACCAAAGTGAACCTGGGGTCGGTGCAAGAGCCTAAAGAGACACAAGTGAGCGGTTTCTTCGCCGATGCGAAAAAGAAGCCACGATAAGCCTCCTCAGGAGTATGTTGACGTGTTCGCCTGGTCATACCGGGACATGCCAGACTCGATCCCTCGATCATGGAGCACGCAATTCCCTGGATCCGTAATCCAAGCCACATCAAACAGAAGTTGCGCAAGATCAAGCCAGAGTGGTCCTTGCAAGTGAAAGAAGAAATTGAGAAAATGCTCCGAGTCGGTTTCATCAGAGTGATTGAGTACCCGACCTGGCTCTCCAACATCGTGACGGTCAGCAAGGCCAATGGAAAGGTCAGATGTTGGGGCTACTTACCAGCGGGCTGCAACAACCCTCTTCCATGACATGATTCACAAAGAAATCGAAGTATACGTCGACGACATGATCACCCACTCCAGAGGATCAGACATGCAACACATGACAGATCTGAGAAAGTTCTTCAACATACTCAGAAAACACTCCATGAGATTGAACCTGTGAAGTGCACCTTCGGCGTCAAGCGTGGCAAGGTACTTGGGTACATGGTTACAGAAAGGGGTATCGAAGCCGATCCCAAGAAAATCAAGGCCATCATTGAAATGAAGCCGCCTCAGACCCTGACAGAAGTGAAAATCTTTATGGGAAGACTTCAGTACATCAGTCGCTTCATCAACCAGTTGACATCTCTCTGCGAGCCCATGTTCAAAGTGATGAAGAAGAATGCCGACATCAACTGGGACGCCGAGTGCCAGACAGCTTTTGAGAAAATCAAGACATACTTGGTGAATCCCCCAATTTTGTGCCCGCCACATGAAAGACAAGCCACTACTCCTGTACTTGATAGTAATAGACACGTCAATCGGAGCAATGCTGGCACAAGAACAGAAAGATTCCAAGGTTGAGCATGCAGTCTACTTCGTAAGCCGGAAGCTTCAAGGAAGTGAACTCAGCTACTCAGCGTTAGAGAAAACTTGTACCGCCTTGGTATGGGTAGTCGGGAAACTGAAACACTACATGCAGTCACATTCAGTGCTCCTGGTCTCCAAAATGGATCCCGTCCGATATCTCTTTGACAAGCCATCCCTGCCAATGCGACTAGCCAAGTGGTCATTCTTCCTGGCTGAGTTTGACATCAAGTACATGGTCAGAAAATCAACAAAGGGCAGAGTAATGGCAGATCAGCTGGCAGACTTCCCAAGCAGTGGGCCCAAGGGTCCTGATCCGCAATTTCCGGACGACGGGATCTTTTCACTCGACAGGGCAAACCGATGGCAACTCTTCTTCGATGGGGCAGCCAACAAGATGGGAAATGGTATTGGAATGCTCCTTGTCGATCCCAAGGACGAGCACACTCCCATAGCCATCAAGCTGAATTTAGAAACAACCAGCAATGCAGAAGAATATGAAGCTTGTGCAGCCGGTCTGGAAGCCGCCCTCGAGCGCAACATCTCAGAACTGGAAGTATACGGAGCCTCAGCATTGATCATCAATCAAGTGTCCAAGAAATGGAAGACGGTAGATTCTGGCCTCCAGAAGTACCACACGTACATGAAGGAGCTCATTGCTCAGTTCAAGGACATCTCTTTCCACTATTTGCCAAGTGACAGGAACCGCTTCGCAGACGCCCTGGCAACCCTCACCTCTCTTGTCGAAATTCCCGATGGGAAATCAGTAAAATCCCTCAGAATAGGCAGACGGGAAACACCCGCTTATTGCTGTGAGATCGAAATAAAAAAATGAAACGATCGACGAACCCTGGTACAATCAAATCTACCAGTACCTCCAAAATGGAGAAGCTTCCTTCACAAATGAAGATAAAAAATACAAAGAAGGGATCAAAGCCAAAAACATGATGGCATTAAAATGCCTGCCATCCCATTTCGTCATTCTGGGGGGTACGTTGTACAAGAAGCGCCACCAAGGGCCACTCCTTCGGTGTGTAAAGAGAGAAAAAGCCAGCGAGCTAATGAACGAAGTTCACAACGGAACCTGCGGTCCGCATAGAACGCCCGAGCATTGACAGAGATCATCCTCCGTATGGGATACTATTAGATATCAATGGAAACAGACTGCATCCAGTTCGTCCGAAGCTGTGACAAATGTCAACGGTTCTCCAACCTCAATCACGTCCCTCCTCACGAACTCTATTGCATGACTACGCCATGGACTTTTGCCACATGGGGAATCGACGTCATCGGCAAGATCACTCCACCAGGGAGCAATGGTCACGAGTTCATTCTAGTCGCAGTCGACTACTTCACCAAATGGGTAGAAGCTAGATCATACAAGGTACTGAATTCTAAGAAGGTGGCCGAGTTTATCAAAGAGAACATCATGTGTCGATACGGAGTGCCCAACGAGATCATATCCGACAATGGGACTCACTTCGAAGGAGATTGTGACCAACTTCTGACCGAATTCAGAGTCACACGTCACAAGTCTTCTCCCTACAGACCACAAACCAATGGTGCAGTAGAGGCAGCAAACAAGACTCTTGCAGCGATAATCAGAAAGATGACCACCAGAGGTCGGGACTGGCCCGAAAAGCTACATCTAGCCCTCTGGGGATACCGAACATCGGTCAGAACCGCCACAGGGGAGACTCCGTTCGCACTTACCTACGGAATGGAAGCAATGCTACCCGTGGAATTAGAAATTCCATCCCTCCGCGTCCTCTTGGAAAACGGGATCAATGAAGTTGAATGGCTACAGAGCCGTCACGACAAACTTGCTCTACTCGACGAGCGCAGACTGAAAGCCATGGAACACACTCGAGCCTACCAGAGCAGAATGGCCAGAGCATTCGATAAGATATTCAAGATCTGAGACATCAGAGAAGGCGACTTGGTGCTAAAGAAAAAGCCTCCTACGCAGACCAATCCCCTCGGAAAGTGGGAGCCTACCTGGATAGGACCGTTCATGGTACAAAGAATCTTCACGGAGGAGCAGATTTGGATGGGAACCCTTTTGTTAACCCCGTGAATGGAAGCAAGCTCCGCAGATACTTCGTTTGAGGAAGAGCACCACTACAACAAATATGCCTTTTCCCGGCACTTTTAAACCGGCACTTCACTTTGTGCCGCTAATTTCCGGCATTTCAATGAAAGTGCCGCAAAATTTCCGGCACTTTTTGGAAAATGCCGCGAATTACCGGCACTTTATTAAAAGTGCCGGGAAATTTTCGGCACTTCAGGAAAAGTGCCGGAAAATTTCCGGCACTTCAGGAAAAGTGCCGGGAATTCCCGGCAGTTTGATATAAGTGCCGCTAAATTTCCGGCAATTACTGAAAAGTGTCGCTAAATTTCGGCATTAATTGAAAAGTGCCGCTAATATCCGACACTTTTTTATAATTGCCGCATAATTTCCTCCACTTTTTGAAAAGTGTCGCCTAATTTTCGATACTTTTGTGAAATTATCGCAAAATATTCGGCACTTTATTATTGTAATTAATCCATTGACTATTTGTCAGCTTTCTTATTAATTTGGCATGTTGTCCCTAACTAGGGACCGACTAAAAATATTATTTGAGAGAGTTTATTAAAATATCTATTATTAATTAATGAAGTTTCTACTATATTTTAGATTGGAGGGAGTAATAATTTTCTTAATTCATGTGAATATTTAATTTTGAAAATATTTATTATGAGATGGAGAAAATATAGTACAATTCAAAAAAGTTAATAATTAAAGGACGCGTATATGGGTAAATTTTGTATCTATGCTACCAAAAATATTAATAAATTAAAAAACATGGATAAGTTTTGTAGATGCTATCCATTTAATTTCCTTTTCCTTTTCAAAAATTGAATTTCCTTTTCGTACTTATATGAAATAAAATTTTCTTTCTACTCTATTTGGTTATAATTTTCATTCAAGAGTCTTTATTCCCTCCAACCCAAAATTATTTCCCTCAGGCGCCTTTTCTCAACCCTGCGCCCAAAATTACCTCCCAAAATTATTTCCCTCCAGCGCCGTTCCTCAACCCTACGCCAAAAATTACTTCCCTCGATCCAGCGCCCCGTCCCTTCTCAACCCTATAGCGCCCAAAATTACTTCCCTCTGTTGCCCCGTACCATCTCAACCCTATAGCGCCCAAAATTACTTCCCTGCGGCGTCCCTTCTAAACCCTATAGCGGCCAAAACCCCGTACCTTCTCAACCCTGTAGCAGCGGCCAAAATTACTTCCCTCCGGCCCGTACCTTCTCAACCGTTGAATCAATCGTTTCAACAGCTCGCAAAAGTCATAAAACCGGCTATATTAACCCTTCTATTTTCTCAAATCACACACTTGTAAAACCCTAGACATAGTATTGAACGATTGCTTATATAAATCGGCAATATAGTTCTCAATAACGCATCTTCATGTGCTTTGTGTGCAGGCCGGACGCAGCATCATCAATTACTTGAAACAACACGAAATTGATGTTCCTCTGAACCTGGTAATTGTTCCCTTGATGATTTTATTTGTTCCACCACTTAAATTTGATTTTTCCTAATGGTATTTTGGGCTTGTGTTTATATGTGTTAAGTTAAGAATGAGTAGTTCTCTTAATATATAACATGTCTTGTTTTTTGTGTTTTGACCCCCTTTTGGTCCACTTTTATTTTCTCTATTTGTTTTAAGTTAAATACCTGTTTGCTGTAGTAATTAAGCTCTTCTAGTTTGTTTTGAAGGTTTGGCCAATTGCAGACTCAAAGCGACAAGGTTTTTTAGGCTTTAAGGAGTTTATCACTGCTATGCATGTTTTTACCACTTACCAGCAATCATGTTTTACTGCACTTTCTTCTACCATTTGTTTATTTGTATTAGTCTTATCTTGCTTTATTTTGTGCTGATAGTTGGTTTCCCTTGCACAAGCTGGCATGAACTAACTGCTGATCTTCTTAAAACTGCAGGCAAGTAGAGTAATTTATATTGGCATTTCTCCTTAAATTGAATTGGTACATATGTGCTTGTTGTGTCTCCTTTTTCTCCTTAAAAAAGTTGTCACTTCCACGTACTCTAAAAGAAGCAATAATCCTTATTGTATTTGGTAAATTATGAACCTGGTTAAAGTGTTTCAGCTTTAACCTCGAATAAATAAGGAAAAAGGAATACATCTTTACATGCTAAATGTTTCAGCTTCGTTGAAATAACATCGACAATCATGGGTGTAGGTAAAAGGGTGCACAAGCATCACTATTTCTGCCAATTGTAGTATTAGTTTAAAGTGTTTGACCCAATTGCTCCATGATCGCGAGGATATTGTGACGAGCTCCACTTTTGCCTAAAATTGTTATTTACAGTAACTGTGGCATTTCTCCTTAAAAACTGCAGGCAAGTAGAGCATTTTTACTAATTTAGCCTATGATGAGGGGACGAGCTAAAATGTGATTATTATAGACTAGGAAAATCTTGAGATTTTAATGCCACCCATGAGATAATTTATGCTGTTGTGTTAGTTTCTTTGTCATCTCTTGAATTTTGTTTCAGTTCCAAAAGCTGATTTTGATCGGTGGTTGTTTTTTTTCTTTCTCTTTTCGGATAAGCCTACGTTGGTAATTGTAGTCATATTTTAATGCTGAATAGTGCTTATTGTATTTGGTAAATTATGAACCTGGTTAGTTTTAGTTGTTATTGCAATACTCATCATAACAGAGACAATACTAGCTGCCAACTTTCATACTAAGGCTCCGTTTGTTTCAACTCATGTTAGGTTCCGGATGCATCAAGTGCTCATCATTTAATCTCAAACAATGACATTGGGTCGGAACAGATTCAATTGCCACAGGTATGATATTAATTTTTCTTCATGCGTAAACAGGGTGTTTACCAAATTTTGTTAGTCTAATTTAATTCATCCAATGATTAGCAAGAAATCTTGTTGTATATTGCAATGACATTGTTTCTCTTTTCTTATTCCCTCCTCGAGTTTAAACCATTAATGTCTTAGGAGATAAATCACCAGATCTTTTGGTTATGTTTTAGCAGAATTTATTATTATATTCCATTGTTTTGAGTCATCAAAATATATTAAAGTGGTATATCTGATGAGAATATGCATCTTTAATTTGGCAGGCAAACAGTGGACCAAATACGAATGGGTGTCAGGTATGCATCGAGATTCTTTTATAGATTATCAGGTTGAATGTCCCTATTTTTTCTTTTAATTCTATTTGTACAAAAGGCAGCTTTGGTCCTTTTTGTCAGATGTTAAATTCTTGGACATTGACATACTTCCTCTAATTCATGTATCCTAAACCAAATCCATGGCAAACTTCCTCTGATTCATGCATCCTCCTGAACCAATATCATCAGGTTGCATCAAGTATAGACTTTCTATTATTCAGTTTTGAATAATAGCCTAAGGTAGAGGTGCTATTGTGCAATTTTCTTTACACCAATCTTTTCGATCAAGTAACAATGTTTTATGCAGGGGGAAATTTTTGTTGATCTTCTTGACTATAAAGTCCAAAAAAACAATGTTTGATTAGGCCTTACGAAGGTGTTACTAGGTGTTACTAATTTGGGAGAAGTTATTGGAAAATCAATTGATAGAGATCCATAGATGTAATCCCAAGGTTGTTCTGAATTATACTCTGTATATCTCTTATTTTCTTATTCTCTTATTTAATATCGTTTAAAATTAAATAATGCTTATTTTTTCAGGTGATGATTTAAATGAGGACCTTATAACCCAATCTATATGGGAGAAGATTGCATTCATTTGTGTTTTTGTTTGCTGCTTGAACTAAGTTTGTAGATGTCAATGCTTGTTGTGTACCTTCCTTTTGAACTAGTACTTTTTGGGTTGTGTAATGCATACTAAATGTTCAATTTATGGCAATGAATCAAGCTTTATATTTTATAAGTTATTCTTATTCATCGCTAATTGCTGAAATTTGTGTATGCTATTGATTTCAATAGCACAATAAATTAGAGAAGCCAAAATTTTCTAGGGCAAAAAATATATATTTTTTTTAAAAAGGAAAAAATACCAAGCAATTTTAAATGCACTGCTAATATTGGAGAATATTAAAAGTGTCACTAATTTTCGGCACTTTAAAAAAAGTGCCGCTAATTTTTTGGCATTTTAGACGTGCCGGAAAATTAGCGGCACTTTTAAAAGTGCCGAAAAATTAGCGGCACTTTTTTAAAGTGCCGGAAATTAGCGGCACTTTTAAACGTGCCGTAAAATTAGCGGCACTTTTAAAAGTGCCGGAAAATTAGCGGCACTTACAAAAGTGCCGGAAAACAGCGGCACTTACAAAAGTGCCGGAAATTAGCGGCACTTTATAGGTGTCGGGAATTTTCCGGCACTTTAAAAGTGCCGGAAAGTATTGCCGACACCACTTTTTCCGGCACTTTAAGAAGTGTCGGAAAAAGTGCCGAGAAAAGCTTTTCCGGCATTTTTTTAACATTTCCGGCATTTTTAAAGTGCCGGGAAAAGCCATATTTGTTGTAGTGCACGAGTCAACTCTCCTTCCCCCATACACCACCCATCAGTAAAATTAAAGTGCTAAAAGAGTAATACCCAACTGGATACATTCCCGCTAATGATCCAGGTAAAAAACAGGGTCGCACTTCTTTTGTCTTTATTTTTCTCAAATTCACCTAAAGTGTCGAACTACGGTGACCTGAGCCCCTTAGTCCAATTGTAAAAGGGGAACATAGGCAGCCATCATTGGTTTGGTCTCAAAAACAAAAAAAAATACAATAAGCATCATTTGCTTGTGTTTCGAAAAACTCTTTTCAATTAACCTACAAATTCATTACGGTTAAAACAATCTTTGATGAGTTCAAGCACGATCAACTCTTGACTCGCTATACGCTAGCAAAACTACAATAAAACATTAATCAGTTAATGTGTCTGCAATGACAGTGGGTGGATACTCTGGACAGCAAGGTCAACCTAGTTTCCCGTACTTGGTCCTTAATCCTTCTTCCCCTTCCCTTTTCCACGGCGAGTGTTCTTCACCTTCACAGGGAATATTCCCGTAGTCCATCTACTTGGCTCAGGGACCCTTCCCGACGTCTCCGTCAAACCTATAGCTGTCAACGCTGCCCTTTCCCTAGCTCTGTCTTGAGCTGCCTCTCTTCAAGCCATCGTAACCATGCTTTGATTGGCCTCCCGATCAGCATTGGCCTCATAGTCAGCCATGTCGTCCCCAGTACGATTCTGAGGATTAGCCCCCGCTTCGGTCCTCCTCAAAGTCGAGCTGTCAAGGTAATCAGCACCCAACAGCTCACTCCGTCTCCACAAGACAGCCATCTGTGTCTCCCCCATACACTCTTCGTACCAGTTCAGATACTGCGTCGACAGAACAGTGCCCCCTCTTCGGTGAAAGAGAACCCTGACAGGAAAGGACATGTATTGCCACAACCGCGTGAGCAAAAATAGCATCAAAGGATCTTCCATCAGCAGAGATCCCACCTCGAAGGTAGCGGCATGACTCAAACCCGTCAATGGCACCTGCTCCAGCCCGTACTGTCGCAGCACCAACGATGGGATGTAGAAAGCCGTCTGGGACAGCCCCGACACTCTGACAACCAAGAGACCCTCCTGAGCGGTCCGACAAGTCTGTAACTTCCAGTGAGGAACCCACCATCGCAAGTGATGCGTGCGGAGTCTGGCCATTCAGAGCTCCAATTCATCCTGATCGCCCCCTATCACCAAAGGACGTTGAGAAAAGGACCAAGCGTCACAAGACATTGGCACCTCGGGCATCATCTGCAACCTCTCCCTCAAACACATGGTAAGCATAGCGGGACTCCCTCCCCACATGTATCGGTTGCCGGTCGCCATCCGACCTATGCCCAGGAACGTCTCGCCCAGAACCAAAGGCACGATGTCTCCTCCGTCCTGGCACTGCCTCACCAGGTCCAGTACACTGTGATGGCACACACCCAGGGATGTGAATGTAAACAAAATAGCGATCGCACATAGAGCAAACGCGTCCCGCGCAAAAATGCTCACCCCAGCACCGACAAATCGATCGGGCAGGCCCGAAATGTCGACATAGTCTGTGTTCAATATCAGCATCCCGTATGCTTCTCCAGCCGAGATACCAAGCAGAGACACTAACTTCTCAACAGTGGCCATGCCACCCGCATAGGGAAGAACTAGCTGTTCCGTCTCAGGTCCTCCCAGAATGGCCCGGAAATCTTCGAACGTGGGAGTAATTTCGTTGTACGAAAAGTTGTACACATTCCTCCGAACATCCCAGAAACGAGCCGCTGCTCTCAGAAGATCCCAATCTGGCATAAGCTCCTTCAAAGCCCAAACAGATTTCATCCCGTAACAACCTTCGAAAAACCCCTTGTCCTGCCTCGTGTGGTTCCGTACCCACGACTGGAAATTTTCCAGGTATCGCTCTTGCATCCGAGACGATAGCTTAGGAAATGGAGCCATGAAAAAGGTGAAGAAAACCTTAGGAATTTGAGAGAATTCAGCTAATGGTTCAAAGGCAAATGCGCAGTTTCTTACGAATTGCAAAGCTGAAACTGCAATTTAAAAGGCTCTGAAATTTCATTCTCAGTCCGGTCGGACTCTCTCTGCAGTTGACTGGGTCAACTCTGCAGCCAGCTGCTCTCAAAATTGGAAACAATTCCAAACCAAGCCCTGTTCATGCTTTTGTGAATCTGCGTGCTCCCATGGTTTCAATTAACCAAAGCCAACACCACTTCCGCCCCGGGCTCGTGCAACAGTGCAATTAATTAAATATCAGTGCATATAGGCATAAATTTTTACCCGTTCAATTTTTTATGCATGTTTCATTTTATTTATTTTTGATCAACCTACTTGCTTATTTGCCAAAAATAAAAAGAAGGTAATCACTAAATAGATGTGCGAAGTACAGGTTCCGCCTCAAGGGCGCCTTTTCAAATACAAGTCAAATTGTTCCGGACAATACATATTTTTTGTCTAAAAAGCAATAAAGGAGGACTACTCAGAGTCCTGCTCATTATCCGAGCACTCGATGCACTGCTCCGCAGCAGTCGGATCCGTCGAGAACAAGAAATCTTCGAATTCCTCCAGACGGGAATACGCGAAAGGCCTCCTCTGCGCCTGCGAACTCGAGGACTCTCCCTGCTCATGCCCCGAGTGCGAAGAAGGACGAGCTCCAAACTCCGCCGTTCCACCCGAGGACTGCCCAAATCCCTGCGCTAAGTCCGCTCCACCAGCCATAGAAGCAGACGAACCTCTCGGCCTAGACGGCCTCGGCTCACGAACAGCCACACTCCTCCGGGAACTACACCTCAGGAACTCCACGAGCCTCCTAGTGTAGTTGGCCCACCCGTCCAACTGTCTCATAGCCTGGTTGTACGTGCAACCAGACACCTGCAAACCAGGAAAGTCATCAGAAGACAAGCAGAAAGTACAGATGCAACATTTGCAGAATGCTACTATCTAATGCAGAAAATCAAAGGCACTCACCGAAGCGTTGGGGTCCACCCTGTACTGAGGTCTCGGCTCCTCCGGAATAGGGATCACCAACCGCCTGCGCGAACCGTCCAGCCCCTCGTACGCCAGCCTAGCGCGTGGGAGCGGGAGATCTCGGGGATATCCAGAGCCCTCGCCCTCCCTGTGCTGCACCTGCGGGCTCCTCAGCCTCATCCTCAAGAAAGTGTCATAGTCGGCCCCCGCTATGACATACTCGGTATAGAACACGCCCTGTCTATACCGCTCCAACTCCTCCATCGGCATCGACAGAGGATGCTGCATATGCAGAGGCGGATCCACCGGCACCATCGGAAGGGACCCCGGGCCATGCTGACGGGTCACCCTCTCCCCCAGATACATCGCATCGCAGTGAAGTCCCACCAGCAGCTTCCGCCGACGCGTGACCTCACTAGCAACCTGAACCACGCCAACGTGAATCTGACTCCACCAGGTCAGCCGGATCCGCTCGGAGAACTCTCGGCTCAGGGCCTGAGACACCTCCTCGTACGACAGTCGAGTGCCCTCTCTCGACGACACCGCCCTCTTCGCCTTCTTCTGCCAAGTCAGCATGGCAGGGAACAAGGACCGGTACGCCTCCTTAATCTCCCACCGCTGCGGGCTGAACACCTCATAGCACCAGACCTGTCAAGCAAATGGAAAGTTATGTCAGCTACAGAGCAGATACATACGAGTACAAAAATGAGACAAGGAAGAGAAAAAGACGTGAACTTACATCCAAAGCAAAGGAGAAGCAGCACAAGGTGTTCTCCTCTCCCCGCGAGAACCTGTCTAAGGCATGGTAGAGCTCGGCCAGTCCAGCCTCCCCCCATGCAAACCCCCTCACGGCATCCAGATCTGTCAGCGACCCGAGCAAAGGGAAGTGGCAGGACGTGTCAGAAGTCGGGAACAGAGTCGCTGACAACGCGAACCATATGAACCCTCGAGCCAGACGCTCAGCGGTCATCCTAAGGGACCCCTCCCCATAATCATCAATGCCCCTCCGCAGGTGATTCTCCATCGGCCTGTACCAAATACCTAAGCCCCTGGCATCGGTAATATCGAAACCCAGCAGCTCCGACAACTGCTCCGGGGTATAGCCATCCACCCACACCAGCGCGTTGCCCCAGGTCGGCAACCCAGTGATAGCAGCAAAGTCAGTGGGAGTCACAGTCGCCTCCCCCCACCTGAAATGAAAAGTGTGGGTCGTATCCCACCAGTACTCGCTCAGAGCTACGTACATGGACCTCGCCCTCTGCGTCACAGCCACCGCAGCTATCGCGCTGATAAATCCAGCCAACCCGGAGTCAACCACAAGCTGCCGTGGACTCCTCTCTCCATCTCGAGGCTCGTCCGGGAGTAGATCCCACAACGCTCGCACTGCCTCAAAGGCTCCCCGACTCTTCTAGTTGTGAACATCAACTGTCCCTCGCCCCTGCAGGTGAACAAGGCAAGAATACGTTAAGTACAGAAGCGACATCAATAGAGTGCACGAACGCATGTCAAAATGATGCAATGCAGATACAGTTCTCATTTCTTCCTAAAATACTTCCATCTCGGTTGGAGTATTAACGGTCCAAGATTTCCAAACATTTTGAAAACTCCGTCGAATTCGGAACTTTCAAAACACTTCAAAAACTCTGTCGAATCCGGAACTTTCAAAACACTTCAAAAACTCCGTCGAATCCGGAACTTTCAAAGCCCTTCGAAAACTCCGTCGAAATCGGAACTTTCAAATCATTTCGATCATTTCGAAAATTTACTCCGTCCCGATTTAAACATACTTTAAATTCGGAAAACACATCTAGGCATGGAATTTTGCAACCAAAATTTTTATGTCATCTACCCATGGGTGTCAATTGAACTACACTCTAGTCAATTTCGACAAAGGCGCATAGCAAAGTCAAAAGCCCCAATTCGGGCACCAAAATCCCTAACTCATTTCTAGTCAAATTCCTAACATTTAAAGAATGCACATTCTTAAAATTAATGGAATTTGAAGGAAGTTTACCTGTCTCTCGATCCCTCCTTTGGATTTGTGGTTCTCCCTAGCCGGGTAGAACTCCGCCGGATTCAATGGAAAAGTTGTGGTTCGAATGGTCCGAACCAACCGCGTTCTTTCGTCATCGGTCCTTCCATGACGAGCCATTGGTTCCAAATCACCTTCCATGTTGATTTTCCCTCACAAATTTGAGCAAACCTCACAATTTGGATTGGTTTTTCTCTCCTCCTTTTTCTCCCTCTCGTCGGAATAAATGGAAGAAATGGCCAAAATTTGCTTCAGCCTCGGCGCTGGAATGAACCTGGTCAACTTCAGGTCACTACTAGAAACAGGCCTTTTACCGACGGAAATTTCCGTCGGTAAATCCACTTATCCGTCGGTAAATGGTTATTACCGACGGAATGAGTCCGTCGGTTTCCGTCGGAAATAATTGGTTGGTAATACCGACGGACCAAATTCGCCGGTATTTCCGGCGGATTTTCCGCCGGAAAATATAAAATTCCGCCGGAAATCTTCCGTCGGAAATGAGTGATGCCGGCCGGTTAACCGGAGAGATTGCCGGAGTTTACCGATGGAAATATCCGTCGGTAAATATCAAAAAAAATAAATAAATAAAACCCATTACCGACGGTTATAACCGTCGGTAAAAATAAAATTTACCGTCGGATATGTCCGTCGGAAATCTAAATCGAATCCGACGGATATATCCGTCGGTAATGGGATTTATTATTTAATTTTTTTATTATTTTCCGACGGATATTTCCGTCGGAAATTAGAATTATTTTTTTTTTTTAATTATACTACCGACAGAAATATCCGTCGGTAATCCGCCGATTTTAAAAAAAAATTCTATTTTATTATTAATCCACTGTAACCTGTCAAACATGTTTAAACAAATCCCAAAATAAAATAAACGCAAACAACATACAAACATCAAACATACAAACATCAAATAAACTCAAACTGTATCAAGCAACCTAAAGCGAAAGGGGAAAAGGGGAAAGGGGAAGGGGGAAAAGAGGAAAGGGAAAGGGAAAAGGGAAAAGGGAAAGGGAAAGGGAAAGGGAAATTGTTTCGCTTGGGGAAAAGGGAAGGGAAATGGAAAGGGAAACAATATATATTTGTTTACATTACATGCCAGCCAAATAAAATGAATGTCAATCAGCCAAGACCCCGACCACGACCCCGACCACGAGCGCTGTCGCTACCGCTACCATCGCCACTACCACCGCCACTTCCCTAAGGTATTGATCGGCGACTCATCGGAAGCGTTACCGCTATTACGTGGGTGTGTGGCGTAGTGGCTACAAATTCATGGTAGCCAAGTATTGTTGCACGCGCCGGTCAAGCTGTTGAGCCAATATACTAGCCACTGGGCCTCCACCGTGCATGCGGGTGCACTCGGGCCTCCACCCGGGCCTCCACCTAGCTCTGGATCTGCTCCACTCGCTTCTCAACCTCTCTGTTCACCCGTTCATCAAACGCTTCTTGATCCACATGATGACTGCCGCCGGAGGAAGAAGATGAAAAGTATGAAGTAGTAGAGAGCTGCGGAATGGCATGTTAAAATACCCCGCACCATGTCCTCCGAATCCGGGCAAGCGATCTCCCTTCGGTTGCTTGCCGTCGAGGACAATGGCCGCCCAAAGCTTTTCACGAAAGGCGGGCCGCTCGGTGCTCTCAGGAGCCAAACTTCCTTCTTCAATAGCCTCCTCACGAGCCCGCCTATCATACTCTTCCTGAAAAAAAAAAAATACATTATACACTATGGTAGAAAATAATATTTCTTTAACTAAATAATTTATTATTTACTAATAGAAAATATATAATTTACTAATAGAAAATACTATTAACACTTACAAAAAGTGCAGTAATAAGGATTGACCCATTGTGGCCCTGAGCCATCGGCGACCTCCGTAGTATGTGTAGCCAGAAATACAGCAGCAGCATCAGCCTCATCATTTCCGTGTTTCTTAATCTTAACATATAAAAAAATTAAAACTTTAAGATATTGCTTATCAAATAATAACAATATATGAATCAAATAAAGTAATAACAATATATGAATCAAATAAAGTATTGCTTAATTTACAAACGGATAATAAATGAAGTAAGTTTACCATTCTGGACCAAGTCTCGCTGAAGTTAATTGATCTTCCAGTGTGCACACTCCCCCGCCCCTCTTGTGTGTTCCTATTCTTCTTTGCAATTTCTGAACTAATAGGCTTCCCACTGCTCCCACGCAGTAGCGGAGAAATTAGCTGGAGGCAAACCATCAATTAGCCACTTTGCTCTCATGTCGTACACTTTTCCAGCGTACCGCTTAGCAACCAATTTCTTAAAAGCCGTCTCGATTTGCAAGTCGGTAAACCCAGGGCATGAATATACGTGCTACAAAAATAGTAAAAGTAGTTAAATAAACAAGGGAATAGTCTACAAACTTTACAAAGGAAAGAGAATTAAGTAATTTTACAGCTGGCTATACCAGATAGCGTACACCTCTTTTGATATCGACTTGGGGGTGGGATAAAATCCCTCAAAATTATACCCGCTGAATAAATCCCCAAACCATCTAGCGGGATCTCGACAACCACCATGTATAAACCTATAAGATATTAATTGAAAAACAATATATCAATATATATACAAATAAAAAGACAATAATAAAATGTAAACATTACAATTAAATAATACTTACTGGCCACTGGGAGAGATAGATATTTCCATTTTTCCATCCTCATTAATAATTGCGTCCAAGTTAACCCGTCTGGATGGTTCACTCACTGGATCACTAGAGCTTACATTACCTTGACTTCTCAAATCCTCATCACTACGTCCTGAACCAGACGTAGAGCCCCTCCCTCCAGCCCTTGGAGAAACAAGACGATGGACAAAACCCGCAACCTTGCCTCTCTTTGAACGATTGCCACCTCGACCCGACATATCTAAACTAGTATATTATATATACAAATAAAAACAATATATCAATATATATACAAATAAAAAGACACTTCATTTAGGATGTGAATAATTTTAAATATTAATATTTAATTCTTTGTTGTTAAGTATATCATTCTCTAGGGTGAAAGGACAATTCATGTCCATTAGGTTTAGAATTGGGGTCGGCTTCTATCCCAAATTTGAAATACACGTATGAATTGCAAATATCACTTTGTCTACTTGCTTTATAATCGAAAATCAAGCAATTTTAATAGAGAATAATGATATTTACAAATCATATAATCGTGCATAATTTTTATTTTTATTCATTACCATAACATGCATAATTTTGATCAATAAACAAGATGAGAGTCGTTATCATCCACAACAATCAAAACCCTATCTCAGCTTAGACCAAGAAAGACAGAGCAAATAAGTTCTTGTCAGTTTGAGCAAAGGATTTTCTGTTTAATATAGGTTTTTTTCAGTTTCACTGTCCTCCTCTCTAAGGATCTCAAACATCACAGTCATGTTCTTGTCAGTGCCTGTTTTACTCTTCACTGGTGGTATACGGTCACAAGTAAAAACAAGGTAACAGTATTAACACCAGTGAAGAGAAAACAGAGCTTCCCTCCAATTTTTTCAATCTCCACCTTCCATTTACCCAAGATCCTGATTACGAAATCTTCCTCATGAGGTTGAAAGCTGGCGGTGTTGCCCTCAATTATTATTATTATTTATTATTATTATTATTATTATATTATTATTTATTTTATTTTTTTATTTATTTTATTTTTTATTTTTTATTTTTATTTATTATTATTATTATTATATTTATTATTATTATTATTATATTTATTATTATTATTATTATATTTTATTATTATTATTATTATTATTATTATTATTATTATTATTATTATTATTATTATTATTATTTATTATTATTATTATTTATTTTCTTTTTATTTATTTATTTTTTTATATTTATTTTATTTATTTTTTATTTCATTTTTAGACATTCACCCCCTCACCGTCCCAATATGAATATCCAAGCCTACCAAACTCTTACATAAACCAACAATCTAGACCATATTCAAACCTTTTGACACCTAAAAATGCAAATGAAACAACTAGCACATAGAAAAAGACTACATAATTAAACCCACATAGACGGTTAATTATTCAATCCAAGCCTACCAAACTCTTACATAAACCAACAATCTACACACGGTGCACACACTCACACTCACACGCGTAACACACACACTCACAGACACACCAAACACACCCTAGAACACCCGCACACACAACACACACGGCACAACTGTGATAACACACACACATGCACAACATACTCACACACACAGCACACATCAGGAACACCTTCTACACACACCAAAACACACACTGCACAACAGTAACCCATTCTATAAGAGATCAAAGAAAACCTTGCAAACATAACAAAATCCAAGCACGAGAGGTCACACATTATGATAGTACTTCAAATGTCATGACCAACAAAAAGATACGATTCGGTATGCTTACTGATTTAAATATAGCGGTTACATTAGAAAAACTAGAACTTAACATTCGATTTTTCATCAAAGAAGAAACATCTTCCACATTTCCCTCTAATGTAAGTTTCCAATCTCTGCTTTCAATTGTAACTTTTACTTCATCCCTATCGGAAGAAGACGATCCTTCTTCGAAATTGACATCTTCGAAAGTGCAAAAGCTTGTGAAAGCTGGAGGTGCAAATAGAGGCCTTTTTTAATAGCCGCACAGGCGCATCAAGAGAATGAAATCCCTTGTACACGATTGGAGAAACCATTTACTTGTGCTTTACATGCATCCTAGCTTGTGTAGATGCCGGGATGCGTCGACCCGGACAACATAATAACAATATGCCATATGTTTCTATAAAAAGAATGTGATTTGCTAATCAACTCTACATTATATAAGAGAATATTATTTGAATTTTTTTATTTTTTTTTAAAAAAAGAGCATCGAAACCCTAATCGAACAAAACGCAAGGCGACCTAAAATTCACAAAATATACCAATACCAAAATCACAAGAACTCGGCCATGAACAAAACTCAAAGAGACCTAAATCCAAAATCACAACACATGAGCTATGAAAACGAGAAAATCAAATGAAAAATCAACGATCAAAAAAGGCATACTTTCGTAATCAATACTTGAGAGAGAGAAAGAGAGCTTACCGGCGTAGGAGACAACGACGGCGAAGGCGAGCTGGCGGCAACGCGAGCTAGGGCGGCTGCGAGAGAGAGAGAGAGAGAGAGAAAGCGAGTGAGAGAGAAATCGAGTGAGAGAGAGAAAGGGATTGAGAGAGAGAAAGAGAGCTTACCGGCCGGCGACGGAGACGGCAACGGCGAACGGCTTCCACGGCGGAGACGGCGTTTGTTCGCGAATTACTGATGAGAGAGAGAGAGAGTGAGAGGGAGAAATCGAGTGAGAGAGGAATTAAGCGATTGAGAAGAAACTTACCGTAGACGGCGACGGCAACGGCGGAGGCGATAGGTTTCCGTTCGCGAACTGGAGAGAGACAGGAGAGGGCGACGTAAAATGAAGAAATGGGATCTGTTACATTATATATAGGGCGTGTTTACCGACGGATATGTCCGTCGGTAATACCGACGGTCAGTGTCCGTCGGCAATACCAATGAATTACCGACGGACTTTTTAAATTACCGACGGACTACACGAAATTTTTAAAAAAAATAATTCCCGGTAAAATGAAATTGATTTCCGTCGGTAACTGGTTTTTTTCCGTCGGTAATACCGACGGACAAGGTCCGTCGGTAAATGTCCGTCGGTAAACACACTGTTTCTAGTAGTGGGTTCAGTCCGGCCGGACTCTTTCTGCAGCAGAAAGGTTCTTGCCAATTTAGCCCCTCAACTCTTCGCAGTTTCAATTTTACCCCTTTTGGCCCCCAAAGTGTAAAATTTCTCCCAAGTTAGACATTTCTAACACCCCTCCCCCGGGGTCATGCCCAGTTAGTTTTCACTAACGCCCATCTCCAGACGTTGAATTCCCAGTTAGTTTTCACTAACGCCCGTCTCCAGACGTTAAATTCCCTGTTAGTTTTCACTAACGCCCGTCTCCAGACGTTAAATTTCCAGTTAGTTTTCACTAACGCTCGTCTCCAGACGTTAAATTCCCAGTTAGTTTTCACTAACGCTCGTCTCCAGACGTTAAATCTCAGTTGACGTTTGACATTCAAACGCTCATTGACATCCCTAGTTGACGTTTGACATTCAAACGCTCAATCCCATATCCGGACATTCAAATCACAATTCCGTCTCTCGACGTTAAAATTCCCATTGGTTTTCACCAACATTTACTTCCCCGGCCGCCAGTCGTAAGCCCGATCATCCCACTACAGCGGCCATCAAGGTAAGCCCGCACAACAATCCCTCTTCGGCCATTATCGTAAGCCCGAACATTCCTCCCCAGCAGGATCCTAAGGCCATCCGCCTAAGAAGAAACGTCAATCAACCCCCTCAGTTCCTAACTGACCCCGTCAGAACTCTGGATGCCTTTCCTCAGCAATGTGTCAGTCTCTCCCGAGACCACATCCCGTTTCTAACCCCGTCGTTAGAACGTCAAATCATTCTGTGTTGTTAATAACGCTAGTTTAACACAACCATTCCCATCATTGCCCCCTATCCCCGGCGGATAAACCTGGCAGTCATCGTAAGCCCAGCACTCAAGGCACGAACGCCTTCGTCTCAGGACAAGCGCGTCCTTGCAACTCCCGTTTGAGGCGCCACACGCCCTCGAAAGTATCAGTAACTCCGGTTTGAGGAGCCATACGCCCTCATATATCTCAGCAGCCCCGGTTTGAGGCGCCGCACGCCCTCGTATGTTCCAGCAACTCTGGTCTGAGGTGCCACACGCCCTCATATGTTCAGCAACTCTGGTCTGAGGCACCACACGCCCTCGAAGGTTTCAGAAATCCCAGGTTTAGACGCCTCCCAACAGTCTCGCTCAGGTTAAGGTCCCCGCGTGTGGCTCCTTGCACCTACGAACTACGATCGGCTTGATTCCCGCTCGGGATACGTAAGAATCCTTTCGCTAAGGGTCCAGCCAGCTGACCGCCCAGGTCTCTTTCGAAGTAAGGCATCCCAATTTGGATCCTTATCTTTTTCAACGACCCCACCTCCATCGGAAGTGACATCGCTGAGGGGCTAAATGTAAGTACCCAAATCCGGATCGCCAAAATCCGTTAGAAAGTTAACCGGAATCCGTTAACTGGCTCGCTCCAGGTTAATCGGAACCCTTTAAGCTCCCCGTTGCCAAGCCAACGAGACGTCCCGGGACTACCCCGAGCATTCCAACGTCGAAACGTACTCAACGCACGTCGTCGCACGTAAAAGTACGGCTTTCCTTGAAAAATGCACTTTCTGGCATTTTCCGGGGGCATTTCGGACATTTTCCGGACTGTTATTTTAAAAACGGACAAAACCGGGAAATAACGGCACGAACTTCCATGGCCTGTGAGTCACAGGGACACGTGGCTCACATGCCACAGCTCCCCCATCACCTCTCAATCAAATTCAGAGTGAAAAGACAAAAATACCCCTGGGTATGCAGTCTCAGTCCGGCCGGACTCATTTGTAGAAATTTCAGAATTGCCAGCAAGTCCCTCCAATTTCCAAATTTCACAAAACCCCCTGGATTTCACTCTCAGTCCGTCCGGACTCATGCTGAATTTTCACCTATAAATACAAGGGCTGTCAAAGCCATTTACAACAACAAAAACTCACTCCATTTTCACCCCAAGCCACGGCCTAAACTGGTTTCACTCCCCCCGAGCCCCGGTTTTACCTCGTTTTGCGTGAAAACTTCGTATTTCGATCAAATACGACCCCTGCCACTTTGAAACACCATTCAAAACACACTTCCGTATCTCGTATACGTCCACCGAGCCAAAGGAGCCGACCCTAGCCATAGGTAGCTCCCTCTCTCTTTAAAACTCTCGTTCCGTCTCGGTTTACGCGCCCGTCGCTACAACCGTTTCGGAAAACATTGTTGAAATGTAGATGCCTCCGTCTAACGGGGTCCGATACGTTTTAGCCCCTAGATCCTCTTCTCTTCCCGTACGAGAAGTAATCTCGGGTTAAAATGGCATTCCGACCCCGTTCCGTTTACTTTTTATGTCATTTACAATTCTGGATCGTTTGATCCGTCGATCGTCATTTAAATTCCTGTCATTTACAATTCCGGACCGTTTGATCCGTCGAACGTCATTTACATTTTACGCAACTTTACAATTCCGAGCTGTTTGGCTCGTCGATCGTACTTTACAATTCCAGAACGTTTGATCCGTCGATCGTATTTAAATACTGTCATTTACAAAGTCCGAGCAGTTTGGATCATGATAGTATTTACTTTTCAAAGTCCGAGTCGCAACCCGATTCGTTGATCGCATATCATTTAATACGTTTTTCCCGTAAAATCGTTAACAATGTAATGCCCGATTCAAAATCGGAGTTCAACCTTCGAACTCTCTTTCAAAAAGCGCAAAATGACGTTTGGCCTCCGAACGCTCATCTTCAAACTTAAAAGCCAACTTTTGACATTCAAAATCATTTAATACGTTTTTCCCGTAAAATCGTTAACAATGACACGTCCGGTTCAAAACCGGAGTTCGACCTTCGAACTCTCTTTCAAAACGCGTGAAATGACGTTTGGCATCCAAACGCTCATCTTCAAAACTCAAAATCCGACGTTTGACATTCAAACGCTCTTTTCTTAAAAGTCAACATTTGACACTTAAGATAAATAGTTGAATCACCATTCGCGCCACTTTTTCCTAAAACTTCCAAAACCGACGTTTGTCATTCAAACGCTCGCCTTTTCAAACAAATCAGCTAATCAACGTTTGACATTCAAACCAAGATTAAGCTTGTCATTCAAGCCCCCATTTTAAAATGCAAACACACACACACACATGCACACGATTTCGAGAAAGGTAGAAAGACTCGTCATACGAGGCATTTCGGGTGATCTCAACATACTCTTTCCAAAACGTAACGTGACCTCCGATCCTAACAATATCTGGTACTAAATAGCTTTTTACTCGTTTTTGCTACCAATAAAAATGACCCCCCCCCTCCCCGTTTTCAAAGCTTTTTCCTATGTTTTTGCTACCAATAAAAATGACACCCTTTTCAACCAATAGCCATTTCTCAACGTTTGGGCTCAAAATACAAAACCACATGGCGACTCCTCTCCTTCCCGAAGGCGAGGTCTCAGACACCAACATCTCCCACGAAAGACAACCGCCTTTCGCCGCGCGCGAAATCCGGGTAATTTCACAATCCTATCTATCCTTGTGGTATCTGGGTATTGAATAAACATTCGAGTACTGTAAATACCCAAATCTGGCTCATGCCTTCCGGTTAAGTTTTCCGGCAATTCCCCGGACTTTCCTAAAGTCCGAGAGCAATTCCGGAACTGTTCCGAACCTTCCGAGGAATGAAGGGACTGCTTTAAATTGAAAAAGCACGTTTTCCTTAATATGGAAAACCTTCTAGAAGTGCCACCTTGCATGATTCTAGAAACATGCTGAGCTACAAGGGATAATGTCGCACGGCTGCATTAGGAGAGAACTCCTAGCCGCACGGCCTCATTTGCTCTATCCAGACTGCCTATAAATAGAGGCCTCCTCTACCCATTTTTGATATACCAATTTCCAGCATAAAAACTCTCCTAAAATATCCCACGAAGATCAGGAAGCTGAAGGTGCCAAGAAGCCACCCCCCTCCTCCTTGAAGCCTCCAAAAGTTGGTCCCTCCGCTAGGCAAAATCCCAAGGAAGAAGAGGTCACCACCATTGGTAACCTCTCACCCCCTTATCTTGCATTATACTTGCTTTATGTGATTCTTGCTCCTTGCATTCATATATTGCTATATCTTGCTTGGGACTTGGTAGATTATTGTTAAAGATCATATCTTTATTCATGTAAATCATATCCCCCCCTTTTGCATCCTTTGCATTACCATTGCATCTTTTGCTCATAAAAATGTGATCTTTAGCATCCTTTGCTCATAAAAATGTAGTCTTTGCATTAAAGGTGCATCCTTTGCACCTAAAAATCCATTTTTTATAATAAAAATGCATCATTTGCATATAAAAATCATGTCTTTACAATAAAGGTGCATCCTTTGCACCTAAAACCCATTTTCATAAACAATGATGCATCCTTTGCACTAAAAATCATGTCTTTACAATCAAAGTAGCATCCTTTGCTTTCAAAATGTAGTCTTTATGCATCCTTTGCATATAAAACACTATTTTTCCACATAAAAATGCATCCTTTGCATTAAAAATCATTTCTTTACATAAGAGGAATCCTTTGCAAAACAAGTAGCATCCTTTGCACCCAAAAATGTCATCTTTTCACTAAAAATGTCATTTTTAACATGCATTCCCCTAGTCCCCAATTGGTACTTGATGCAACCTTCGGAACGGACCGGTGTAAAGATCCTATCTTTACATCGTTTCTTCCATTAAAGGTGTCACAATCTCTTTAGAAAGGGATAAACCTTGAACCTATATCTCCGATTATCGCTTGAGACGAGCATGATAGCTCCAATATAAGCTCAATCGTCTCAAGGCGTAGGATTGATGGGCTAAGGACACTCCTTTCCTAAAGAACCCCATTTTGGATTATAAAAGAGAGTCCTTCTCTCGATCACGCAAGACCCAAGGTCAAATAGCGATGATCACAAGTCCAAGATGAGGACGGGATCAAAGTCCCGAACACATAAAAATCCATGGAATCCCGAGCGACAACCAACTAAATGGTTCGTACGTCCGGAAGACAACTTGGGACATCCCCCCCCCTCTTTTCAACACATGCACACAAGAAAGCACACAAGCAAGCACGAAAAATGGAATCTAGGGAGACTTGCTACGGCAAGGCACCTTGGGTGAACGACGATCCGTTCTTCCCAAGGGGTAACTTAACCTCTGAACCCTAAAAACCTTTTTTTCAAAGTTTTGAGGAAATCAAAATGGCGTGGCGACTCCATTTTTCAAATTAAACCGGATGTTTTCAAACTCGCGTGAATCCAATCTAAAAAAAACAAAAAATAGAATTTGGGCACACATTCACAGTTTGGCGACTCTGCTGGGGATCATCCCAAAGGAGAAAAGCTTTCATTTTCAAAATAAACGATACCCGATATATAGGTGGAAACCATTTAACCTTCATGTATCGCTTCCTAACCCGGGGCTTGGGATAAACGGTGGTTTAACAATCCCACGTACCGGTATCTCTTTTCGAAAAAAAAAAAAGAGAAAGCTTTTATCCTTTGAGTGGGTTAGACTCCCGTCACGGATTCCAATTATCGTACTTGCTTTCTTTCCTCGCATTGAGATTAATCTGGCAGCCTTGGCAGCTTGGGGCTATTCAGTTCCAAGACTGACTGGGGATCTCAGAAAATTTACGTGCCTTATCTGTTGCATTTTCCCCCGTCCCGAAAAATCATTCCTTTAAAACACATTTCTGAAAATCTCTGTTTTAACTCAAAAAGGAACATTTTTAGGAGGCCGCACACTATGCGCACCTTATATATCCTGTACACTTTGCACGCACGTCCCTTTAAACCCGGGGTGGTTTTTCAGTTGCAGTCACGGACAGCCTTACGATGCTCCCGGGCGCGCACGGAATCACCCCAAACTCCCCATGGCAGCCAGTGTCGACCAATGCACAGTCCGTGTCACACGTTTCAAAAAACCGTGACTCTTTGGTTGGTTTTTGGTCTAGTCCATGTCATATAGCCCAGTTGCATATCCCCGTAAAGGTCAAGCCTTAGTTCATAACGAAAGTCAAGATCTTTCGCACAAGCGAAACTCTGCCAAAATTCCGACAAGGAAAAATTGGTAGAACCTTGACTCCGGCATTAACTTTGACCTTGACCCGCACGGAATGCGTAAGAGTCGAGACCGAGTCCTTGCCAAAAATCCAAATATCTTTCGCTCAAGCGAAGCTCTGCCAAAATTCCGACAAGGAAAAATTGGCAAGATCTTGGCCCGGCATTGACTTCGATTTTGGCTCACGCACGGCGTATGCAACGAAGTTCAATGTGACACCGTGTCATCCAACTTTTACCGCCCGACCCATGCCTATTATCTTCTCGAAAATTATCGAAAAGTCAAAAACGTCAATCGCGTAAGCGAAATTCTGCCGAAATTCCGTTAAGGCTGAAAGACGAGACTTTCCCGGTATTGCCTTGACTATAATTCGCATCGCTCGTGCGTTAAAAGTTCCTATGACCCGCTAGACCCATTAGGAGCGTTCTTCTCTCTCGGTCGGTGGGATCCGCGTGCCCTATAAGACCCTCGCTCGGGGCTGTCCACCCTGGGAGGTCGAAATACAGGTGGAATACGAGGGGCTTATAGACGTAGTGACGGAACCCACTGATCCAGGATCTAGAGTAGTTGCGAAAAAGAAGGGCAGAACCCCTTTTCCAACCAAATAGAAATTAATAAAAGACACTGTTTTAAGTAAACTGGAAGATTCTTAATTTGCATATTGCTTGAGCCTTCAGCCTAAACACCTACCCCGAGTCTAAACCTCTCCTATCCCTTTCCCGCAGCGAGAAAGAAGTGGGTGAGAATACCGGGTCAGCGGCTTGTTAGCGCAGAATTCTCAGATAACCCGTCAGAATCCTCAAGTCTCAACTTTCCAGTGTCAAAATGGCCAACGTGGTAGTCAACAATGGTAATGACCAAGTAGTCGGAGAGGCCATCCCAGTTCAACCCAGGCCCCATATCTGGTATGATGTGTGCGATTGTGAAGACTGTCTGGAATATGAGTATCAAGAATGGATTAATGAAGACGCTCCTTCAAGAAAGAAGAAGAAGAGGAAGTCCATGCAACAGAAATTAAAGGAAAGGTACGAAGCCGGGGACAAGAGCGTTGGGACTTTAGGGGAGCCTTCAGGCAAGTTTGACTACTACGTTAGTTATGCCAATGAACCTACCAAGGAACCCATCATTCAAAACGCAGTCCAGCCTGATACCCCTGTAATCAGTGACCCTCTCGAGGCAGAAAGTTCTGAATTTGTCGCCATTGTGAAGTTCAATGAGAAGCTAGCAGATTTGGAAGCAGAATACAGAAAACCCATAGAATACGTGGCCAATCAAGGAAGAATCAAGGTCCCTTCTGAAGAAGACTTCATCAGCATTATCCAGGCCAACCCTCCTGTTGGCTATACTGACAAGGTCGTGGTATCAAAGATCAGTAAAGAGAAGATGACCTATCAGCAGTGTATTGACAAGATGAGCCAGACCCTCCAGTCAATGAGTCCAGTTGTCACAGACGAGCTCGCTGAGAGATTGCACCAAGCTAATCTAGCTCCTCTCACCATCTTTCCAAGGTACCGACCTACCAATGATTTCCGACAAGTTTTTGATCAGTTCGAAGTTTCCAACTTTCTGAAGAATGCTGACAAGACTGCTACTCCCCAGGGCAAAAGCAGGAAAGAGTAAACCCCAGTCCAACCCGCATCAAACACTTCGAGTCAATAAGTAGTGTAGGGTCCAGAGTCAGTAGGGTCAAGAGTCAGTTGAGTCAGGAATCTTTGAATTCCAGTCCTCTGAGTCATCCGAAGGCCTCACGCCTGAGGATTATGAACATGTAATCAATGTCATCTTTCCCCTTGCTTTGAATGAAATGACAGATCTTTCTGAGTATCCTCTTATTGCCAACTTAACAAATGATAAATTAACTCAAAACTTAACAACAGTTAATAATGAATCATTTGAACAAGATGCAAACACACTAAACGAACAATACATTAAAGAAATCTTTAAGCAGGTTACAGAAAAAGAGGAAAATCGGGCCCAAGCTGCCGAGGAGGTTTTGACAAGTGTTAACTTGGGTACTGTCGAGGAACCTAAAGAGACACAGATTGGAAACTTCTTGCATGGTCGTACAAGGATATGTCGGGGCTAGACAGTTCGATAGTAGAGCACAGAATCCCTCTAGCACCAGATGCTAAGCCAGTAAAGCAGAAACTGAGAAAAATTAAGCATAAGTGGTCTCTACAGGTCAAAGAAGAAATTGAGAAGCTACAGCGGGTAGGATTCATCAGAGTCATCAAATATCCGATATGGTTGTCCAATATTGTGACCGTAACCAAGGCCAATGGGAAGGTGCGCTGCTGTGTAGATTTTCGAGATCTGAACAAAGCCAGCCCCAAAGACGATTACCCCTTGCCAAACATAGACATCCTGGTGGACTCCACTGCCAACTACGAAGTCAAATCCTTCATTGACGGCTTTGTAGGCTACAACCAGATCAAGATGGCCGAAGAAGACCAAGAAAAGACAGCCTTCACCAAACCGTGGGGAACTTACTGCTATACATTGATGCCATTTGGGCTTAAGAACGCCGGGGCTACTTATCAAAGGGTAGCGACCGCGCTTTTTCATGACATGATCCACAAGGAGATTGAGGTCTACGTCGACGACATGATAATCCACTCCAAAGGCGAGGATGGGCAACACTTTGTTGACCTGCGAAAGTTCTTTGAGAGGCTAAGACAACATTCCATGAGACTAAACCCTACCAAATGCACCTTCGGAGTGACAAGGGGAAAATTGCTTGGGTATATGGTCACGGAGCGAGGTATCGAAGTCGACCCCTAAAAGATCAAAGCCATTATGGACATGAGGCCACCTCAAACCCAGACAGAAGTCAAAAGCTTTATGGGCAAACTGCAGTACATCAGCCGCTTCGTCAACCAGTTGACCACTATGTGCGAGCCCATTTTCAAGCTCATGAAGAAGAATGTAGACACAGAGTGGACCAAAGAATGCCAGGATGCCTTTGACCAGATCAAGACGTACTTAGTACTCATCCGGTACTATGCCCCCCACATAGACATAAACCTCTTCTGCTCTATCTCACTGTCACTGATACGGCAGTTGGGGCTATGCTTGCTCAGGAGAAGAAAGACTCTCGAGTAGAAAATTCCAGCTCAATTACTCAGCATGTGAAAAGACTTGTGCAGGACTGGTCTGGGTAGTCGGTAAGCTGAAGTATTATATGCAAGCCCACCCTGTGAACTTGGTCTCGAAAATGGACCCCATCAAGTACATCTTTGACAAGCCTTCCCTCTCGATGCGTTTAGCAAAATGGTCCTTCTTTTTAGCTGAATACGACATCAACTACGTGACCAGAAAGGCCATCAAGGGTCAAGCATTGTCAGACCATCTGGCAAATTTCCCCAGTAATGAGGACCGTGGGCCTGAACCCCAGTTCCCAGATGAAGGGATCTTCGTGGTTGAGCCTGAGAATCGATGGCAGCTATTCTTTGACGGAGCTGCTAATAAAAGAGGAAATGGCATAGGGATGCTACTGGTCGATCCGATAGATGAGCACACGCCCATAGCCCTTAAGTTGAACTTCCCTGCCACGAACAATGTTGCCGAGTACGAAGCCTGCATCGCTGGTTTAGAAGTTGCCTTAGAAAGGAATGTCAAGGAGCTTGAAGTTTATGGAGACTCAGCCCTGATCATCAACCAGGTCTCCAACAAATGGAAGATTGTGGACCCTAATCTTCAGCGGTATCATGCCTATATGGAGGAGTTGACTGGACAGTTCAGAGAAGTGACTTTCCACTACTTGCCAAGGGAAAAGAACAGATTCGCAGATGCCCTAGCTACTCTAGCCTCACTGGTAGAGATTCCCGAGGGAAAAGCCATAAAAACCTTCAAAGTGGGTAGAAGAGAAGCCCCGCTTCGTTGTGAAGTAGACTTGGGACCTAAGCCTATCAAGGAACCCTGGTACAATCAAATTTACCAGTTCCTCAAAGATGGAGAGTCAACTTTCAGAGACGAAGAGGGTAGACCAAAAGAAGGTGTCAAATCCAAGAGCTTGCAAGCCCTGAAAAGGTTGGCCTCCCATTATGTCATTTTAGGAGGCAACCTGTACAAGAAACGGTACCAAGGATCACTCCTCTTGTGCGTCACTCAAGAAAGGGCCAGAGAGTTGATGACTGAAGTCCACAATGGTCCCTGCGGTCCTCATATGAATGCTAGAGCCCTGATGCAAGTGATCCTCGAATGGGTTACTACCGGATTTCCATGGAGACAGATCGTGTCCAAGATGTCCGAGCGTGCGACAAATGCCAACGGTTTGCCAACCTCAACCATCTCCCGCCTCATGACCCGTACCGCGTGACGACTCCTTGGCCGTTTGCAACTTGGGGTATTGACGTGATAGGGAAGATAGCCCCTACAGAAGCAATGGGCATGAATTTGTGTTAGTAGCCGTCGACTACTTCACCAAGTGGGTAGAGGCCAAGTCCTACAAGGTCCTCACTTCCAAGAAGGTGGCCCAGCTTTATCAAGGAAAACATAATGTGTAGATATGGGGTGCCCAATGAGATCATTTCGATAATGGGCCGCACTTTGAAGGAGACTGCGATAGGTTACCGTCGAATTCCGAATCACTCGCCACAAGTCATCCCCATACGTACCTTAGACTAACGGAGCCGTGGAAGCCGCTAATAAGACGCTCGAACGGATCATCCGTAAAATGGCCACCCGTGGTCGTGATTGGCCTGAAAGCCGCACCCGGCACTCGGGGCTACAAACCGTCTCGTCGAATGTACCACAGGAGAAACTCCTTTTGCCCTAACCTACGGGATGGAAGCAGTGTTACCAGTGGAGTTGGAAATCCCGTCATTAAGGGTCCTCCTGGAAAATAGTGTCAATGAAGTAGAATGGCTATGTAGCCGGCATGATGAGTTGGCCCTGCTCGATGAAAGAAGGCTAAAAGCCATGGAGCACACCCGAGCCTACCAGAGGCGAATGGCCAGAGCATTTGACAAAAAGGTCAAGGCAAGGGACATCAAGGAGGGTGACTTAGTGTTGAAAGTGAAGCCCCCTACCAGAGACAACCCCCTGGGAAAATGGGAACCCGTTTGGATCGGCCCGTATGTGGTGCAGAAGATACTATCGGGAGGAGCCATGAAGCTTGCAGACCTGGATGGCAATCCCTTTGTCCACCCAGTCAACGGTGATAAGCTCCGAAGATACTATGTCTAAGAAATAAAAATAATAAAAAAAAAAGAAAAGAACAAAAAAAATCTTAGTGCAAAAAGATTAATACCCAGCTAGGCTGAAAACCCAAAAAGGGCGGTCTAGGCAAAAAACAAGGTTGCACATAATAAAAAAAAAGAAAAAAAATCTTAGTGCAAAAAGAGTAATGCCCAGCTAGGCTGAAAACCCAAAAAGGGCGGTCTAGGCAAAAAACAGGGCTGCACATAAAAAAAAATTCAAAAGTTCACCAGAATGAACTACGAAGACCTGAGCCCCTTAGTCTTTCTTGTAAAAGGGGAACGTAGGCAGCCATTTATGGTTCGGTCTAAATAATAAAAAAAAGGGCGATCAAGTTTTCATGAAATGCATCCTAAACAATAATAAAGGATATTCAAGTTTTCATAAAACGGGTCCTAATCAATAAGACATCTGAAATTTCCATGAAATTGTGTCTTGATTAATTTCTAAGATAATATCTCTTGTTCATAACAAGTTAAAAACTTCTTGATGAGTTCAAGCACGGTCTACTCTTGACTCTGCTAACCTGCTACAAAGATCTAAAATACAATAAAATGCCTAATAAACTACTGTGTTTGCAAAATGGCAATAAGGGAATCCTAAGAAAATTTCTATCAGCTGTCATTCACTGAGTCTTCTTTGGTCTTCTTCCCTTTACCTCGACCCCGTCGAGTTTTCTTTCTCTTTTTCTCCATGATGTCGGTCTCCCTCATCCCGATCTCCGGTATCCTCACTGGAGCCTCCATCAAACCCATGTCAATAAGTGCCCTCTCAATACGGGCACGAGTCCACACTTCCTCCCTCTGAGCCTCAGTCAAGGGAGCGACTTCAGAAAGCCTCTTATATCGAGCCTCCATATCTCTTAAGGTCACCTGACTGGTTATGGTGACTCGCTTTAGCTTCAGTCTCCCTCAGAGTCCTACTCGAGTCACAGTCAGCCCCCAATAAAGCCTGATGCCTCTCTCCCAATATGACCTGAGTCGCTCCCATCTCCCTCTCATACCAATCCAAGTAGGCCGTGGTCAAGATGGTACTCTTCCTGCTTCTGAGGATAGCCCTGGGTGGGAAAACAGTATATGTCCAAGCCCTCGAGAAGAATGAAAAGCTGGTTGGATCCCTCATATCTAAGGATACCACCTCCATGGTACGGATGTCCTCCCAATCGCCCAACGGCTCCTGTAAGGCCCCGAACTGCCTTGATACCAAGCAGGGTATGTAGAAGGATGACCAGCAGAACCCTGGAACCCTCACCACATAGGACTCCTGAAATGTCCTCCTGGTCTGCAACCTCCAGTGAGGTACCCACCAGCGAATATCCGAAGTGGATAACCTAGCCATCATCAGCTCCCAGTCACCCTGGTCCTGCTACCTAGGCAAACCCCTCCGGGAAATCACCCAAGGGCACTGAGTCGGCAAAGCCCCTGACAAAGCCCCAAGCCTCTCCTGCAGCCATAAAGTCAACACGGCCGGACTCCCAGACCTCATGAAACGGTCTCCTCTAGCCATCCTATTGATGCCGTGCAGGGTCTCACCCAAAACCAATGGGACAATGTCTTTCCCAGCCCTGCAATCCCTAACCATGTCCAAGAGACCACCATGACAGACTCCCACGGACTCAGTAGTGAATAGGGACGAGAATATGCAGAGGATAAAGGCATCCATAGCCACCGTGGTCGTAGCCATATCTGGGGACCCAAATCTGCCCGGGATATCAGAAAGGTCAATCCTATCCGGAGCTATCATCATCCCCTCAGCCTCTACCAGAGATATTTGCAGAAAAGATGCAAGATTTGCCGCCACCGGCACATCTTCGATCAGAGGAATCGATATAGCCTCAATTTCTGGACCCCCAATCAAGGCTTGGAAGTCTTCATAGGTTGGGACAATCTCATTATAAGAAAAACAGTAAACGAGTCTCCGGACGTCCCAAAACCTTGCTGCTGATCTCAAAAGGTCCCAATCGGGCGGGAGATCCCTCAAATGCCATAAAGATTTGATCTTGAAGGTAGAATCGAACAGCCCCTTGTGAGATTGAAAGTTATATCTCACCCAAGATTGAAGATCGGACAGAAAACGGTCTCTTTTCCCCTTTTGCAATCTAACGGGTTTCTCCATTGCAAGATGATCAAAGTTGACGTCTTTAGGTCTAATATGTGCTCTGGGAACAGTTGGGACAAGTCTAGAGTGAAAATGAAATGAAATGGCCAAGCCTTGATTTTATTCTAAAAAAGACCAGTCCAGACAGAACTGTAAGCCGCACGGCCTCTTTTGCTCCCAGGACCAGACTGCACGGCTTCATTTGCCTGATGTGGAAAACAATTTGCAGCAACCAAAGTTGCTTCCCAAGAGGAGTTCTCACCCCACTTTCTCAATGAAACCTGTCCCAAAACATGTCCAAAGACCATCCAAGCAGTTATATACAATCATAAATCATTTTGGCCCAGTTTCAGCCTCAATTTCAAACAAAAAAGCAGCCCCAAGGCTCAAGTAATATGCAAATTCATAAAGCATAAATTTAAAAAGCAAATAAAACAGTAGTACATTGTTTTCGCCCCATTGGCGCCCAAATAAAGCAAAAAATAAACAAATTGTGCATAAAATTGTTCATTGTTTGTTTCCTTCCTATATCAATCCTAAAGACCTCCTAGGCCTCTGATTCCTCCTCATCACTACTCAGCTCATAGAAGCTCGCCTCTCTCATCAAATCCTCGCTGTCGCTCACATCAGAAAGATGAACATTCACATGTTCATATTCAGCTAGCTGCTCCAGGATGCCGACATTTGGTCCCTGCCCCCGAGGCAAGGCACTGGAGGAGTACTCCGAAGCCGATGAGGTGGATACTGTGCCCCCGACGTGCCTCCTTTTGCGCACGGGCTCCTACACGTTCGCTGCAGCCTTTGAAGCGCAAGCCAGCTTCTTCAAAAGGGATCGGCACACATCCTTCCAGCCCCTATTCTGCCTGACCAAGCCGTCTTAAGTGCGAGCTGGAACCTGAGAAAAAGAGAAGAAAATCTCAGAAAAATCTCGGAATTGCAAAGAAGTCTGAAAAAGGGAAAAGACCCTAAAGTGTACTCACAGTGCTGTCCGGCGGCAGAGTATACTGGGACTCCCTCGTGTCGGGGACAGGTATCCTGAACCTTCTCGGTACCCCGTTGACTACATAAGAGAGATGAGCAGGAGGCATCGGTAGGTCAGTAGGCTCGGCCTCCCCATATCCCTGAGTGACAGCCAGCTTCACTAGCTTCTGTGGCGTCCTCAATCGCTGCTCCACAAAAGTAGCATAAGGGGTAGCCATGTCAAAATACTCCTCAGCTGCTACACCTGCCTGATACCTCGCTATCTCATCCGCCGGCCAGTCCCTGGGCTGCAGCATCCGTGCTGGAGGATCATGGGGGGTAATGGCATCCAATGGAGGGACATGGCCATGCTGCCTAGAGAAACGGTCCCCCAGATAGATGACATCACATGTCAGCCCGGTCAACCACCGTCTCTGTCTCGTCACCTCCACGGCCTCCCCTAGCAAAATCTCTGGATACCTCCCCCAAGGGTAGAAGTCCACTCCATCATGCCCATCCCTGTTGATGACTGGTCTAACCATCTTGTAATCAAAGGTGATCCGGGTCTTCCCGGTGAACTTGTCCCTCGCATCTCCCCTCCAGCGGATCATAGCGGGAAAGATGGTAGAATCACTCTGCTGGTTCCACGGAAAGAACCTGATCACCTCGCAAAACCAGACCTGCATGTTCAAAACATCAAAAGGGTCATTTTCTCTCATAAAGTCTCAAAGACAGAAAAGAAAAGAAAAAGGAAAGAAGGTGAGAATACCTCAAGAGCAAAGGAGAAGCAGTCCATCGAAGCAGCCTTATTCCGGTTGTACATGTCCAGGGAGAAGTAAAGCTCCGCCAATCCGGCCTCGCCCCAGGAGACCGTCCCAATCTCGTCCACGTCCTCCAAGGAGTCCAGAAGGCAAGTCATAGCCAGCGTCCCAGAATTGGCAAAAATGGTGACTGACAACATCAACCACACAAAAGCCCTCGCAAGCTGGTGGGCAGTCACCTCATTAGCAGCAAATCCCTGCATGCAGTTCTGGACTGCCACCTCGACATTCCTAGTCTCCATCCCGAGCCCCTTAAGAATAAGCTCAAACCCAACCAAAGCTATAAACTCCTCCGCCGTGATATGGTTCCTCCAGGTCACAGGCCTCCCGGTGAACTGTAAACTAGTGATAGCAGTGAAGTCTGCAGGCGTCACTGTCAGCTCCCCCCAGCTAAGGTGAAAGCTGTGGGTGGTGTCCCACCAGAACTCCGAAAGGGCCTGGATCAAGCCCTTGCTCTTCGAGGTAATGTGAATACCTCTGCCGATAGCCTCAATAAATAAATCAAGGCCGGTAGCCCTCACTAGCTACTTGGGGTACACCCCATCCTTCTCAAAATCGGGCATCCTCTCCCACAGCCTCACTGCAATCTCGGAAGGTCCCCTAGATTTGTTCTCCTGTAGACAAGCACAGCAAAAGAAATGTGTCAGTCCTTCATCTCATTTCAAAAGCATGCATATGTTCAAAAGTGCACATATTTTCAAAAGAAAAGCATTCATAAAAATTTTCTAGCATCCTATGCATAGAAAATGTGTCTTTCATCACTTGAAACACGTCATGTCAAGCACATTGCTCTCCTAAGCACAAAATCCCAATTTTCAAAATTATTTGCACCTAAGCATTAATTTTTTTCTCAAAAATGGCATGCATGAATCCATTTCACCATCCAAAATCCCGTTTTATCATCCATGATCAAAAAATTGACCTAGTTCTAGCACATGCAAGGATTCTGTCACATTTTAGACAATTATTTTTACTCTATTTTCAAAAAAATGGGTCATTCTCATTATTTTTCAAATAAATTGCACATGCATGTTCGTTTATCTTCTTAGCCTCATAGGTTAATCATTAATATTCCAATATCATCATAAAAAATCCTAGGAAAATTCGAGAAATTCCTAAAACTCGAGTCAAGCCCTAGAATCAATCAAAATTCAATCAAAATCGACGGAATCGAGCAAATTAAGAATGCTTACCCCCAACCGATTGAGGATTCATCGATTTTTGCTCCCTCCTACCTGGATAAAGCTCTGATGGAGGTGTAAGGAAGTCATACTTCCTCTCCGTGCGGACGAGCTCTCTCCTCCTCCTTCGAGCGGCCTCGGAGATGTTCCTCCGTGCTTGCCTTGGCATCGGATTCCCCTTCGAATCCATCTAGATCAGTAGAATCAAGGGATTGAAGGATTTTCTAAAAAAAATCTCTCCCTCCTCTCTCTCTTTCTCGGCAGAAGAAGGGCGGCACTTTCTCGGCAGAAGAAGGGCGGCACTCTTTCTCTCATCTAGATCAACATTTGACACTTAAGATAAACAGTTGAATCACTATTCGCGCCACTTTTTCCTAAAACTTCCAAAACCGACGTTTGTCATTTAAACGCTCGCCTTTTCAAATAAATCACCTAATCAACGTTTGACATTCAAACCAAGATTAAGCTTGTCATTCAAGCCCCCATTTCAAAATGCAAACACACACACACACGCACACGATTTCGAGAAAGTTAGAAAGACTCGTCATACGAGGCATTTCGGGTGATCTCAACATACTCTTCCCGAAACGTAATGTGACCTCCGAACCTAACAATCTCTGGTACTAAATAGCTTTTTACTCGTTTTTGCTACCAATAAAAATGACCCCCCCATTTTCAAAGCTTTTTCCTAAGTTTTTGCTACCAATAAAAATGACACCCTTTTCAACCAATAGCCGTTTCTCAACGTTTGGGCTCAAAATACAAAACCACATAGCGACTCCTCTCCTTCCCGAAAGCGAGGTCTCAGACACCAACATCTCCCACGAAAGACAACCGCCTTTTGCCGCGCGCAAAATCCGGGTAATTTTACAATCCTATCTATCCTTGTGGTATCTGGGTATTGAATAAACATTCGAGTACTGTAAGTACCCAAATCTGGCTCATGCCTTCCGGTTAAGTTTTCCGGCAATTCCCCGGACTTTCCTAAAGTCCGGGAGCAATTTCGGAACTGTTTCGAACCTTCCGAGGAATGAAGGGACTGCTTTAAATTAAAAAAGCACGTTTTCCTTAATATGGAAAACCTTCTAGAAGTGCCACCTTGCATGATTCTAGAAACATGCTGAGTCACAAGGGATAATGCCGCACGGCTGCATTAGGAGAGAACTCCTAGCCGCACGGCCTCATTTTCTCTATCCAGACTGCCTATAAATAGAGGCCTCCTCTACCCATTTTTGATATACCAATTTCCAGCATAAAAACTCTCCTAAAATATCCCACGAAGATCAGGAAGCTGAAGGTGCCAAGAAGCCACCCCCCTCCTCCTTGAAGCCTCCAAAAGTTGGTCCCTCCGCTAGGCAAAATCCCAAGGAAGAAGAGGTCACCACCATTGGTAACCTCTCAACCCCTTATCTTGCATTATACTTGCTTTATGTGATTCTTGCTTCTTGCATTCATATATTGCTATATCTTGCTTGGGACTTGGTAGATTATTGTTAAAGATCATATCTTTATTCATGTAAATCATATCCCCCCCTTTTGCATCCTTTGCATTACCATTGCATCCTTTGCTCATAAAAATGTGATCTTTAGCATCCTTTGCTCATAAAAATGTAGTCTTTGCATTAAAGGTGCATCCTTTGCACCTAAAAATCCCTTTTTTACAATAAAAATGCATCATTTGCATATAAAAATTATGTCTTTACAATAAAGGTGTATCCTTTGCACCTAAAACCCATTTTCATAAACAAAGATGCATCCTTTGCACTAAAAATCATGTCTTTACAATCAAAGTAGCATCCTTTGCTTTCAAAATGTAGTCTTTATGCATCCTTTGCATATAAAACACTATTTTTCCACATAAAAAATGCATCCTTTGCATTAAAAATCATTTCTTTACATAAGAAGCATCCTTTGCAAAACAAGTAGCATCCTTTGCACCCAAAAATGTCATCTTTTCACTAAAAATATCATTTTTAACATGCATTCCCCTAGTCCCAAATTGGTACTTGATGCAACCTTCGGAACGGACCGGTGTAAAGATCCTATCTTTACATCATTTCTTCCATTAAAGGTGTCACAATCTCTTTAGAAAGGGATAAACCTTGAACCTATATCTCCGATTATCGCTTGAGACGAGCATGATAGCTCCAATATAAGCTCAATCGTCTCAAGGCGTAGGATTGATGGGCTAACGACACTCCTTTCCTAAAGAACCCCATTTTGGATTATAAAAGAGAGTCCTTCTCTCGATCACGCAAGACCCAAGGTCAAACAGCGATGATCACAAGTCCAAGATGAGGACGGGATCAAAGTCCCAAACACATAAAAATCCAAGGAATCCCGAGCGACAACCAACTAAATGGTTCGTACGTCCGGAAGACAACTTGGGACATACCCCCCTATTTTCAACACATGCACACAAGAAAGCACACAAGCAAGCACGAAAAATGGAATCTAGGGAGACTTGCTACGGCAAGGCACCTTGGGTGAACGACGATCCGTTCTTCCCAAGGGATAACTTAACCTCCGAACCCTAAAAACCTTTTTTCAAAGTTTTGAGGAAATCAAAATGGCGTGGCGACTCCGTTTTTCAAATTAAACCGTATGTTTTCAAACTCGCGTGAATCCAATCTAAAAAAAAACAAAAAATAGAATTTGGGCACACATTCACAAGTACGGCCATAGTTTCTCAACATCTTTCCTATGTCATCCAAGTTCAGCATCAACCATGGTCCTCTCTCTCTCCGGTAAACCCTCAGATTGCCCTTGTGGTACCCGTAACGAAATCGAGGAGAATGGTCCCAAGAACGAGCCATTTCTAAGGGGAATCAAAGATCAATGGGGGAATTCATACAAATACCCAAGAAATCCATACAAGATTCAAAGGAGTTCATACAATATGTAAAAGAAAATCAAAGATTCATAAAGGGAAGCTTCAACAAGCTTGACAATGGCAGTTTTTGAAACCTAAAACCCTACCAAAACCCTAAGCATGGAGAAATCAAGTACGAAAAAGTAAAAAAAAAAAAAGAAGAAACGTATACCTGTTGGTTGAAATGCGGTCAGAATTGGACACTGAAGCAACTTCACCGGAGAAATCAAGCTCCGCCGGAAACTGGGTTTGGGGAAAGGCTCAAGAAATTCGCCGGAGGGTTTTGGACGCCTAAACCTTGCCAATATGTTCTCAAATATCACGGAAACAGAAAGGTTAAAATGAAAAGGGGTTTTAGTTTTATACTCACTAAAACCGGGTAAAACCCGAAAGAAAAATGGGTTGATGGGTATGGCGCCTCAAACATTAAATGCACATAACAACTTCCGAGGCATGTCAGACTTGGGGGCCCACCTCTCATCATCATGGCAATAACTGGCAGATAATGAAATGGCGCACTACTGAAACGACATCGACGCGTGGCAAACCTGTTCGTATTCCGTAAGCCGAGGACGAGATGACTTTCTCCTCATCCTAGGCCGAGTTAGAAAGTCGGGGGCCACTGAACAGTATAAACCGAGATACGAACATGGGCTTGTCTGGGTCAGGCCCAATTGGATTGGGCTATAAACATAATCCATGTATAAGTTACGAGAAGCCATCATGGGCTTCCTCGGTCTCGTATATCATCATCAACAAGGCTAATCTTGGCCCATCACAAGTATAATTGCCCTAGTTACAAGTGCCGAGGATACCCTCCTCATATGCCGAGAGGTACCTCCTCGGCCTTAACATTATCAACGGGCTCTTCATACCACTTTCCTTGGCTCATCAGGCTCCGAGAGGTCATAAATGATGAGGAGAGAAAAGTTCTTACCTCGGCATATCTTCATATGACGAGGAGACAAAATCATGCATCTCGGCATATTCACATGTCGGCAGATCATCAATTGACGAGGAAGCAAATTCTTGCATCTCGGCTTACACGCAAATGCCGAGATAAGACATTTATGTTCCTCGGCTCTCCGGCGAGCAGATCAAACAGTCCTATTCAAACAAGAATCCAACAGTTATTATCCAACCAGGATTGTAACCGTCTACATCAATTCAAGTCAAACAATGACTCCTTAACAGATATAATCATTTGAGGATTATACCTTATCTCTTTACAAGTTCAATTCAACGTGGATTCTATCAATCCATCCATATAAATACAAGTCACACAGTACATTATTTGGTACGTTACTTTTTACATACAAAAACTCTGTCAATTTAGTTTCTCACCACAAAACCGTGACTTATTCTCACGCCGGAGGGCCTTCGCCGGACAAGCCCCGGCTTAGTTTACGTGTTTTGTCTTATTTTCAGGCCTAGCAATCTCCGGAGCAAACGATCGCTTGGATTTGGACTCATTTGACGATTTTGGCATCATCAAGTACCACTTTGATTCTTATGATGAATTTGATAGAGCTTTAACATATTCTTTCTAATTTTAATCACAGTATTAAAGATTTTATTGATAATATTAAAAATACCATCAACAATTATTTTAAAATTTAATAAACATAATTAAATCTTAAGTATTCGTTCAATCAAGTCAACTTTGAAGAAGTCAATGTGGACTATATTTTTGGGAAGAATATAGTATTTATGTTTATCTGTTTTTCATACTTTGTGTTAACTGGGCATGGCTGAATATTATAGAACAATATGGCAAAGTGGAAAGACCCAAATGTTATTTTGCCAAAAACATAAAAATATTGTACTCTGTCTCTTAGAATAAATGTCTCATTTGATCAAATAAGTTGAATTTTGACCAACACTTAATGAGTTTTTTTTATTTTTTTGCGAAAATTTAAAAAATAGTTATTAATAGTGCTTTTATTGATATATCAATACGATTTTCAGAATAGTACGAAGATAACCAAGTTTTCATAACTTTTTGTTAAAATTCATTTCAATTTACAAAATGCGACATAAATCTGGGAACAACACGAGAGAATACTCTACATAAATCCAATATACTCCCTCCCATAATAAATTACATAAACCGTCAAGAGGGACATTACAAAAAAATATATAATTTTAATATGAAAATATGTGTTGTGAAAATATGTGTTTATTTTTTTAAAGCAAGCAACAAATAATTTCATTTATGAATTTCAAGAATGAGGGTGAATAACCTAAATATACAACGTACTTTTTCAATTTTTACAATTAATACAATGTACTAATTAGTGACATATTAATGATATGTACTATCTCCATTTTTTACATTTAATGCAATATACGTTAAATCAACCTAACGATGTCAAAAACTTAACCAAAATATCAACATTGTTAAAAAACTAACTCATGTTAAATGCACAAACAGTTGTTAACCACCCTAACGACCTCCACCGTCTCTCTCGAATCCGGCCACCACCATCCTAACCACTCCCACACACCTTCGAGAGATTCGAAGGGGTTTTAAAATTGCCACTTTTCCTTCCCGCCATAGAAACATTCAAACGATTCAGCTCAGTTTCCGATTCCCCGCCGGTACAGTTGCCAAAAATCAAAGAAAAATTCAAACAATTGGTGTTGCAAGGACAGTACTACCAAGCTCTTCAAATCTACAAAGACCTATTACACCTCCATTTTCAGACAATCTCCATTCTACCTTCAGTAATCAAAGCCTCTTCCACTTGCCAGGTCCACTAATTCTTCGGTCTCCAGCTTCACTGCCATGTTCTCAAAGTGGGTTATGATATGGAGCTCGCAATTTCCAATTCACTCATCTCTTTCCATGCAAAGTTCTTTAATACTGCATATGCATGTAATATGTTTGATTTAATGTCTGTGAGAGATGTTGTGTTGTGGAATGCCACATGATAAATTGCTATATTCAAAATGGGTGTTTTTCGAAATCTTTAAGGATGGCTATCAGATGATGGGGCTGAGGTGTAGGTGAGAAATAAAGATGTTAGGGAGTTAGATTGTGGGCGGAAATTGGGGAAGTATAGTGAGGAGGAGGAGGAGGAGGAGGAGGTCAACAATGGTGGGTGGTGTGGGCATATTCAATTAGAGAGAAGGGGATTTTGTTAAGTTGGTAACTGGGTTACATTTTTTAATGGGTTTGTTAATCAAATTTAACGTCATCCAACCATGTTGCATTATTTGAAATAAAATCAAAAAGTACATTGCATTAAGATATCACTACATAGTACATTATTATTTGTGAAATAGAGGGTATAAGTACAATGCATGGTTTGGTAATTATTCCTTTCAAGAATATGGCACTACACAATGGTTGGAGGCTCATCACAAATATTAGAATTCTTTAAAGAGCAATGCTAGGGGCAGAAAAAGAAGTCACAAAATCTTGCTCGCAGCAAAATGAGTTGAAGATATTTTATTGGTTTAATCGATAATACCAATAAAATCATTACACCCATGATTTTGTGAGCAAGTTTTTGTAATTATTTTGTGCCCCTAGTATTATTCTTCTTTAAATACTAACAATTCTTGACAAACTACCCGTTATAATAAAATAGCCTAACACATTGCATCGCAGAAAGTTTTACCCAACCTGAAACCAAATCTCCATTTAACGCCTTTTAAGAACAATGCTCTGTGACGCCAAAATGCTTCTCCAAGCATAACATAGACACGGCCAAATATTGGCCTTCAAAAAATCCCCAAACAAAAAAAATATGCATTAAGAACACAACAAAAGGTAATGCATTTGGGTTGACAATAAATGACCAACCAAGCATCCCAATCAATGTTATAAGAAAAATAGAACCATTACACCAAGGCTCTCAAAACAATGGAGAGAATGCAAAGGCTCTTGACTAAAGAGAGAAAACAAAGGCTCCCGACGACGTAGAGAAAACATACAATATAACGAGGAGTAAGATACGAAGATATTGTGGTAAGAAATATGTGTTGTGAGTACGAATAATGTGAAAAATTATAAGATAGAAATTGTGAGTAAGGTAATTGTTGTGGTATGACAATAAGCCCATTAATTATATGAATATTATAAATTGGGAATTTTTTGGGTAGATGTAATTGTAGTTTCAATGGGAATAAACAAAGGGAAAATTAATGTTGTGTCCTTTACCCTTATACAATCGATCAATTAGGATAATAATTTTGGAATTTAACCCTCTATTCCATTATTAGAACCAAAATTCTAAATAGTCCCTCGCTAGTTTAATAGCACTCAAACTACTCTCACACAAACACATGCATGATATCTATCTCCCCTCCCCTCCCTCACCATCTTCGACCACCCCTTTGTAAGTACGCCAATCCAATTCGCGACCCTTTTAGGTGCACTTTAATGTGATAAAACGCACTAAGGGGCATTTTGGTAAATTCCCGATCCTTTCCGAGACTTTCGGAAACATTCCATAAGTTTCTCGCGAAGGAAGTACTTCTTTGTACTTTGCTCATGCCAAGGGACCTTAGGGGAATAAATTTGTTTTGGACCATTTGGGTATTATCCCAGAATGTTCCAGAACCAGATTTGGCGCCAAAAATGGTTGGTGGCGTGGCGACTCCTTATTTATTTTTTCGGGCGAGCGCACATTCACCCTTCCCCATCTTCGACCACCCTTCCCCTCCCCTCCTCCGGCGACCCCTTCCCTTCCCATATCCGGTGACCCCCTTCCTTCCCCTACTTCGGCTACCACTCCCCTTCTTCCTCTTCCCGCCTCCCTTCCTTCCCAACCTCAGATCCAACTTAGATGGTCCAGATCTACAAATCCAGAACCCACAGATTGTTTGTGTTTTTCTTAATTTCTTTGTTGCCACTATTCTATTCTAGAGAGGCAATTGGTACTGCATATTTGCAATGCCAAACTTGGTGTTATAGTTTATTTGAGAGTGGCGGAAATATAAGGGAAGGTCAAAGAATAAATCAGCAACAACAACATCAAGTAAAAGGAGGAGGAGGAGGAGGAGGAGGAGGAGGAAGAGGAGGATGATGATGGTGATGGTGATGGGTGAAAGAGAGTAATCGTAATATTAGTGGGTCATACATTAACCATTTACACATTCCTAATGAAAAAAAAGGTTTCTTATGAATCATCATTTACTAATATCAGAAGGTATTTTTCCAAGTTCAAGTTCATGGTCTAACAAGAGATTTGTTTCTTTGCTCCCATCACAACCACCTATGTTGAAAGCACAGGTGTAATAAGACCTTGTAGTCTTTGTTTTTATTTTTAAACTCACTAGAATTCTAAATAAAATATGTCAAATTATCTTATAAAATAGCAAAAATAGAGGCTATAGTGACTAAAAATAACTGTGAGCTTAACAATTATGTCAAATAATTTCATAAAATAGCAAAATAGAGGCCATAAAAGAATAAATATAATTGTGAACATAATTAAAAACAATTGTGAAATTAACAACTATGTCAAATAATCACATCCAATAGCAAAAATAGAGGTTATAAAAGACTAAAAATAATTGTAATTTAACAAAAAACAGTTGTGAATTTGACAAAAATTTCAAATAATCTCATAAATATCAAAAATAGAGGCCATAAAATAATAAAAACAATTGTGAACTTAACTAATATGTCAAATAATCTTATAAAATAGCAAAAATATAGGTTATAAAAGACTAAAAATAATTATGAACTTAACTAAAAACAATTATAAACTTAATAAAAACAATGTGAACTAACAAATTATATCTGATAATCTCAAAAAATATCAAAAATAGATGCCATAAAAGACAAAAAATAACTGTGAAATTCACTAAAAACAACTGTAAATTAAGTTAAGTATAAGACATTTTCATGCAGAAATTGTGAACATAACTAAAATAATTGTTAACTTCTTTTATTTGTTCTTGGAACAATTGTGAAAAAACGACTATAAACTTCTGAAAACAACTGTGAACTTGAAACAATAGTGAACTTCTCAATTTGATTCAGATTATATGTAGATACTACTAGTTTGATTTATCTTGACGATACGAACACAACGGTGGTTTCAGATTTATTTATTTTAACTTCTGAGTGTTACGATATTTCATTTTAAAGTTTTGAGGAAAAAACGATAAAGGAGGTAGGGTGTGACAGACAGCTGGCTCATTAATGACGCGTGTGTTCATTTATAAAGAGAGGACCTGGTGGTCGTTTATGAAAATATGTGTCCCGAGTGGTCGTTTTTATTAGGGTTGGGACGATTTAGTAACTGACCCATTAAACAAAATGATAATTTGTGTAATTTATTATGGGGAAATTGCATTTTGGGCCCCAAAGTTTAAGGGGTGTTCCTAAGGTGGGCCTCATTCTATCACTAATTACAATATAGGTCCCAAAGTTCATATTTTGTTAACATTTTAGGGTTTTTAATCAATTTTGTTAGAAAACCCTGTTAAATAATCATGTGTCATTTAATAGATGATGTTTTTTGACACAAATTATTTCTTTGTTGTTTTAATGTAAATTAAATGAAAATAAATTAACCTTATGGTCCCTCAGCTGATTTATAATTTTATAAGATTATATAACTAACATTTTATCCCAAACAAAATCTTACCCATTCTCTCCCCTGTCAAACACACTCTCTCTCTCTCTCTCTCTCTCTCTCTCTCTCTCTCTCTCTCAATAATTGCATTACTTTATTTTAACATAACATAAATATTTTATTGCTTTCAAATAAATATTTGCTTATTAATTATTATCCATGAAAAAAAATATAACTAAATTTTCATATGCACCCCATTTCCCAACATTTTCCACTTTCGTCATCTTCAAGCTGTCCATTTCCTTTCTCCACCACCTGCAACCCCATAGCCACCACTTGCACCCACCATCAACCACCACTACCACCACTGATCCATCGCAACCATCACACCACTGCCATCATAAACAAAATAAAACTAATAATTTAAATTTTTGAGTAAAACACTCAACAAATCAAACAAAAAACCTTTATGTTCTTTCACAAAACGCAACAAAATCAAACCAAGAACTTTTCTTGTTGTTTTAAAATCGAAATCCAGAAGCAAATCCATTTCATTAACTGCAATTGGTTGATTAACATGATGAAATTGATGGGTGCAGTTGAAAAGAGAGCCTGGTCATGAAATCGATAACCTGTGAGGACCCCGACCCGAAACCTAACACGTGTCCCGAGTTGGAGCGTCCCCAAACTAACTCAAATCACCTAAACTTTTTAAAACTTTGATTTAACTTACCAACTTAAACATACTTAACATAACCATTTCAAAATAACTCTACTCCTCTCCACATTGGAGTAAGAGTTGAATAAAGTAACAACCTGTTTTAGTTACAAAAGATTTCGGTTATAACGTAGAAATTAAGTTTTATATATACAAACTCCATAAAGGAATTATACCAAAATACACTTTCTACGCCAACCTATACATACCTCGACAATCCCCAAAATATCACTTCCAAACTCCTCTCCGTCCTTACTTGGCCGATCCGCCTGTCTCAGGATCTAAAAACATTAAAGGGAGAGGGGTGATAATAAATCTCAGCAAGCTATTATGAATGCAGCAATATGCCAAGTAAGATGCAACACATAACAAATTGCATATAACACATTGGAGAAACTGTAAACACTTTATATTACCTTAGTTTACCTTTTCCTGTCTGAACAATAGTCGTACAACATTGGATATAAAATTCCAATCTTTAGTGAACTGCTTGAGCATTATTCACTTCTTATAAGACCTGTTTTTCATGGAACCATATATGATAGTAGCAACTCTGTAAGGCTTTTGGCTCAATACAGATGCTATAACCCCGACCTGTGTCCACAGGAGGGGACGGTCACAGGTATAACATAATCCGACCACATTAGGTCACACTTCCATAATTGATCGTATTATGTTATACCCCCAATCATCAGCTGATTAACACAAATTCAAGCACATAATAGTTACTTGAAATAAAATCCACAAAAGGGATAAGCAATATAGCCACATGGTAAAATATACTCATGTTCAATCAATATCATAGTGCAGCAAGTACTTAATACACTATGCATCTCAAAATCAATGAATATGTATACAAGTAAGGTAACAAGGTATCATTAACCAACCCTACATAATCAATATACAACAATACAAGGCCTCTATAAAGACCCAAGCTCAATTTACCAAGTTTGAGTCACAATGGTTAAGTTACTAAACAAGGCTACCAAGCGTTTTCCAAGCAATATTTAAAGTACTTCCATAATTCCATTTTTATCAATTAAGATGTCATTGTGTAGCCAAAGTATTCTACTTTAATCTAGGTTAAAGAGGATTCATTTTGGTTCTAGTTTGAATAGGTTAAAACAGCTCTAAAGTTGGTTCAAAGTCACCAGACCAGGGCACGACTCGTGCCCCAGGGCACGACTCGTTATTTCCACAGGGCACGACTCGTGCCTTAGGTCACGACTCGTGCCAGTTCAGCCCTAAGTTGATCAGAACGAATTAACCCCAATTCTACGAGTCGTCTTCACGAGTTGGCCATGGGCACGACTCGTGCCAGGGGACACGACTCGTGCCACGGCCAGATTCAGGTAGCAGCAGCAGTTTTAAATCAATTTTCAAGAAAACCAAAAACCAACCCAAGCTTCCTCTAAATTGTGAACATGAGAATGTTTACCAACTTTCTTAATATCATTATAAACCATTTAAACCCAAAGTAACATCAACCTAGGCTACTCACACTTTGATTTCCTACTAATTTCACCATCACATTTCAAATGTATATTCTTAATCCAACTCAACTCATTTTCTTACATTCTTTGTCTCTATCATGAACAACAACTCTTTCCTAGGTCATTACTCCATTTCTTAACTCCAAGAAAGTGTCCTAACCTCTCAAACAACATTTATAACAACAATATTAACATCAAATATATCATGAACATTTATTTGAAGGAAAGTCATAATAACTCACTTTAGAAATATGAGATGGATTAAGGATCTTCTTAGCTTGATGTGCTCTCCTAGTTGCCCCGAACACGAAATTACAATCGGATTGCCAAATAGAGAAGAATTGAATGCTCTAGGAACTTGGAAGGGGAGGTTTTCATGGAAGAGCTTCCATGGAGATTTTTGGGAGGAAGGAAGAAGAAATGATGAGGGGAAAATGGGGAGGTATGGGAGGGTTTGAAAATAGGGGAAGTGATGAGGGAAAAAGGGGTCATGGCCCCCCATGACTTCATTAAAGGAAGTCTTCCCAAAAAAGGCAATTAGGTCCTCCAAGGTTTTGGATATAACAACAATCACCTTAACTTCTCTCTTTTACACAAGACAACCTAGCTATTTATATTTTATTTATTTCCAATTACTATATTTCAACAAAATACTTTAACTTATTCCCATTTAATCCTAAGGCCTTAAAAAATTATTTCCCACCATCTTACTTAACATAAGAAATCAAAGATATAAAATGAGCACATAAGGTCAACAATAATATAAAAAGCATATAATATGATACTAAAATAGTGCCTAGGGTTAGGGTCGTTACACTCACTCCCCCTTAAAGAAAATTCATCCCGAATTTTAAAAGGACTTACTTGGATGCTCAAACAACCAAGGGTATTTCGCTCTCATTTTCGACTCTTGCTCCCACGTTGCTTCCTCAATGGTATGATTCTTCCATAGGATCTTCACTACCGGAATGCTCTTAGTCCTCAACTCCTTAACCTGGAACTCCAAGACTCTCAATGGTTCTTCAACATAAGACATATCCGCTTGAATCTCATCGGGAGGAGAACTCAATATATGGGAGGGGTCATGACAATACTTTCTCAACATTGAAACATGAAAAACATCATGAAGCAAAGAAAAGGACGGAGGTAACGGCAACCGATAAGCCAAATCCCCAACCTTTTCTAGAATCTCAAACGGACCAACAAACCTCGGAGCCAATTTACCCTTATTACCAAACCTTTTAATTCCCATCCTCAGAGAGACCTTCAAGAACACGAAGTCACCCACCTGAAAAGATAAGTCTCGTCTTCTATTGTCGACGTAGCTTTTCTGTCTGCTCTGAGCCGTCTTCAATCTATCCCGAATCACCTTGATTTTCTCCGTCGAATCTCTAACCAAATTCGGGCCCCAAAGTCTTGCTTCACCAACCTCGTCCCAACACATCGGAGATCTACACTTCCTTCCATACAACGCCTCATACGGAGCCATCTCAATGCTAGACTGATAACTGTATTTGTAAGAAAACTCAACTAACGGTAGATGATCTTCCCAAGACAGTTGGAAATCCATCACACAAGCCCGTAACATATCCTCAAGTATCTGAATGGTTCTCTCGGACTGACCGTCGGTTTGAGGATGAAACGCCGTGCTAAAACATAGCTTAGAACCCAAGGCTTCTTACAATGCTCTCCAAAATCTAGAAGTGAACCTCGGATCTCTATCGAAAACAATACTAACCGGAACCCCGTGAAGTCTAACAATCTCTTTCATATACAACTGAGCTAACTTATCCATCGAGAACTTGGTTGACACCGGAAGAAAATGAGCCGACTTTGTCAATCTATCCACAATAACCCAAATAGCATCCATCTTCTTCGCGGTAAGAGGCAAACCCGAAACAAAATCCATTGAAATTCCTTCCCATTTCCACTCCGAAATATCTAATGGTTGAAGTAGTCCCGCCGGTCTCTGATGCTCGGACTTGATTTGTTGACAAGTTAAACACTTAGACAATACTCCGCAATCTCTCTTTTCATCCCATTCCACCAATATCCACGCTTCAAGTCTTGATACATTTTCGTACTACCCGGATGAATTGCAAACTTGGACTTATGACCATCCTCTAGAACACGCCTCTTGATTTCCGGTCATGAAGGAACACAAATTCTCCCTTGGAAGGTTAGAATCCCTTCTCTATTCAAGGCGAATTCCCCGGCTTTCCCATCTTGCACTTGTCCCAAAATTTTCTTCAACTCCGGATCACCTTGTTGAGCTTCCTTTAAATCTCCATACAATGTAGGAACGGCTCGCACATTTGCAATTATTACTTCACTCCTCAAGTCTTGGGTACTCAAAGCTGTCACATAAGCCTTTCGGCTAATCGCATTCGCCACTACATTGGCCTTCCCCGGATGATATGAAATCACACAATCAAAATCCTTCAAGAACTCTAACCATCTTCTTTGTCAGTTATTCAACTCCTTTTGGGTAAATAAATACTTCAAACTCTTATGGTCTGTGAAAATCTCAAATCTCGCCCCATAAAGATAATGTTTTCACTTATGCAACGCAAACACAATCGCAACCAATTCCATGTCATGAGTAGGGTAATTCTGTTCAGCCGGTGATAACTTCCTAGAGGCATACGTAATCACTTTCCCATTTTGCATTAGTACACATCCCAATCCCGCCTTCAAGGCATCACTATAGATAACAAAATTCTCACAACCATCCTGAAGGGTAAGAATAGGAGCCGTTGTCAACCTCTTCTTCAACTCATTGAAACTTGCTTCACACTTGGAATCCCATACGAACGATACATCTTTCCGAGTCAACCTTGTCAACGTAGTCGCAATTCGAGAAAAACCCTCAATAAACCTTCGATAATACCCCGCCAAACCAAGAAAGCTACGAACCTCAGTCACAGTCGAAGGTTGCTTCCAATTAACCACGGCTTCGATTTTCGAAGGATCCACGGAAATTCCCGAACTCGACACTACATGCCCCAAGAACGAAATCTGCTCAAGCCAAAACTCGCACTTGCTGAACTTGGCTTACAACTGCTTCTCACGAAGAACTGATAAGACAATCCTCAAATGATTTTCATGTTCCTCTCGAGACTTAGAATAAACAAGGATGTCATCTATGAATACCACCACAAAGCTATCAAGATAAGGCTTGAAGATACGGTTCATCATATCCATGAATACGGTCAGAGCATTAGTCAACCCAAAAGGCATCACAACAAACTCATAATGACCATATCTAGTTCTGAATGCTGTTTTTGCAATATCATCCGGTCTAATCTTCAACTGATGGTATCCGCTTCTCAAATCAAGTTTAGAGTAGATAACGGAACCTTGAAGTTGGTCAAACAAATCATCTATATGCGAAAGAGGATATTTATTCTTTATGGTGGCTTGGTTCAACAAACAATAATCAATACATAACCTTAGGGTACCATCCTTCTTTCGGACAAATAAAACCGGTGCTCCCCAAGGTGACACACTTGGGCGAATAAAACCCCGATCTAACAATTCTTGCAACTAAACCTTCAACTCTTTTAATTCAGCCAGAGCCATTCTATAGGGTGCTTTAGAAATAGATGCGGTACCGGGTACTAGGTCAATACAAAACTCTACCTCACGATCCGGAGGCATAGAGTACTCACTTGAAAACACATCACTAAATTCATTAACAACCGGGACATGAGTTAATTCGGGGGTCTTCTTATTTGAATCTACCACATAAGCCAAGTACCCCGCACACCCCTTAGATAGCATTTTTCTAGCCTTTAAAGCAGAAATAACATGCAAACCGAACATGGATTTGTCCGCATCAAATATAAAAGTAGGCACATCAGGCATAGCAAATGAGACTCGCTTTCTACGACAGTCTACCAAAGCATGACACTGACTCAACCAATCCATCCCAAGGATCACATCAAAGTCACGAATTGGTAACTCTACCAAATCCACCGACAACACATGCCCACATATAGTCACATCACAACCATGATATATCAAAGAAGATGCGAGGCACTTTCCCATAGGAGTAGAAACCTCCAACACATAAGGCATAGATTCAGGCAATTTATGTAATGAAAATGCAAAATGAGATGCCACAAATGAATGGGAAGACCCGGGATCTATAAGAATGCGAGCCTTAACTCCTGAGACATGGACTATACCTCTAATGACAGCATTGGGATCGACCTCTCCTCTACCCAAGGCAAACACTCGACCTTGCACTCTATCCTTGGGTTTCCCTTCGACGTCTCTTTTCACACCACCACCTTGTCCCCCTTGTCCACTACCCGAAGCTTGTTTCTTTTGCCACCTGGGACAATTCTTCCGAAAATGGCCTGTTGCCCCACACTCCAAACATTTGCCTTGCTTGCTCCAACACTTATCCTCTGAATGTCCTGGCTTCTTACAATATCCACACAATGTCCCAAACTGACCTGGAGTCGAACGATTTGTCGGAGCCGCCACATTTCCTCCTCTACCTGCTCCCGAAGCTGATGTCCTTGGCTGCCCTCTATTCTGCCCAGAACCTTGACCTTGGAATCTGTTCCTACTCCCACCTTCAGACTTACTACGATTCTCTTCTATATCATTCTCAATCCGGTATGCCATATTCACGGCCGCTTGGTAGTTGATGAAGTCATACGTCAATAACTGCTTCCGGAACTCCACCCTTAAACCTTTCACGAACCGGTAGATCCGCCTCTCTTCTTCCGGCACCAAATGAGGACAATATCGGGCTAACTCTGTGAACTTGGCAGAATACTGTGCTATGGTCATCGTCCCTTGCTCCAATTTCAAGAACTCGACTTCCTTCTTATCCCTTGTAACTATTGGAATGAAATGATCCCGGAACTTGCGTGTAAAATTCTCCCAAGTCTGCGGTGTAAGGTCTCGATCCCAGCCATCCTTCACTACTTGCCACCAATTTTCAGCAGGTCCTTCTAACTTGAAGACAGCGCATCTCACCTTTTCTGCATCCGAACTCTCCATTGCTGCGAAAATCTTATTCATAGCTTCAAGCCATCTCTTCGCCTTCGCCGGATCCGGATCTCCACTGAAACTAGGGGGAGACATCTTCACAAACTTCTCTAGGCCATGGTGCCCCTGCCTACCTTCTGGTTGCTGTTGTGCCCTACCTTGGTTCTTATTTGCCATATTCTGAAGAAATACTCGGAACATGTCCATCATTTCCGCATTCGGATTACCAACATTTCCCAATGCCCGATCCTGATCGCCATCATTTCCCGCCATTGAAACAAACTCCTGCATTAAACACTCGACGTCAGTTATCGCACACTCTCACTCAGCTAGACTCTACCCGAGAACTCTAACCGAGCTCTGATACCAACTATGAGGACCCCGACCCGGAACCTAACACGTGTCCCGAGCTGGAGCGTCCCCAAACTAACTCAAATCACCTAAACTTTTTAAAACTTTGATTTAACTTACCAACTTAAACATACTTAACATAACCATTTCAAAATAACTCTACTCCTCTCCACATTGGAGTAAGAGTTGAATAACTTTGAAAGTAACAACCTGTTTTAGTTACAAAAGATTTCGGTTATAACGTAGAAATTAAGTTTTATATATACAAACTCCATAAAGGAATTATACCAAAATACACTTTCTACGCCAACCTATACATACCCCGACAATCCCCAAAATATCACTTCCAAACTCCTCTCCGCCCTTACTTGGCCGGTCCGCCTGTCTCGGGATCTAAAAACATTAAAGGGAGAGGGGTGAGAATAAATCTCAGCAAGCTATTATGAATGCAGCAATATGCCAAGTAAGATGCAACACATAACAAATTGCATATAACACATTGGAGAAACTGTAAACACTTTACATTACCTTAGTTTACCTTTTTCCGTCTGAACAATAGTCGTACAACATTGGATATAAAATTCCAATCTTTAGTGAACTGCTTGAGCATTATTCACTTATTATAAGACCTGTTTTTCAGAGAACCATATAAGATAGTAGCAACTCTGTAAGGCTTTTGGCTCAATACAGATGCTATAATCCCGACCTGTGGCCACAGGAGGGGACGGTCACAGGTATAACATAATCCGATTACATTAGGTCACACTTCCATAATTGATCGTATTATGTCATACCCCCAATCATCAGCTGATTAATACAAATTCAAGCATATAATAGTTACTTGAAATAAAATCCACAAAAGGGATAAGCAATATAGCCACTTGGTAAAATATACTCATGTTCAATCAATATCATAGTGCAGCAAGTACTTAATACACTATGCATCTCAAAATCAATGAATATGTATACAAGTAAGGTAACAAGGTATCATTAACCAACCCTACATAATCAATATACAACAATACAAGGCCTCTATAAAGACCCAAGCTCAATTTACCAAGTTTGAGTCACAATGGTTAAGTTACTAAACAAGGCTACCAAGCATTTTCCAAGCAATATTTAAAGTACTTTCATAATTCCATTTTTATCAATTAAGATGTCATTGTGTAGCCAAAGTATTCTACTTTAATCTAGGTTAAAGAGGATTCATTTTGGTTCTAGTTTGAATAGGTTAAAACAGCTCTAAAGTTGGTTCAAAGTCACCAGGCCAGGGCACGACTCGTGCCCCAAGGCACGACTCGTTATTTCCACAGGGCACGACTCGTGCCTTAGGGCACCACTCGTGCCAGTTCAGCCCTAAGTTGATCAGAACGAATTAACCCCAATTCTACGAGTCGTCTTCACGAGTTGGCCATGGGCACGACTCGTGCCACGGCCAGATTCAGGTACCAGCAGCAGTTTTAAATCAATTTTCAAGAAAACCAAAAACCAACCCAAGCTTCCTCTAAATTGTGAACAAGAGAATGTTTACCAACTTTCTTAATATCATTATAAACCATTTAAACCCAGAGTAACATCAACCTAGGCTACTCACACTTTGATTTCCTACTAATTTCACCATCACATTTCAAATGTATATTCTTAATCCAACTCCACTCATTTTCTTACATTCTTTGTCTCTATCATGAACAACAACTCTTTCCTAGGTCATTATTCCATTTCTTAACTCCAAGAAAGTGTCCTAAACTCTCAAACAACATTTATAACAACAATATTAACATCAAATATATCATGAACATTTATTTAAAGGAAAGTCATAATAACTCACTTTAGAAATATGAGATGGATTAAGGATCTTCTTAGCTTGATGTGCTCTCCTAGTTGCCCCGAACACGAAAGTACAATCGGATTGCCAAATGGAGAAGAATTGAATGCCCTAGGAACTTGGAAGGGGAGGTTTTCATGGAAGAGCTTCCATGGAGATTTTTGGGAGGAAGGAAGAAGAAATGATGAGGGAAAAATGGGGAGGTATGGGAGGGTTTGAAAATAGGGAAAGTGATGAGGGAAAAAGGGGTCATGGCCCCCCATGACTTCATTAAAGGAAGTCTTCCCAAAAAAGGCAATTAGGTCCTCCAAGGTTTTGGATATAACAACAATCACCTTAACTTCTCTCTTTTACACAAGACAACCTAGCTATTTATATTTTATTTATTTCCAATTACTATATTTCAACAAAATACTTTAACTTATTCCCATTTAATCCTAAGGCCTTAAAAAATTATTTCCCACCATCTTACTTAACATAAGAAATCAAAGACATAAAATGAGCACATAAGGTCAACAATAATATAAAAAGCATATAATATGATACTAAAATAGTGCCTAGGGTTAGGGTCGTTACATAACCGAGATCAAAGAACCATGTCTTCCACTTTTTAAATCCAAAATCAGGAACATGCCCATTCAATTGTCTCCAATTTCTCCTCCTTTCCCGACCATACCCATCCCAATATTCACCTTCAAAAACCGAAAACCATGTCGTGCTCTCTTGAAAGGATGAACATTAGAGAGAGATAGAGAAGAGGCGAAGGGGAGGGGAAGAGTGAGGCCGGAGGTGGGCGGGGTGGGATTGCCAGACGGGGAGGGGAGGGGTTGACCGGAGAGATGGGGTAGGGGTAAGGTTTTGTTTGGGTAAACGTGTAGTTATGGAATTTTATAAAGTTATAAATCAGTTGAGTGATTATATGGTTAATTTATTTTTATTTAATTTGCATTAAAACAAAAATGAAAGAATTTTTGTTAAAAAGCATCTTTTATTAAATGACACGTGATTATTTAACGGGATTTTCTAACAAAATTGGTTAAAACACTAAAATACTAACATAATATAAACTTTGGGGCCTATATTGTAATTAGTGATAAAATGGAACCCACCTTAGTAACACCTTCTAAACTTTTTGGCCCAAAATGCAATTTCCCCTTTATATTTTATATTATGAGATAAAAGGAGTATCATTTATTTAAGTTATAAATCATTTTTCTTTTGAGTATTACCCCCCTCAAACAATACTTCATTTCCTGGTTTTACTGTGTTTATCAAAGAACTCGACCTCTGGTAGGCTGAATAAAGGATTTCTTTCTCAAAATATTTCATTTAAAAAAAAAATATTCCAAAATAATAATTCTTCCAAACTATTGACAACTAACTTTTTTTTTAAATTCGCTACACGATGTAGCAAGTTTATAATTTTTTCATTTAAACTCACTATATGATGTAACGAATTTAATTTTTGATATTTAAAAAAAAAAAAAAACTACTTAAATTTGAACTCGTGACTGAGTTCTTAGTACATTCATTCGGTGGCCTATCCACAATTCTAATTCTAGTATCCGCTTCGCTTTAAATTATAAAATAAAAATATAAAAATTATGTTTTAATAAAGAAAATTAAAAGGAAATATTATTTTTTTCGTTTCAAATAAATACTTTAAAAAATGTACTTCTGTAACGAAATTATTTCCTTCATTTAAAAAATAAATATTAATTTTGACTCAAAATGAATAACCAAAAAATACTACTACATTTTTGTCCAAAAAAATGAACATTACTTCCTTTATCCCAATGAATATTTTATAAAATAATACTACTTCATTCATTCTCCTCTAAAATTAATGTTTGTAATGTTAGTGTATCCGTCTCAAAATATGACATTAAGATGCCATTAATTTTTGAGACTAATGAAGTAGTATTATTTTCTAAAATATTCATTGGGACGAAGGAAGTAATATTTTTTTTAAACGAAGTAGTATTCTTTTCTAAAAATTAATGCTTATAATGTTAGTATCCTCTTCTCAAAAAATGAACATTAATTTTTGAGACGAATAAAGTAGTATTCTTTTTTAAAATGTTTATTGAGACCGAAAGAAGCAATGTTCATTTATTTTTTGGACATAGAAAAAAATTCTATTTCTTTTTAAAAAATCCATCTTTTCAAAAATAAATATTACTTTCGCCCCAAAATTAATACTACTTTCTATTAAAAAAATGAACATTGCTTCCTTCGTCTAAATGAATATTTTAAGAAAGAATTATTTTTTGGGATGAAGGAAGTAATGTTCATTTTTTGGAAAAAAAATATAGTACTAGTATTTTTTGGTTTTTCATTTTAAGTCGAAAGTAATATTCATTTTTTAAATGAGGGAAATTATTTTGTTACGAAAGTATATTTTTTAAAGTATTTATTTGAGACAGAAAAAATAATATTTATTTTTAGTTTTCTTTATTAAAACATAATTTTTATATTTTTATTTTGTAATTTAAAGCGAGAAGAATACTGAGAATTAGTATTGTGATTAGGCTACGGAGGAACAAGTAATGAGTTCAAAAAAAGAGTTACTTACTTTGGTCATTTGGTCAATAGTTTGGATTGGTCAATAGAATAGTTTGAAAGGGTTGGTCATTTGGTCAATAGTTTGGAAGAGTTATTATTTTGAGATATATTTTTTTTTAAATGAAATATATTGAGAAAAAAAATCCTGAATAAAGAACCCATGCTTCGAATAAATTTTGTTATTAATGAATGAATTCAATTGATAAAAAGAAACCCACACAAAACGAGCGGACGGACCTTAATTTGACAAAAACTCATGTGAGAACATGAAAATCCGTCTCATCCATGAGACGGGTCGGATCCTGACCCATCACCCTCCCAACAAAGCCAACCCACGCTTCCGCCCAAGCTTTTTGCATATGGGCGGTCGCCTGTTCGGAATGGGCGTGCCGCCTGCCGGAATCGGCCACACATTTGCATTGGCCCAATCCTTCAGCCAACATAAAGTAATAGTTTGTATACATTAAAGTAATAGTTTGTATACATTAAAGTAATAGTTGGTATACATTAAAGTAATACATATATACAGAAAAGTAATAATGTTTTTTCCTATGTTTTCTTCGTTTGGCAAAAGTAATACTTAAAGTAATAGTTTGTATACATTAAAGTAATACATATATACAGAAAAGTAATAATGTTTTTTCCTATGTTTTCTTCGTTTGGCAAAAGTAATACTTATTATAGAAATATGTTACAATTTCATCTATCAAAGTGTTACATTTACTTGTATAAACTATTACATTCATAAACATAAGTTATTACATTTCAAAAATAATACATATAGTTTGTATTACATTTGAAAAAAATGGGTAAAAACGAGCTTTTATTTTTTTAAAACAGGTATTACGTTTACTTATGACCAATGTTACTTTATATGTATACAGTCATTACATAAAGAGATGGTAACTATTACTTTTGCTCACGAAAAAAAAATATAAAAAAAAAAAAAAAAAAATTAAAAAAAAAAAATAATAAAATTGGCCTATAAAAGGCTGCCACGTGACGGGTCATGCCCCATGGATCATGGGTCGACCCGTCTCATGCATCAGACGGATCATGACCCGTCTCACAGGACCGCCTCCCTTAATTTATCCATAAAAAGTCATCTCATTTCAATAAAATAACAATAATTATGGCGTGATTTCAACAAAGTATAAACAAATAACCGACTTTTAAAATACTTACTAGTCAAATGGGAATTTTTTTTGGATGGAGCATATTAATCTCAAAGCCTACAAATTAGCACTCACTCCGTCCCAAAATTAATGTCGAAAAAAATTCAAGTTTTGCTTTTGTTTAAAAGAAAATTTGAAAAGTTTTTTATACATTTATTTTGGAACGGAGCAAGTACTTCCAAAATGAAGTGGGCGCTAAATACTCAAACATGCTTCCGGTAAGTCATAATAACAACCCCAAATAATGCATCAGATTGAAGAGATAAATCTAATCTAAATTGTGCTGACTATTTTCAATAGCTTTCACCCTTGTTGTCTGATACACCTTTCTTTTGGTCTTACGTACAAATATAAGAGCAAAACTTGCGGATAAAGACAGTAATCGACGACTCAGGGGATGGACAACTTCCTTCAGTACCTTCTAGTTTTAGACTCACTTTTCGAAAGCGCAATTCCAGAGAGCGTGTTGACCTCATACAGTAGAGCAGCGGAGAACAAGAAGCTGCAGTAGGAAACAAGTCAATCAGAATTTGGACATATTTCCTTCTGCAATCTAACTTTACAAAAAAATCGTTTGTTTTTCCATCATCAACAAGCTTTTAAATTCTCCATATTTGAAGACGTGTAACGCATTCGATCAATTTGCAAAATGAAGAGCACGTCCGGTTCACTATCTTTAAAAAAACTGAGAGTCACACATCTTCACAAGTTTATGTCCAAAAAGGTTTCGAATTTGCTCAAGAGCAAATTTGAAATTTGTTGGACAATCACTATGGGACGGAGGGAGTATCATTTTTCCCATACTATCATTTGGTTTCGTCTAACTTCCCCTCTTCTGTCCACTTTATACAAAACAAAATGACTAATTTACCCCTAAATTTTAAAGAAAAATTCCCCGAGTGCCCTTTTGTTCAGATTTTATTCCATTTTAAGGAGAGACCTTTTGTAAATTTCAAATAAAGAGTTCACCCGAAATTGTAATTACCCAGACACCCCTAGGCTCCCCCTCTCCTTCCCTCACGTCATTTTATTCCTCTTTCTTTCTCCCTCTAAACACACACACAATCTCTCTCCTCCTCTCTCTTTAAACCCTAGATCCAGATCTCGCGTCCTTGTACCTGCTCATCGCTTAGCCACCATCTCCGACCATGTCTCCCTTTGTTCAAAGCCAAATTCAGATTCTGCGCTCGTGGTTCCCCGACGAGATTCAGATTCGGCCACCATCCTTTTAACTCTGTTCCTACCTTCGTCTCTATTTTCATCTTCTTCTACGACATGTTCTATTTCCTTTTACTCTCCTTCTCCGGCAAGACCGGTAACCGACCAAAACATCAGACATCTTCCTCGATCTCCAGACACACTTCTCCCACCAACAAGTCAGCACCAACAACGAAAGGAATCATGCTAATTATTTTCTGGACTCTTCTCCAACAACTCAAGTAGAAACCTTGCCTGGGTGGGACAGCCTTTCAGCTTCTGACCAGGCAGCTGTTTCTTCACTTGTCAAGAAGGTTTCCTTCCACAAAGGTAGTACGAGGCTTCTTTCACTAATCATGTGAAGTCTCTTTTTGATATAATTTCATCCGTTTTTTACACTTGATTGTTTAGGCAAAAAAACTAAGGTAAAGATAAAGAGCCCGTAGAGGATTTGACGTCCAAGGGTGGTGCTAAACACAAAAGAGCTGCTAACGGAAATGAGAAATCACATGCGGTTAAGGCTGAAGGTGAACCGACCAGTAAAACATCTAGAAATGATACTAACAATGCAAGAGAAAATGATTCAAAAGCATCTATTTTGGATAGTCAACTGGAGGCGCAGACAAAAGAATTATGGGCTTTGGTCTTATACTTCAATAAGAGGCAAAATGGTTTATAAGTCAATTACAAGAGGTGATTTGGTCTTATAATTAAGCTATAAGAGTTGTAATGTGTAAATTATTAAATTAATTCGTTGTTATTATTAAAAAAAAATTATTTTTTTGGTTGAAAAAAATTGTTTTATAAGTCAATTATCATAGACGAATTAGTTATAAGTGGCAAGTAGTCTTATAATTCAGCTGTAAGAGTTGCAATGTGTAAATTATGAAATTAATTCACTATTATTATTGAAAATTTTGAATTGAAAATTTTGATTTTTTTGATTGAAAAAAAAACTATCTTATAAGTCAATATAAGAAACGATTAGTCTTACAAGTCACCTATAAAAAATGTAGTATTACATGTCAGTTATAAATGTTGACTGCTGTTTGACCGAATATGAGAGTCAATATTAATAAAATATTAATTTTTTTATTTTATTTTTGAGAAAATAATGTGAAAAAATGACTTATAGTTCAACTATAAGAGGGAAAATGGTCTTATACACCAACTAAAGGAATTTGACCGACATTTGACCAAATAACATTAAATTTTTTTCTTAAAAATGGAAAAAAGTGAGGAAAAAAAATTACACTTTAATTATAAGAGGTGATCTGGTCTTATATGTCAGTTATAAGAGCTGACTGGGATTTTGAATAGCAGGACAGTTCAATATTTTTGCTAGCGAGGGGTGTCTTGTGGTATTAAGGGGAGGGGGTAGTCATTTTCCTTAAACAAAGTGGACAAAAGGGGGAAAGTGAGACGATGCCAAACCTGGGGTTGATACTTGTACAAACCTCAGGGGTGTCGGCAAGGGAATTAACCCAAAGATATAACCCCCCCCTTTCCCTCTAGGCAACGAAACAAGTGCCACTCTTCTTGATGCCCAGTGTTTCAATCGAAAAAAAAACCTTAAACAATCATACATGAAATATACTCCATCCATTGCAAACTCAGTGTCCTTTCGGTAATAAATAGCAGTGTTCTAAAAGACCCCGCCTAAGGGCGTCTAGGCCCCGCCTAGGCACTAGGCCCCTCTCCAATGCCTAGTTCTAAGCCCCGCCTAGGTCCCAACTAATCCCGACTAATTCCGACTAGTCCCCGACTATTCCCTGCCTAGGCGCTAGGCCTGGCTCTGCCGCCTAACATCCGCCTAGCACTTTTTAGAACCTTGATAAATAGGCCTTACCAGGTTGTGATACAAACCCGATGAACAGTTCCAGCAGCAATAAGAGCAACTGTCTCTGATAGTATAACTGCAAAAGCAAAAACCACTTGATCAACTAGCTGTCTTACCACTTCAAACAATAACAGACATCGAGAACAGAGTTTGCTTGTTCACGAGTTAATTCAAACAAGATATGCTTCTGACATAGGTAACCATGAAGTATTGCAACATGTACTTAAAAGCTTGTGTTGACCCGCCAATCACAAGCATTGATTTGGATACTCCCTCCGTCCCAATTTAAGCTTCACCCTTTTACGGGGCACAAAAAATAAGAAAAGGGTATTTATATTTAAAAGTAATGTGAGTGGGATAGGAGTTGTGAGTAGAATAAGTGAGTGAAATTGATAAGTGGGGCCCACAATTTTCGTGTGCGAGTGGAATAAGTGAGTGAAGATTGACAATTGGAGCCCACAATTTTTGCCATTTTAGCAGCGACGCGCTACACTTCAAAGACCTGGGTGTAGTGATAAGTATGCAAAGGTTGCTAGGTCGTCGCCCGAAAGAGACGAGCCATCTCTTCGCCCGGGGTGGTGTCAAATATGCAAGGGTTCACATAATGTGTCTACAGGAAACTAAGTGGGTTGGAGAGAAAGCAAAAGAAATATCGCCTTGTGATTTTAAGCTTTGACACTCATGAGAGAATAAGGGTAGAAATGGAGTGGGTATCATTAATTATAAGGAGTATATTAATGATGTGATGAAAGTGTACATGAAGAGTGATCGAATTATGGGCATTAAACTTGTGATACGTGATGAGATTATAACTATTATTTCCGCCTATGCACCACAAGTAGGGTTGGATGCTTCTATTAAACAAGTGTTTTGGAAAGATTTGGAGGAGGTAGTGCAATGAGTACCTAGTGGTGAGAAATTAGTCATTGGTGGTGATCTGAATGGGCATGTGGGGTCTAGTCGACATGGCTTTGAGAGCATACATGGAGGTTTTGATTTTGGGGAGAGGAATGAAACAGAAAATAGTATCCTGAATTTTGCGTTGGCATATGACTTGAGTATAATGAACACTTGGTTCAGGAAGAGAGAATCTCACTTGGTGTCCTATAGGAGTGGAGGTAATGCGAGTCAGATTGACTTCTTCTTAGTAAGAAATGCTTGTAGAAAGAGTTATACAGATTGTAAGGTTATTCCGGATGAGAGCACAACAACTCAACATAGACTTGTGGTACTTGATTTTCGAAGTAAGAGAATTTCGAGGAAGAGAAAACCACATGTAGACCCTAGAATCAAGTGATGGAGACTTCAAAGGGAGAATCAACAGAAATTTGTAGATAAGATGGTCGATACCGGTATTTGGTCAGATAATATGGAGGATATTGATATAGATTCGACTTGGACTAAGATGGAACATACCATAAAAGAGGTGGCGAAAGAAGTCCTTGGAGAATCTAGAGGAAACGTGCCACCAAGTAAGGACACATCATGGTGGAACGAGGAAGTAAAACAAGTAATAAAAGGGCAAGCGAGAATGCTACAAATTATTGGGGAAATGTAGGAGCGACGAGAACTATAAGAAGTATAAGGAAGCTAGAAGAGATGCTAAGAAAGCAGTAAGAGACGCAAGAGCAAAGGTGAATCAGGAACTTTATGATAAGCTGGATACAAAAGAAGGAAAAAAGGACATCTACAGACTCGCTCGTATGAGGGATAAGAGGACACGAGATATTGGGACGGTTAAATGTGTGAAGGATGCATACCAAAGAGTTCTAGTTGGGAATAAAGAGATAAAATATAGATGGAGTTCGTACTTTGATACACTGTTCAATGGCGGTCAAGAGCAGGATATTGAAGATTTAAATATCTCTTCGAGTATGGTTAATCGAGATTTTATGCGGAGAATTCAAAAGGGTGAAGTGGAAATGGCAATGAAAAAGATGGGATTGAAGAAAGTTGTAAGACCAGATGGAATACCAATTGAGGTTTGGAGATGTTTCGGGGAGAGGGGAATAGATTGGTTAACAACGATATTTAACAAGATATGGAGAATTAACACAATGCCATTGGAGTGGCGGAAGAGTACTCTGATCCCTTTGTATAAGAACAAAGGTGATGTCCAAGATTGTGCCAACTATCGGGGGATCAAACTAATGAGTCATACTATGAAACTATGGGAAAGAGTGATTGCACAAAGGCTGAGAATAATTGTGGATATTTCTAATAACCAATTTGGGTTTATGACGGGAAGATCGACTATGAAGGCAATATACCTTATGAGACAAACCATGAAAAAATATCGGGATCAAAAGAAAGATTTGCATATGATTTTCATTGATTTGGAGAAGGCGTATGATAAAGTGCCAAGAGATGTACTTTGGTGGGCATTAGCAAAGAAGGGTGTTTCAAAGAAATATATTGATATTATCAAGGACATGTATAATGGAGTTAGTACTTGTGTACAAACTAGTGTTGGGAAGACTGAAGAGTTCCCTATAAAGATTGGAGTGCATCAAGGTTCTGCACTTAGCCCCTTTCTTTTTGCTTTGATAATGGACGAATTGACGAGGTTAGTCCAAGATGATATACCAAGGTGTATGTTGTTCGCAGATGATATTGTGCTGATTGATGAGACAAAAGAGGGTGTTGAAAGTAAATTGGAGTTGTGGAGACACACTTTGGAATCTCGAGGTTTTAGACTGAGCAGAAGCAAGACTGAATATTTGGAGTGTAAGTTTAGCATAGTTGGAAGTAGGGAGGCAGGGGCGGTCACATTGGATGGAAATATTGTCCAAGCTTCTGAGTTTTTTCGCTATCTTGGATCCATTATCCAAAAGGATGGAGAATTAGATGGAGATGTGGCTCATAGGATTAAAGCAGGTTGATTGAAGTGGAAGATTGTCACAGGGTTTCTATGTGATCGCGACATGCCCCATAGATTAAAGGGAAAATTCTACCGCACGGCAATTAGGCCGGAACTGCTTTACGGCACCGAATGTTGGGCCGTGAAACAGTGTCACGTGCATAAGATGAATGTGGCGGAGATGCGTATGCTTCGATGGATGTGCGGTCATACAAGAATGATCGATTGGGGAATGAGGTGATCAGAGGTAAAGTAGGAGTTGCGCCCATTGAGGATAAAATGAGGAAAAATCGTCTAAGGTGGTTTGGACATATGAGAAGGAGGCCGAGTGATGCACCAGTTAGGAGGCGGAAACAGTAGAGAAATGATAAAATGGCGAGGGATAGGGAAAGACCCAAACAAACTTGGATTAGAGTGATTGAAAATGATATGAGTTTACTTGGAGTGGATGAAAGTATGGTGTTGAAGAGGCCGGAGTGGAGAGAAAAAACCTATGTGTGGGGTTGATTTTTTTTTCAACAACTTTTTTACACGATGACATGTGAGGATTCATGTTAGCTGACCCCAAATTATTTTGGGACTAAGGCTTTGTTGTTGTTGTTGTTGTTGTTGTTGTTGTTGTTGTTGTTGTAGGAAAGGTGAAACTTATAATGGAACACTCTTTTGGGTAAACGGTGAAGCTTGTGAAAGAAATGGAGCGGCTAGGAAGTTCACAAATACACAAGACTAGCTGATGTGAGTCCTGATGCTATCGCACCAGCACTAGCACAACAGTGAAATGCTGCGGAATAATAAAATAGAAAAGGAAATAAACAAAGGATTAAACACTTATCTACAGCAATATACTGTAGACAATAAACTTCTCTTATTAAATCACTTTCGAATCAATTACAAATTGTGAACTAAGAGAATGACAAAATCAACAAAGAGAACTCTCACTAAAACAAAACTCCTCTCAGCCTGAAATCCTTCAGCCTTTTGGAGAGTAAAAAACCGTGTATTGTGAACTGACTTGACCTTTGTATTTATAGCCAAGTAGGTCTTTACACCTTCATTTATCCATATGAGAGTCCTAGAAAATAACCAAAATAATACTAAAAACATAATAAATTTCGGTTAATAGGTTAGTAAATAAAAATAAAATATTTACATAATTTAAATATAAAGAAAGTAACAAAACATAATTAAGTCAAACTTTTTGACTTGGCTAAGTGTGATGCTATCACACTTTCAATCTCCCCCTGTTTTGTAGCTTTCTGTTCAAAAAAAAATCTCAAGAACAACATATTTTAATCACAATATAAGCTAAAAGATAATCAATCACAAGATATGAAATTGAGAGCTCGAACGCTCCCCCTAAATACTAGCTATTAAAAACCAACAAACCACCATGTTCAAACATGTCCAAAACAAACCAAAACAAACCAAACCAGAGCAAAAACAACCAAACCAGAGCAAAAACAAATATCACCATTGTTCCTAACACACACGAAATTAAAAGTTGTCTTATAAAAACATTAGAACCCCATTCAGAAAAAGGCCCTGTTCCAGTTCAGATTCGGATTCTCCTCCATTTCAGCTTGTGTTTTCGCAAGTAGCTCCCACCTGAAATCATGACTGACTTCTTCATAAACACGACTTGAGCTAGCTCCCCCTTTTTGATCAGAAAGCGCATCCCTTGCAACCAACAATTTGTTCCTTCTTGCTGATACTTCCTTGAACTGTACCCTTGTATTGAGCATCCACCTTTCCAAAAACATGATTTCATCAGAGAGTACTTTTACTTGGTCCACAGGTGGTGCTGGGGATGATGTACGCACATCTTCAGTAGCATCAACAGGTTCCTCTTCATCAACATCTTGAGCATCAATTATTGGATCATCCGTGAATACTACAAGCAAATCTATCGTGCGTCTAGTGCATTCTAACACAGGTTGAATACCAAATGATTCAACCTTCTCACATATACGATCAGAGAGTAGGATTTCAACCCCTTGCCTCACACAAATACCAATTATTAAGCATGAAAAAGGAAGATCAGAGGGTAACTCTTTTTCTGCAAACTGGACTATACTCCCAAATATAACCTCACCAAGGTTAAATTCTTGACCAGTAAATATCCTATGAATAAGATCCGCATGTGACACAGTTACAATGTTTTTGTTTGAGGAGGGTTTCCAATTAAATGTAGAGATTTTAAACAGAAAACTACACAAGGAAGTGAGCATTGTGCATTTGAATTGAGAGTGCCAAGATGGATCAAGTCCATTAGTTAGGGTATTGGCAATAACATCCTTATGAGCCATAGGAGGAAGGATGTGAGGACTGGGAGCATGAAGGAAGATATTAATCAAAGCAGGAGAAAAATTAATGAGACTGCCACGAACCATAACTTTTTCAAACCCAACATCTCTTGGATCTTGAATAGCCTGAACAAGACCCGCATAGAACTCACTAACAAGAGAGGGATAGTAGTTGTTTGGGTAAGACACAGAATAAAGTAGACCTTTTTCCTCTAAATATCTTTTCATACCTACATCGTCAAAAGTTTTATCAATGACCCTTTCCACCAAAAAACCCTTTTTCCTAAAGAAGGCAAAACGTTCTTTCACAGATTTTGACATAAATTTTTCAGGTGAGTGAGGGCTTACCTTCCTTGAGGAGGGTTTAGCTCTTGGGGAATGCCTAGGCTTAGGCAATTCAGCTTTGGAGGAACTGGCCTTCCTTAGGCTCCTTCTGGGTGAGGGTGCAGATGTGAGTACATCTTCAGCAGCATCCTTCTTTTCAATTTCTAGCTCATCTCTCCCAAGTTTAAACGTTGCATCTTCAGCTTCATCATCATCTGACCCAATGTCAGATGCTTGGGCAGAGATAGACCCAACAGCTTTAGCCTTTGCTTGCCTCACCTTTCTCTTGCCTTTCTTCAGGTCCAAGAGAGCTTGTAGGGGGATATGCTCTGTCTCATCATATTCTTCAACCTCATCACCCTCAGAATGAATTCCAGAATACCAGTTGCCTGGTGAAGACTGAATAGGGGCAACTGGAGAGTTAGCAGGAGGAGATGGGGTTGGGGATGCAGTAGCACCTTTGGTAGCACGAGTAGGGGTCTGTTGAGGTGTGGAGATCCTACTAGGTGGCAAATCCCCAGGCAACACAATGACATGAGGGAAGATATCTCCTAGGTCTTGGGCAGCAGATTCCACAATGTCCTCAACTTCCCTCAATTCCTCAAGCTCTACGGATTGAGACCTTTTAGAGACAACTTTGAATGCCTCAACATCCTCTTCATCAGAATCACTTGAATACACAGTCAAACCACTCACGTATTTTCTTTTCTGAGACAAGGGTTTACCAGAAGAGCTCCCAGAGCCACTAGCTGTTGATTTCCCCCTTTTTCTCTTCAGATCAGCAGTGGGGTCATAGTTTTCATCCTCCCCTTCAATGAACTCAGCCTCGGCCATATTAGGACGAACCTTTGGGGTATACTCCCCCATGTTGGGAGAAAAACCCCTCTACATCAACGACCAGTTAGGGCCTCTAGCCAACCCCGCCATTGCACCAACAGCTTTCAAATCCCCGAGATTATCAGCGTCAATAGCATTATCTGGAGCACCTGGGAGGGACATGGATACCGGAGCAGCATCAATGTCCACGAACAGTTCGACGGCAGCACTTGGTTGGGACGTCGGAGATAGAGGCGGTGAGCTAGCGGCAATCGGAGAGGGAGACTTGGAAGGGGAAGCCATTGAATTACAGAGGAAAACAGAGAGAAATTTTGGAATTTTTAAGGGTTTTGGGTTGATCAAAATGACCGGTGAGGGTTTATTGAAAGGAGGATTTGAGTATTTATTTGATGTGATTGCACTCATTAACTCACACTAGGCTTAGGTCACTGTAGAGAGTTTTATTTGAACTAAACTAGAACTAAATCCCTTTGGCCGGTTGAGATCCTTGGAGTAAATGAGTTCTTAACATCCTTGGAGACTTAGATGATAAAGATAAATGCCAAAAAAAAAATTTAGATAATGTACTTACCATAGATATATTAAAAATCCACATACTTATACTCCCCCTAAACATATGGACATTTAAAAATTTATAAGAAATTTTGTTGAGCATAAAATATTTTAACAAAAATTAATTCGAAGTAGAAAAGCATTTGTTTGAAATTTTCACCAAGGACCAGGGTGACAAAAAATATTTTAAAATTAATGATGCATAATTTACACACATGTGAAGGATAAATCTCAGTATATGTGTGGCATAGTATGTAATTACATCAGGGGACGCATTTCCTCTAAGAAAGTCAATGAATCGAAATCTTGTCTTGCTTGGCCTCTAGAATGCTTCCACACATAATTTTTTTTTTGTGGAAAAATATATTATGGGTAGCTTTCACTCTTCATTATTCTCATGGATAGCCCTCTTTCGAATGATCTTATCAATTTGACTCGAACTTTCTTTTGAAGTCATTTTAATCACATTGAAATGACTTCATACCATGGGTGGAGTAGCTGTTTCCCAATATTTTTATTTTTTTTGCACCCATCAAGAGACATCTAGTAAGATAAATTTAGAGTCAACAGTTGTTGACTACTATTTAAGAAGGATTCACAATTCAGAGAGAAAACAAATCAAAGATGCAATACAAGTGACCACTCTGAGATATATCATGCAATGCTTTTTTTTTTTTGTTAGAATTGAAGTATACAGGTGTTAGATATGATGTGATCACACGGGGGATCACATCATTATATTGCACACAAACTCAGAGATTTCCTTAGAGTGGAAAATCTCTGAAAATCAAGGGCTTTGGTGAAAATGTCAGCCAACTGTTTTTCAGTGCTAATTGATTCCATGCTAATATTTTTTTGCTCAACAAGATCACGAATAAAATGATGTCTAATGTCAATGTGTTTAGTACGTGAGTGTTGAACAGGATTTTTTGATATTTCTATAACACTTAGATTATCACAAAAAACAGTTAGGATATCACTTTTAAGTCCATAATCTTTAATCATCTGATTCATCCAAAGGAGTTGAGAACAACAACTCCCTACAGCCACATATTCTGACTCAGCAGTAGAAAGGGATACACAGTTCTATTTTCTACTATACCAAGATACTAAGTTGTTCCCAAGATAAAAACAACCACCAGTTGTGCTTTTCCTATCATCAGTATTGCCTGCCCAATCAGAGTCACTGAATCCTACCAGATTTGTGTTGGTTTCTCGAGTATAGCTTAGCCCTAAATTGATAGTACCACCAACATATCTAATAATTCTTTTTACAGCTTTGAGGTGGGATAATTTGGGGCAAGCTTGATATCTAGCACACAGGCATACACTAAACATGATGTCAGGGCGACTTGCTGAAAGGTATAACAAGCTCCCAATCATACTTCTATATAAGGTGGGGTCAACATCCTCACCATTCTCATCTTTGCACAACTTTTGGAATGATCCCATAGGGGTTTTAAAGTGAGAGGCATTGTCAAGAGAGAATTTTTTAACCAAGTTTTTGGCATACTTACTTTGAGATATAAAAATTCCTTCCTTATTTTGTTTTATTTGAAGTCCTAGAAAGTAGGTTAACTCACCAACCATACTCATTTCAAAGGTGGTAGTCATACTTGTGACAAAATAGTCTAACATATCTTTGGAAGATGATCCAAATACAATGTCATCAACATAAATTTGGGCCACTAAGATTCCTACATTTTCTTTTAAAATAAATAAGGTTTTATCTACCTCACCTCTCTTAAATCTCATTTGTATGAGGTGTTCAGTTAGCCTCCCATACCAAGCTCTAGGGGCTTGTTTTAGACCATATAAGGCCTTTTTCAACTTATAGACATGATTAGGGAAATGGGGATCAATGAAGCCCTTAGGTTGTTCAACATAGGCTTCTTCATTTAGGACACCATTCAAAAAAGCACTCTTAACATCCATTTGATGTAGAGTAATGTCCAAATAACAAGCAATAGCAAGTAAAAGCCTAATTGACTCTATCCTAGCAACAGGAGCAAATGTTTCTTCAAAATCTATACCTTCTATTTGAGTGTAACCTTGGGCTACAAGCCTAGCTTTATTTCTGGTAATTTGACCATTCTCATCAGTTTTGTTCTTAAAGATCCACTTAGTTCCTATTACATTTCCTCCTATAGGCCTAGGAACTAAAGTCCATACTTCATTTTTCTCAAATTGGTTTAATTCCTCTTGCATGGCAAAAATCCAATTATCATCTTTCATAGCTTCTACAACATTCTTAGGTACAATATTGGAAACAAAACAGCAAGAACTAACCTTGTTCACTTGTGATTCAACACAATTTAGCCCAGCCAACTCACGGTAGTTGACTCTTGGCTTTTCCCTTGTGCTAATTTTCTCGTTTACATCACCCACTACTTGAGATATTGGGTGATTATTTTGTACTCTACTGGGTATGTCTTTGGTCCTATCCAAATTACCTTCTTCATAGTCTGAATCTTCAGATTCTGAACCAGATTTTGTTTGCCCTGATGTAGGTGGTGATGTGCTCGCATCAGTACCTGCATCTGCTTCGATCCATTTTGTCAGCGATCGTTTAGTTTGATTACGAAGTTTCCTGCATTGTCTCTATACAATCTGAGACATCATCTTCAAGAGATTTTAAATTCAAGTCAGCAGTATCATCAAATGTAACATTAATTGATTCCATCACAGTTTTGGTTCTAAGGTTGTAAACCCTATATGCACGACTGTTTGTGGAATATCCAAGAAAAACAGCCTTGTCACTTTTGGAATCAAATTTAGATAGATAATCTCTATCATTTAGAACATAGCATATGCATCTAAAAACATGAAAATATTTAAGAGTATGTTTTTTATCAAGGAGGATTTTATAGGGAGTCATAGTTGATCCAACTCTCAAATAAACTCTATTTCCTATGTGACAAGCAGTATTAAGTGCTTCAGCCCAAAATTAGAACTAAGCATGACACGAGCCATCTCTTGCAATGTACGATTTTTTCTTTCTGCAACCCCATTTTTTTGAGGTGTTTTAGGGGCTGAAAAATCTGGGTGATTCCTTTGGAGTCACAAAACTTTGAGAACAAAGTGTTCTCATATTCAGTTCCATGATCAGACTTAATTTTGATAACTTTCTTACCATTCAAGTTTTTCACCTTTTACCAAACTTTAAATACATCAAGTGCTTCAGATTTTTCTTTTAAATATAGCACCCAAGTATACCTAGAGAAATCATCTACACAAACAAATGAATATTTCTTTTTACCTAAGCTCTCAACTTCAATTGGTCCTAGGGCTGTAAACGAGCCGAGCCGAGCCGAGCTTTGAAGTTTCGAGCTCGAGCTCGAATAAAAAATATCGAGCTCGAGCTTTTCTCGAGCTCGAGCTCAAGCCCAGAATGCATGTTCGAGCACGGCTCGAATCAAGTTTCGAGCTTTTCGCGAGCTGGCTCGCGAGCTTTTCGCGAGCTACTCGAACTCGACTTTTAACGAGCCGAGCTCGAGCTTCGACTTATTTTTTGAAAAAAATCTGAAATCAAACGAGCTTTTAACGAGCCAAGCTCGAGCTTCGACTTATTTTTTTGAAAAATATCTGAAATCAAACGAGTTTTTAACGAGCCGAACTCGAGCTTCGACTTATTTTTTGAAAAAAATCTGAAATCAAACGAGCTTTTAACGAGCCGAGCTCGAGATTCAACTTATATATATATATATATATATATATATATATATATATATATATATATATATATATATATATATATATATACTAAAATTTATTCGAGCTTTTAACGAGCCGAGCCCGAGTCGAGCTCAAACGAGTCGATCTCGAACAGAGCTCGTCGAACATACGAGCCGAACACGAGCCGGCTCGAAAAAAATGACGAGCTTAAAAATCGGTTCGAGCTCGAGCTCGAATTCACCTCGAGCCCACTCGAAATCGAGCTTTTTTCGAGCCGAGCCCGAGCCGAGCTCGAGCCGGCTCGGTTCGTGTAACAGCCCTAATTGGTCCCATAAGGTCAGTATGTATTAATTCTAAAATTTCAAACGTGAAACTTTGGTCAACTTTTGGATGAGAGGCTTTGGTTTGCTTGCCCTTTTGACAAGGACCACACACACTTGATTGTTTAAAGTCGAGCTTGGGCAAGTGTTTAACATCATCAAATCTAACTAATTCTTCTATTTTCTTATAGCTAGCATGTCCTAACTTTTGATGCCACAGTTCAAGTTCATTTGTTTTGGAGCTAAGGCAGGATAAATTGTCACCAAATTTGTAACAATTATCTTGAGACCTTACTCCAGTGAATAAGCATTGATTAGTGTTATCAAAAACTTTGCATTCATGTTTGTCCAAATTAACATGTAAATTGTCATCACATAGTTGGCTTATACTAATCAAATTAGCTTTCAAACCTTCTACATGATAGACATTTTTCAATTTAGGCATGTCATTCACACATAAAGTACCTTTACCAACAATCTTACCTTGTGCTCCTCCCCCATAATTCACATTCCCACCTTTGATAGTGATGTAATCCGTGAGGAATTCTGCATTACATGTCATGTGCCTTGAGCACCCGCTATCAAAGTACCATGAGCTAGCAATGCTGCTCTTGAGAGAGGTAAACACTACCTTGCATTCCTCGCTTATCTTTTCAACCCATATGAACTGACCAGTTTTCTGGCGATGTGAGTCGTGATGTGATTGCATTCGATCACTCATCTGAGGAGCATCTTTCCCCATATCACGAATCCTCTTGTAACAGAAAGGTCTTATGTGACCTGGTAAGAAGTAGTAATGGCACACAAATCTTTTCTTCTTGTTTGATGATTTCGAGTTGTGAAAAGTCTTAGGTTTTGAGGAACTTTCTCCTTCTTTTACGAAATTTGATTCATAGCCAAGACCAATTTTTGAAATTTTACCCACATTCAGAACCTCATCAAGAGTTGCCTTTCCAGTATTCATTTTTTCAAAAGTTTTCTTGGCCTCTATGAGTTCGATTTTGATCTTCTCAAGTTCAATGTCACGTTTAGTGAGCATGACCTCAAGTTTGGCAATAGAACCTTTTTGGTTATCATTTTCAGTAGATACACTCTTCAGTTCATCTTTAACTTTAGATAATTCAGTAGAGAGTTTTTCAGTTACCTTTTCAAAGACAGCGATTTTTTCAACACGCTTTTCCCAATCGGCATATAGCTCAGCATAGGCATCCAGTAGCTCGTTATAGTTTCCATCATCTTCTTCTTCATTTTCAGACTTCTTGTTCAGCGAGGAGGTATAACAGTTTATAAATGATTCAGAAGATGTGAGGGTAGATGTGATAACATCTGAAGCTACATCAGATTGATGTTCATGATTTGGAGGTGAGATTTCCATGATTGCTAAGTTTAGCGACTCGTCTTCATCCTCACTATCACTAAGGGTCGCACTTAGGCTCATTCCCTTTTTCTTCAGAGTATTGGCACATTCATTTGCATAATGATCAAACCCTTTACAGGATCTACACTGAATAGATTCAGATCTATTTTTAGAAAAGCTAGTGGGTTTCTTGAAAGTACTCTCATTATCCTCTTTTGGTTTATCAAAAGTAGTTGGTTTTTAGAGGAAAATTTGTTGTCTCTTTTGTTTTTGAGAAAAGAAGTAAATTTTTTTGTTAAAAGAGCAACATCTTCGGTTTCCAAATTAGAAATATCAATTTCATTTGAAATTTCCTCAATCTCTTTTGGAATTGAGGATGCTTTAGAAAGAGCAGAAGCAAGAGCAACACTTTCAGCTTTATGTTGTTGCTGAATGGAAATGTTCATTTCAAACATGGTTAGCTTACCCACAAGAGTATCTAAAGCCATGGTTGCAGTATCATTTGCTTCTTCAATAGCAGCTATTTTTATGTTGAACTTATCTGTGACAGTTCTTAACATTTTGCAAACTAATCTAGCATTAGAAATAGGCTCACCTAGGGAGAGACATTCATTTGAGATTTCTCTTATTCTAGCAGAATAACTTTTTATGTTCTCAGTCTCAGTCATCCTCAAGTTTTCAAACTTGGTCATGAGAATCCTTAACCTAGTGGCTTTGACACTGTCATCACCTTCACAGTGAGCTTGCAAAATATCCCAGGTTTTCTTTGCTATATTTTGATTTAAAACAAGTCTAAACATGTGTTCATCCACATGACTTGAAATAGCACCAAGAGCCTTGGAATTGTAATTAGCACAAGTAACCTCATCAGCGGTCCATTCTTCCTCAGGTTTAATTTTGTACTCCTTTTTGGAGGTTTCACCCTCTTCTTCTTTATTTTTCATTTCAACCTTAGGAGGGGACCATGGAATAATAATGCTAAGCCATGCTCGTTCATCAATTGCTTTGATGAAGAGACGCATCTTAGCTTTTCAGATGGCATAGTTAGTTCCATCTAAAACCGGGGGACGGTACTGACTCAAGTGTCCTTCCATAATGACCACTCTTCCTTGGATCTCACTCAGTGAAGTCGAGTGGAGCTCTAATACCAATTGAAAGAAATGGAGCGGCTAGGAAGTTCACAAATACACGAGACTAGCTGATGTGAGTCCTGATGCTATCGCACCAACACTAGCACAACAGTGAAATGCAGCGAAATAATAAAATAGAAAAGGAAATAAACAAAGGATTAAACACTTATCTACAGCAATATGATGTAGACAATAAACTTCTTTTATTAAATCACTTTCGAATCAATTACAAATTGTGAACTAAAAGAATGACAAAATCAACAAAGAGAACTCTCACTAAAACAAAACTCCTCTCAGCCTGAAATCCTTCAGCCTTTTGGAGAGTAAAAAACCGTGTATTGTGAACTGACTTGACCTTTGTATTTATAGCCAAGTAGGTCATTGCTAACGGGTAAGGATAAACTCTGATGAATAGCTTTGATCCAAATCTACAATCTCTTCAATCTTCTTTATCTCTTTACACCTTCATTTATTCATATGAGAGTCCTATAAAATAACCAAAACAATACTAAAAACATAATAAATTTCGGTTAATAGGTTAGTAAATAAAAATAAAATATTTACATAATTTAAATATAAAGAAAGTAATAAAACATAATTAAGTCAACCTTTTTGACTTGGCTGAGTGTGATGCTATCACACTTTTAGCTTTGTAATGGGACGGAGGGAGTATATCCCTTAAGGTCATTATTAATGAATCGTGCTTTTTAAAAAAGAGCACAAGTTTACAGTAGCACTAGGGCTCTGATACATCCTTTGTCCCAGTAGTAAGTAGATATTTTTTCTTTTTCTTTTCTTCTTTTTGATAGGTCTAAGTAGTCACTGAATAAAACAACACTTCAGATTTTACATGAAAATCTACTGATAGACCTCAATAAGCCCATAAGCATATCATTGGGTGTTCTCGACTTCACGGTCTTCTCGTTTATGTTTTTTATTTATGATTGATGAATAAAAAACATATCCTATATCCTAAATAAAAAATAATGATATTAATAAAAATTTAAAAATTATTATTAGACAAAATTTAAATATATTTAATAAATTTATATATATATGAATTTATGAAATATTTATTTTTCAAAAAAAAAATAGCATTTAGCCTTGGCCTTGGCTCGGCCTTGGTCTTGGCCATGGCCTTGCCTTGGCTCGGCCTTGGCATTGGCCGTGCTGTGTAAAAATCCCATATCATTGGGTGTTCTCGACTTCACGGTCTTCTCGTTTATGTTTTTTGTTAAGATCACTACTTACCTCCCCATCCTGTGTAATAATAGATCCCATGTACCAGAATTTTCCTTTTGTGGTATATTTTGACTAATCTAAAACCTCATTTTGTTTCCACTCATACTTCTACAGCCAGGGGAGAACCAGGAGTTTTTTTTTTTTTTTTTTTGAGGGTGGGGGAAGTAATGTAATATCACATGAATTATTCAATTAGTAACTATTAGTGATAATGCCATTGAGAATGTTGCACATTTTTTAAAATTTAAGTATTAAAATATCTAACTTATCAAAATTATATCTAAAAAGTAATCTACGGCCTTTCATTTCATCAAGTCATCAATTATTTAATCTAGATTAAATTCCCGAGGAATGTATTCCTCAATATATGAAACCAAGTAATCTCAGAAGATATATTAGTCTAGTGAGATTGTGTAAAAATATGTAGTATAAGAAGGAATATGATGCATATTCCCCCTCCATTCCAAGAAAATAGTCCATGCTTGAAAGTTTGGCTTACTGATTTTGTACTTCTACACCTTAGTATTTCTTTGTTTTGTCTTTTTTTTTTGTTTTGAAAGGAGCATGGCCGTTCCTAGCATTTTGTAGGCTCCAGGCAAAACTAAATAATGGGCCCTAATGACTTTATATAGCTATACACACACACACACATATATATACATATACTCCCTCCGTCCCGCTAATATTAGCACAAACACTGTTTGCGCGGGAATTAAGAAATATGATATTTTAATAAAATGTTGTGAGTGTAAAAGAATGAGTGGAGAGAGAATGAGTGGAGGGTGTAATAAATTATAATGGTGTTGTGAGTATTAAAATAATGTAGGAGAGAGAATGAGTGGGGTTGGGTGAATATTTTATTAATATAAAGTTTCCTTTTTGGGAGTGTGCGGATATTAGCGGGACGCCCAAAAAGGAAAGTGTGCTAATATTAGCGGGACGGAGGGAGTATATATATAATTAAAAATAATATTATAGTATAATATGTTAATGTATATATGTTCATTAGTGTTCAAACTTTTTTAACTTTATTCTATTTTTATTATTCGTTGTATTTTTTCTCACTTTAATCAATGAGAAAAAAATTAAACTTACATTTATGAATTGAGAATATGTGTGTAAATTAAATATGAAAATATTTATAATTGATAAGGTAATGTTATAGATAAAAAAAATTACAATGGAATTTTAGAAAAATTACTTTATGTTTTCAAATTTGAAAGATATTTACCGATTACGCAAGACGAAATTAAAAAAGAAGTACTATAACCATATGAAAATAATAAATATGAAACAGAGATTATTATGTATGATAAAATTATTTATTTTATTTGATCCAGAGAAAAAGAAAAATCGAGAGAGATATTATGTTACTTCTTTCTCTTTTGGGTTTCTCATAACAGATGTTATACTTTAAAAATGAAAACTTGATAGTAATTATTTATTCAATGAGACTTACTTGTCACACTCACAACAACAATCTAATTAGTATTTACTATCCAACTTTTCTTTACTACTTTACTTTTCATATTTACAACTATTTACTGTATATTATATAGTACGTTATGAGACAGATGGAGTAAATATTATACATATAGAATAACACGAAGACCTAAAATTTAATCTTAAAATTTAGAGATAAAATACAAATAAAAACTAATTTATAAAACTTGTAAAGATAATTTAGAATTGGGGCCTGAATTATTTGAGCTCAAACTTATCTCCTATTTAGATATTGCTAACTTACAATCAAATCAATACATTACTTATTAAATTATTTTGGACTTATATTTCATATTAGTAAAAAATACAAGTGTTATACACTATATTGGACATAAAATTTTGGCCCCCGGCTAGCGTGGGCCCTGGGCGGTCGCCCATTCTGACCCACCCCTTGGGCCGGCCTCGGAAAGGAGCGCCTTCACATTTCTTATAATTTGTACTAAAGTTCTGTTTTTTTCTACAATATGCAATATATCTATCATACCTTGAACACAAAAGAAGAAAATTGAGAAAAAAAATAATATATGTAGCTTAATTTTTGAAAGCAGAAAATTTTGGGGGAACTCTGTTTCCCCCAAACATATAAAAAGTCTTGTTTTTAAAAAATTCAAGGCAAAAACTCAGTGTTTTAAGACATAAACTCGATGTTTTAAGACAAAAACTCGATGTTTTAAGACATAAACTCGATGTTTTAGTTGCTAACCTTAACTCGGTGTTTTAACGCCTAAACTCGATGTTTTAACTTCTAGGTATTTTAACGCCTAAACTCAGTGTTTTAAGCTCGAAACTCAATGTTTTACGCTCGAAACTCAAAATTACAAAGTGGACTTTTTATAACTTATGGAGAAACAAGTTTCCCCTAAAATCTGTTTCCCCCAAACATATAAAAAGTCTTGTTTTTAAAAAATTCAAGGCAAAAACTCAGTGTTTTAAGACATAAACTCGATGTTTTAGTTGCTAACCTTAACTCGGTGTTTTAACGCCTAAACTCGATGTTTTAACTTCTAGGTATTTTAATGCCTAAACTCAGTGTTTTAAGCTCGAAACTCAATGTTTTACGCTCGAAACTCAAAATTAGAAAGTGGACTTTTTATAACTTATGGAGAAACAAGTTTCCCCCAAAATGGACTCAACAGAAAATTTTGGGGGAACTCTGTTTCCCCCAAACTTATAAAAAGTCTTGTTTTTAAAAAATCCAAGGCAAAAACTCAGTGTTTTAAGACATAAACTCGATGTTTTAAGACATAAACTCGATGTTTTAGTTACTAACCTTAACTCGGTGTTTTAACGCCTAAACTCGATGTTTTAACTTCTAGGTATTTTAACGTCTAAACTCAGTGTTTTAAGCTCGAAACTCAATGTTTTACGCTCGAAACTCAAAATTAGAAAGTGGACTTTTTATAACTTATGGAGAAACAAGTTTCTCCCAAAATGGACTCTTTTGAAAGTTGGCTTAAAATAGGGATCATTCAGAAAATGAAAAGTCGACAATTAACGGGGAACGGGAAAGTTATAACAAATTAAGAGTAATGTTACAGAAAGTAACTATATAAAATATGAGTTTTTTTATAGAAAGTTACATAAAATAATCCTATATTCTTATCCGATAATTGATTTTAACGGGATTTTTTGAGTGCTCCAATCAAAGTGAGAATTTATTGCATATGTATAGATAGAGATATTCTCTTTTATGATGCATCAATACATGTACATCGCTGCTTCATTTCTAAGGTGCTTCAAATTATTCCCTCCCATTAACACAGTTTATAGGGGTCTATTTGCATGTTAGATGGTTCTAATTGTCCTACTAATCCTCTTGTGGACATGCCATTAGACATTAGCAGTATTAAACTAATCACCTGCAAGAAGGATAAACAAGAGAGAAGATACAAAGAGGAAGAAGAAAGACACACACACGCAGAGGGAAGAAGAAGACGGACACGGCAGAAGTGGAAAAGAGAGAACCCAACTTGCTTGGTCTCTATTACAATCTTTTCTATAAGTAACCTACTACCAAGAGTAATTCTAGGAATTAAATTATTACACAATATTCTATCCTCTATCACTACCTAATTACAAGGAGTAAAGTATGTCACTATAAATGGAATTAGAACTATATACATGGGAAAGATAGCTAAGAATATTGTAACAAATATTCTAGTCAACCTTGGTATCTTTATGAGAAACTTGCATATTATTATTTCCATTTTCACTCCCCCTCAAGCGAATCGGAGTGGAGTGGAGTGTAGCTTGCCGTGAGAGTATAAGAAAACGAGGAGCGGCCAAGCTTTTGGTGAAAAGATCAGCAAGTTGATCCGAGGAGGATATGTGATGGAGACGAAGGAAGCCTCGCTGATGTAACTCACGAACAAAGTGAAGGTCGATTTCAATGTGGCGTGTACGAGCATGAAAGACAGGGTTCTTTGACATGTGTAACGCCGAGATGTTATCACAATAAAGAATGGGGGGAGCTAAGGGAATACCGAGCTCACGAAAGATATAGGAGAACCAGCGAATCTCCGCTGCAGTCGATGCTAATGCTCGATATTCGGCCTCACTACTAGACCGTGAAACAGTGTTTTGTTTCTTTGCCGTCCAAGCTACGAGATTAGGACCCACAAAGACGCATGCCCCAGTTGTAGAGCGCCGGTCATCTGGACTCCCGGCCCAGTCCGCATCACAGTATGCAACTATGGATGTATCTGTCGATTTTCTGAAGGTGAGACCAAGGGAGAGTGTCCCTTTGAGAAATCGGAAGATACGTTTGACGGCTTGTAGATGAGAGGTCCTTGGCGCATGCATGTATTGACAAACCTGATTCACCGCAAAAGAAAGATCGGGCCGTGTGAGAGTGACGTATTGTAACCCGCCTACCATGCTTCTATAGACAGATGGATCAGGTAAAGGATCGCCCTCATGAGATGTTAGATGGAGGCCCGGCGACAGAGGGGTAGGGGCTGGCTTACATAATTCCATGTTGAATTTATGTAATAAATCAGATGCATATCTAGACTGATTTAGCTGAAGAAGAGAAGAGGTGCGAGTAGTTTCGACACCGAGGAAGAAACTGAGGGGTCCCAATTTTCGACTATCAAAGGTCGAGCAAATATTTTCCAAGACTTTGTTCACCTCTGAAATGCTAGAACCTGTAACGATGATGTCATCTACGTATACTAGGATTGCCACAGTAGTACCCACGTGATGACGGATGAACAAGGATGAATCCGAACGGCTGTTGAAAAATCCCAAAGTGAGTAAAAAATCATGTAGACGCTGAAACCATGCCCGTGGAGATTGTTTCAGGCCGTAGAGTGCCCGGTGTAACTTACATACGAACTCAGGGTGCGCGGAGTCAACGAACCCTTGTGGCTGAGTCATATATACCTCCTCGGAGAGAATACCATTGAGAAACGCATTTCGAACATCGAGTTGTTCCAGTGGCCAATCTTGAGAGTGTGCTAAGGACAGGATGGTTCGGATGGTGGCCGGTTTGACAACCGGGCTAAACGTTTCCTCATAGTCTATGCCTTCCTGCTGAGTATACCCCTGGGCAACCAATCGAGCTTTGTAACGTTCAATCGACCCATCGGCTTTACGTTTGATCTTGTATATCCATTTGCTGCCAACGATATTGTGAGACGGTGGAGGCGGGACCAGAGACCAAGTACTGTTTTTGTGCAGTGCGAAATCTCTTCATTCACCTTGCTTGCCACTGTACTAAGGGAGCTGCTTGGCGGAAATTTCGTGGCTCAACGAGAGGAGAAGACGCTGGTGTAGCACTTAAAGCACAATGATGCTTGGGACGAAAAATGCCAGCTTTAGCTCTCGTAATCATAGGATGCGTGCCAAGGGCCGGAACAGGCGGCAGATCATGGAGGGATGGGCCTGATTCAGCTGGTGGTATTGGTGAGTGAGGCAAGCTGGGAGAAGATGGTGCTTGGGACTGATCAACATCAGTCGGCTCAGCTCTAGGAGATGCAGGAGATGCGGCCTGTTGGAAATGGTCCAGCACAGTCGAGCAATTTGGCCTGGGAGAGGCTGGAAGTGGCTGGCCCAACGAAGAAGCCACAGCTGAATGTGGGCTGCTCATATTTTGAGGCCCAGGAGAGAAGTAGTGATCCATTGGGCTGGTGTCCACAGGCTGAGAAGGAGCCGCATGAGTGGAACTAAGGGGCAAGGGCCCAGTGAAAATTCTATTGTTTTGATCAAGAGGGGCTGACCGCAATGGCTGAACTGGATGAGTAGTAGCAGCTGCAAAATTCTTGGCAAAATAGTAGAAATGATTTTCATCAAATAACACATGCCTAGATATATAAATTTTGCCAGTTTGGGGATTGTAACATCTGTAACCTTTCCGCATAGAATCATATCCAAGAAACACACATGGGGTGGATTTAAGCATCAATTTATGTTGATTATACGGAACAAGATTAGGAAAACAAGTGCACCCAAAAGTTTTAAGAAAACGATAGTCAGGAGTCCGTTGCCACAATTTTTCGTACGGAGAGATGTACTTTAATTGTCTCATAGGTAATCTGTTTATAAGGAAGACGGCTGTGGTAAATGCCTCGAGCCAAAAAGACATGGGAACTTTGGATTGAGCAATTAGACAAAGACCCATTTCTACGATATGCCTATGTTTACGTTCAACTACTCCATTTTGTTGAGGGGTATACGGGCAAGATGTCCGATGACCAATCCCATGCTTGACCAAAAAATTTGCCATTTGACGATTTATGAACTCCCCACCCCCATCTGTTTGAATGACCTTTATTGTGTGAATAGCAGATATTTTACGAGATAACTGATTTTCAATGAATACTTTAAAATCAGAAAATACTGGAAAAACATCAGATTTTTGATATAAAGGAAATAGCCAAACAAAACGAGAGAAATCATCCACAATGGATAAATAATACTTAAAACCAGAAACAGAAGGAGTCGTAGAAGGACCCCAAACATCTAAATGTAACAAATCCAACGGTTTGGGGGAGAAAAAATTCCTAAGTTCAAACGGGAGATTGCACGACTTGCCTTGGGGGCAAACATGACACATCTCTTTATTCAAGATCGGGCCGCTAACCGGTATCCGAATTTTATTTACCAAGCATCGAAAAATCTGAGAGGAGGGATGTCCTAAGCGGGCATGCCACGTAGAAGAAGGAGCACGTTCCCCAATTAACGCCAATGAGTTTACACGAGAACTGGGGACGAAGGACAACGTGTAGAGATCTCCCGCACACGCTGTAAAGGATAGTCCTCTTGGTACGGTTGTCCTTCACACAAAACCCGAAAGCAGTCAGTTCAAAAAAGCAATTATTATCGAGACAAAATCTTCGAATAGAAAGTAACGAACGACTGATTTTAGGAACATGAAGTACAGTATTCATGACAAAGGAATGATTATTAGCAACAAAAGAAGACGAACCAACATTAGCTATAGGAATAGATGCACCGTTAGCTACCGTAATGGAATCATTACCTGAATACTGTGAATACTGTTGCAGGACATCCGGAGAGGATGTCATGTGATTAGTTGCTCCGGAATCAAGCACGAAGGACACAGGAGCCATGGGTGAGAAACTGTTAACCGAGGGACCTCCATTTGGGTAGTATTGAGCATTGTATGCATAATTCCCTCTTTGGTAACAAGTATCAGCTGCGTGTCCATGTTTATTGCAGAGTTGGCAATAAACGTTGTCCGGATCATGACTCACGAAAGGATTGGGTGGAGTGTAAGGCACGGATGGGAGAGGGGCAGAAGACCGAATGGGGTTTGGCATGTGATGGGGATGAAAGTGAGTGGGCAGCGGAAGGATGCCCCTTCCCTGATTTCGGCGATTACGGTTTTGGTTTCTACGACCACCACTACGGTTCGAGTTAGGTAAGAAAACGAACCCACCAGGGCTGTTTGGCCGAAACCCTCTTTGGCTGGTGTTTGGTGGTGCGACAGGGGTTGGGGTTGGATTGTCATTGGTGGCGGGTTTAGTAGCTTGTGTGGAAGCTGCAAGGGCGGTAATTGTTGATTGAGAGTGGTTTGAGAATTTCTTTTGTAAAGCCTCCTCTTGGAGGAGGAGATCCTTAAGGTCATCTATGGTTGTAAGGCCTTTGGAATTTTGGGATGTGATGAATTCCTTATAGGTATAACCAAGGCCACCAAGGATACGAGAACGAAGGGTTTGGTTAGATACAGCTTCACCGGCTCGGGACAAAGAGTGAGATAGGGTTTTTGCTTTAAGTATGTACTCCTGAATAGACATACCTGGGGTGAGAGAAAGATCATGAAGCTCCTCCTGGAGTTTTTGAATGTGAATTACCGAAGCAACCCCGAATTCTTTGGCAAGGAGATCCCAAGCTTCGGGGGCGGTATTACACGGATTAACATGGGGCTGCACATCCGAGGACACGGTGGCTTTTATCCAACCTAGAACAAAGCGGGAAGTAAACTGGAATAGTTCATATTCAGGATTTGGAATGGAAGTTTTCTCACCGGTTTGGGGTGTGCTCGTAATGTTTTCAGGGGGTGGTATCTTATCCGTGAGGGCATGGGTAAGGCTATGGATCTCCAGCATAGAAAGAAAAAGCGAGCTCCAGTTTGGGTAATTCTCAGTCGTTAATCTACAATGTCCCATATAGGATTGGACATTGAAAAGAACGGGTAGGCCGTGGTTATTGTAAGAGGCGGTGGATTTTCCGGGATCGGTAGTAGCCATGGTGGTCGGATTTTTAGAGCCAGAATCATCACCCATGACTATTGAACCTCCTGATACCATATTAAACTAATCACCTGCAAGAAGGATAAACAAGAGAGAAGATACAAAGAGGAAGAAGAAAGACACACACACGCAGAGGGAAGAAGAAGACGGACACGGCAGAAGTGGAAAAGAGAGAACCCAACTTCCTTGGTCTCTGTTACAATCTTTTCTATAAGTAACCTACTACCAAGAGTAATTCTAGGAATTAAATTATTACACAATATTCTATCCTCTATCACTACCTAATTACAAGGAGTAAAGTATGTCACTATAAATGGAATTAGAACTATATACATGGGAAAGATAGCTAAGAATATTGTAACAAATATTCTAGTCAACCTTGGTATCTTTATGAGAAACTTGCATATTATTATTTCCGTTTTCAAGCAGAAGCACCATTTATATGGATACAGAATTAACTTTTCCATTATGCAAATATATGACCAGAAGGGAGAATTTTCCCTCACCTGCGCCCCATCCAGTCTTGACGCCAGATGTTTCCTGGTAGTTACCAATGAACTGCAACCAGAGGAACCAAAAAAATACATGATTAACTCTTAATAAGTCATGAGTCTAATAGACAAAATAGTGTTGAGATAATATCATAGGCGTCTAGAAGATTGTATTTATGATAAGTTACTGAAATGATTTTCAAAGTTGAGAAAGGTAGACTTGCAAAACATCACAACTTAAGTGAAACGAAAGAGGTACCCTACATGGCACTAGTCTTCCAACATACATCCGTCCATGCTATTCGATTAAGGCAGTTAAAGAAGTTAAAAACAGATCATTTTTTCTATTTCAACAGCTCAAATACATCTACATTTTGTTATGAAATTCTACTGGGTAAGTGGACCAAAATAGCATGCTTACTGGTACACACTCCTTTACAAATTAAACACCACAAAAAGAAACTTGAGAACATGATAATCACACATAACTTACTGTCAGCAACTGTTGGAACTTGTGTATGGCTTCTTTAAGACTTAACAGAAAAACTGACGAGAAAAGTAACGGAGATTGAAAGAATAAAAGAAATCAAGTCGAGTCTTGTATTTGATACAATCTCCGTAAGAGTTATTTGTTCCGCACAGGTGCTTACGGTTGAATGACAAAACTCTCGTAAGATAAAACGACTTTTTATTAGTTATAAGGAGCACTCCAATATAACTAATCTACGAACAACACAATGTTTTGAAACTTTGGACTTGAACGGATTGAATGCAACAATATGCAATGATTTGGGTATGATAATCTATCTTACTAGAGGGTAGGAAGGGTAGAAGTACAGTATATGTGAATTGAAATTCGGAGGGGAAAGTATTTAAAGGGAGTCAAAAGGTTTAGTGCCTTTTCTCATGAAAAGGTGCAACAGTTCGAAACAGCACAGAGGGCACGACTCGTGCTCCTTGGCACGAGTCGTGACCACGATTCGTTCTTGGGCATCCCACTCGTTCTGATCAGTTTTGAGCCAAGGTCCATTAAGGTCCATTCGTGCTCACGACTCGTGCTCGTAGTCCCCACTGCTCGATCGGTTTGAGCCAAAAAACTCATCACCCAAAAACACTGTTCAAACCCAATTTGATCCACACAATCAAATTGACCCTTTTAACTAACTTTGTTAAGTCACAAAAGATATTTGTCATTAATTCTCATTCACCCTAAATGGTTTTTTGAGATATTCAATGATTTTAGTAATCTACAACAAATGTAGAATACAATTTGTAACTAGTTCCGTTAACACATAACGAACTTCCGTTAGAAGCTAGATCAACGTTAAGTTAAACTTAACTTTCCGTTATCCATTTCCAACAATCCCCCACATGAATGAAAATTAATGCATGTATGCAATTTCGTCCAAAGTTCCGGCAAACTATTATTACATCGGAATAGATAGCTTGTGGCCTTGAATCTTCCCTAGTGAAATATTATCGGATATACTAGTCATTTGGTAGCGAGTCGCTTTGAACCAGTGACTGTCGGATGTATACCAAGACAATAATACTCACATAATAATAGCTCTAACAATTGTTGTTCTCACATTTTTGTCCATTTTGGCCCTGGACCGTATCTCATTCATAAGCGTTCATTTAGAGGCGGCCTTATTACCTCTCGCTTATATAGGTGATTCTTTCTATAAGGAGTATCATGCACTACTCCACCCGTAGGTATAGAAATCATTAAAAGTTTTATCAACTTATCCTTACCACTGCTGCATGTGCTTGTACTTGGATGTTCTGGGAATGAGTATTCAACATCTCCAGGTTAATAAACCGAGTTGTTGTTTCCAAGTAACTATACTAGAACTTATAACTTGGTTGTCTCATTGAACCAAGGGCCTGGGATCTCCATTTCTCAAGGTTGAGTGTCCGCTATAAGTTCTTTTGTTGTGGGTTTTAAACCCATTCCCCACAATAGTTTATACAGTTGATCTCGATTTATACCTTTGGTAAACGGATTCGCTAAGTTATCACATGACTTTACATAATCAATAGTGATAACGCCATTCTTGATCAACTGTCTAATGGTATTGTGTCTACGACGAATATGTCTAGACTTACCATTATACATACTATTATGTGCCCTTCCTATTGCTGATTGACTATCACAATGTATCATAACAAAGAAAGTAATGTGTTTACTCCAACAAGGAATATCTTCCAGAAGTTCTTAAGCCATTCTCGTTTCTTCCCAGCTTTATCCAAAGCTATAAACTCAGATTCCATCGTGGATCTGGCTATACACGTTTGTTTGGAGGATTTCCATGACACTGCTCCTCCACCTATTGTGAATACATATCCACTTGTGGATTTAGAGTCTTTCATGTCCGATATCCAATTGGCATCACAGTATCCTTCTAATACTGCTGGATATTTATTGTAAAGTATCCCATGGTTTAATGTATACTTTAAATATCTTAGTACTCTCATTAGTGATTTCCAATGATCAGTACTAGGATTGCTTGTGAACCTACTTAGTTTGCTTACTGAATATGCAATGTCTGGACGAGTACAATTCGTTAAGTACATTAGACTGCCAATTATTCTTGCATATTCCAGTTGAGAAACTGGTTCCCCTTTATTCTTGACTAAATGTAGAGCCAAGTCTACAGGTGTTTTAGCCGGAGGGTCATCAAAGACATTGAATCTCCGAAGAACATTCTCTAGGTAATGGGATTGTGAAAAAACTAATCCTTCAGATGTTCTAGAGATCTTTATCCCTAATATTACATCAGCTAATCCCATGTCTTTCATGTCAAAGTTCTTCTTTAACATGCCTTTGGTATTCATGATCAAATCATGATTACTTCCCATTATGAGCATGTCGTCTACATAAAGACAAATGATAACGAATGATTCAGATGTTCCTTTAATGTAGACACATTTGTCACATTCATTAATCTTGAATCCATTCGATAACATGGTTCTATCGAACTTCTCATGCCATTGTTTAGGTGCTTGTTTTAGTCCATACAAGGACTTTACAAGTTTACACACCTTTCTTTCTTTACCAGGAACCACGAACCCTTCGGGTTGTTCCATGTAAATTTCTTCATCAAGTTCTCCATTTAGGAAAGCAGTCTTCACATTCATTTGGTGTATCTCAAGATTATGCACTGCTGCAATAGCTATGAGAACACGAATGGATGTGATCCTTGTGACAGGGGAGTATGTATCAAAGAAATCATATCCCTCTTTCTGTCTAAAGCCTTTGGCAACTAGCCTAGCTTTGTACTTATCGACGGATCCATCCGCCTTATACTTCCTTTTAAGGATCCATTTGCAACCCAATGGTTTGTAACCTGGAGGGAGATCAACTAATTCCCAAGTATTGTTGAGCATTATGGATTCTATTTCACTGTTAATGGCCTCTTTCCAGAACGAACTATCCGGACCGGATAAAGCTTCTTTAACAGTTGATGGTTCGTTTTCTAACATGTAAGATAGAAAATCGGGACCAAAAGTCTTTTCCACTCTTGCCCTTTTGCTACGTCTCGGTTCTTCATCTTCTATTTTAGAAGGACCGGTTGTAGACTCATGTGTTCTCTTATTAGAACCTACATCTTTCCTGTCCTTAACCGGAAAAATGTTTTCAAAGAATACCGCATTCCTTGATTCTATAGTAGTTCCTACGTGCATATCCGAAATGTCCGATTTGTGCACTATAAACCGATAGGCACTACTATTATTGGCATATCCAATAAAAACACAGTCAATGGTCTTTGGACCAATCTTGACTTGTTTAGGCTTAGGTACTTCAACCTTGGCCAAACACCCCCACACTTTAAGGTATTTAAAACATGGCCTACGATTATGCCATAATTCATAGGGCGTTTTATCAATACCTTTCTTGGGTATTTTATTAAGAACATAATTAGAAGTGAGTATTGCTTCCCCCCACAAGTTGTCGGGTAGGCCTGAACTGATCAAAAGCGCGTTCATCATCTCTTTGAGAGTACGGTTTTTGTGTTCTGCAACTCCATTAGATTGAGGGGTATATGGAGCCGTTGTTTGATGAATTATGCCGGATTCCCAACATAATCCTTCAAACGGTGCTTCATATTCTCCACCTCTATCGCTTCTAATTAATTTTCTTAATTTTCAAGTTAAGTTGATTCTCAACTTCTTTCTTATAAGTCTCAAAAGGCCCTAAGGCTTCATCCTTACTTCTTAAGAGATAGACATAGCAATACTTAGTGCAATCATCTATAAATGTAATGAAGTACTTTTTACCTCCTCGAGTTTGCACTAGTTTTAAATCACATATGTCGGTGTGAATTAACTCGAGAGGAGTTGTGTCTCTTTGTATGGCATTAAATGGCGACTTTGTCATTTTTGCCTCAACACATACTTCGCACCTATTAGTCGAGTCGAATTTAGTCATTTGGATTAAATCTTGTCTCGCTAATTTCTTAATGGTGTCAAGGTTTACATGTCCTAATCTATCATGCCATAAATTAGAACTTTCCGACAAGTAAACATAAGGAACACAACTTTTATTCATCGCACCTTGGCGGATCACAGTCATTACATTCATTTTAAAAAGGCCCTCCTCGAGGTAACCCTTTCCAAGAAATAGACCATTCTTGATTAGTACAAATTTGTCGGATTCAAATACTAGTCTAAAACCGGCCTTACTAAGCAAAGCGCCGGACACCAATTTTTTACGGATGTCTGAAACATGCAGCACATCCAACAAGGTTACTTCTTTTCCGGAAGTCATCTTCAAAATCACGTTTCCAATGCCTTGAACATCGGAGGTCGCAGAATTTCCCATGTAAAGCTTTCTTCCGGAGATGGGAGTATAGGAGGAGAAACTTTCCTTGTTACCACAAATATGGCGGGTAGCACCGGTATCTATCCACCACGCTTTAGGGTTCTCCTCCAAATTTGCAACGTTGGCTTCAAAGACAACCGCTGCAAAGTCTAGGTCCATGTGGTCAACATTGTTTGCCTCTTTCTTCGGGAGACGACAATCCCTTGACAAGTGGCCCGGTTTGCCACAATTATAGCAAGACCCCTTGAACTTCTTAGAGGTCTTCTTCTTCCCTTTCTTAGCATTCCCGGCAGTTTCGGAATGCTTTCTCTTTGTGCCACTCGTGCTAGCCTCGGCGAGATTGACCTTAGCCTCCATCTTGCCTTTAGCAACTTTGGCCTCATTCATTCTATTGTTCTCTTCTATTTGAAGACGAACAACAATGTCTTCCAAGGACATCTCCTTGCGTTTATGCTTGAGATAGTTCTTGAAGTCCTTCCACGAAGGAGGCAACTTTTTAATGATAGAAGCCACCTTAAATGGATCATTCATGATCATCCCCTCGGCATCAAGCCCATGTAGAATGATTTGGAATTCATCTACTTGAGTTGTTACCGATTTGGAATCGACCATCATAAAGTCAAGATACTTACCGACGACAAATTTCTTTGACCCGGCATCCTCGATCTTGTACTTCCTTTCCAAGGTGTCCCACAACGCCTTGGCTAACTCGACTGTACTATACACATTGTATAGTGCATCGTCAAGTCCATTCAAGATATAGTTTTTACAAAGAAAATTACCGTGAGCCCAAGCCTCCTTTGCCATTTGCCTTTGGGGGTCCGGATCACCTTTTTCTACCGCCGGAGGATCTTCCTTTAAGAAGCGGTGCAAGCTTAGGGTGGTCAAGTAGAAGAGCATCTTCTGTTGCCATCTTTTGAAATCCATACCAGTAAATTTCGCGGGTTTCTCACCATGACCGATGTGATGAGTTGTAGGAGCGGGAGCAACATTGTTGAATGTAGTATCACCTTGCGATGGAGGCGTCGCATTCCCTTGACTTGATTCGGTGGAGTCTTTCTCGTTTGCCATCTTGATGATCTTGAAGAAGCGTACAAATAACTCTTACGATTGTTGGAACTTGTGTATGGCTTCTTTAAGACTTAACAGAAAAACTGACGAGAAAAGTAACGGAGATTGAAAGAATAAAAGAAATCAAGTCGAGTCTTGTATTTGATACAATCTCCGTAAGAGTTATTTGTCCCGCACAGGTGCTTACGGTTGAATGACAAAACTCTCGTAAGATAAAACGACTTTTTATTAGTTATAAGGAGCACTCCAATATAACTAATCTACGAACAACACAATGTTTTGAAACTTTGGACTTGAACGGATTGAATGCAACAATATGCAATGATTTGGGTATGATAATATATCTTACTAGAGGGTAGGAAGGGTAGAAGTACAGTATATGTGAATTGAAATTCGGAGGGGGAAGTATTTAAAGGGAATCAAAAGGTTTAGTGCCTTTTCTCATGAAAAGGTGCAACAAATTCAAGACACAGAGGGCACGACTCGTGCTCCTTGGCACGAGTCGTGACCACGATTCGTTCTTGGGCATCCCACTCGTTCTGATCAGTTTTGAGCCAAGGTCCATTAAGGTCCATTCGTGCTCACGACTCGTGCTCAGAGTCCCCACTCGTTCTGATCAGTTTGAGCCAAAAAACTCATCACCCAAAAACACTGTTCAAACCCAATTTGATCCACACAATCAAATTGACCCTTTTAACTAACTTTGTTAAGTCACAAAAGATATTTGTCATTAATTCTCATTCACCCTAAATGGTTTTTTGAGATATTCAATGATTTTAGTAATCTACAACAAATGTAGAATACAATTTGTAACAAGTTCCGTTAACATATAACGAACTTTCGTTAGAAACTAGATCAACGTTAAGTTAAACTTAACTTTCCGTTATCCATTTCCAACAGCAACATCAGGAAAAGGAGAGAACTTGTGAATGTTGTGAATATGGCCCTCCACAACCCAAGCAAACCTACAAGAACGATTAGAGCACACAAACCAAGCACAAGAAATCAAAGAAACAGAAAAGAACACAAGAAATTGTTAACCCAGTTCACCAATTTGATTGGCTACGTCTGGGGGCACTACCAAGCCAGGATCTTGCACTATGTATGTAGAATTTGTGTTACAATGAGAGAGGGGGCGGAACTTTACTTATATATGACTAGGGAACAAACCAAAACCTAAACAAACAAGGAATCCTGAACTGCTGTAAAAACAGGCCCAACGCGGCCGCCCTACGAAGAAGCGCGGTCGCGCTAGCGTCCAGAAACTCCAACGCCTTTATAAAATCCCCCAGCGCGGTCGCCCTCACTGTCCAGCGCGTTCGCCCTCGAAGAATTCCACCCGAGCTTCAGTCTCTGTCCAAGAGCGCGGTCGCGCACATAGCCAACGCGGCCGCTCTTGTCTCCAGCAATTACTGACGAATTTTTCCCCCTTTGCTTCGATGTCTAATCCGGTTGGTCCTCTATCCCAACAATCTCCCACCTAGAAATCAACCACACATACAAGCCCCGTATCCGTTCTTCAACTCATCCTTGGTGTCCTCCTAGTGCTCACCTCGATCATGGTAGTGCCATCCTCCCCTTCTATTCTTCGAGCCCAATTGAAGCTTTGCACAGCTTCAACTTCTCAAGGTTCACAACCTTAGTCAACATGTCAGCTGGATTTTCCGATCCCAATATCTTCTCTAGCCCCAAGATCTTCTCCTCCAAGAGATGTCTGATATAGTGAAACCTCAGTTCAATGTGCTTCGTCCTTGAATGAAACGCCGGATTTCTTGCCAAATGTATTGCACTCTGACTGTCGCTGTAGAGAACGTTACCACTTCGCGTTTTCCCAAGTTCACCCAAGAAGTTCTGCAGCCATACCATCTCTTTACTCGCCTCTGTCACTGCCACATATTCTGCTTCTGCAGTCGACTGCGCCACGATCTTCTGCAATTTAGAAGCCCAGGAGATTGCTGTACCACCCAATGTGAACACATAACCCATAGTACTTCACCTCTTATCAAGATCACTTGATGCCAAGTCCGCATCAACATAACCCACTAACACCACTTCCTTGCTCGAGAAACACATAGCCTTACCAGCAGTACCCTTCAAGTAACGTAGGATCCACTTAACCGCTTCCCAATGTTGCTTTCCTGGATTGCCCATAAACCGGCTGACTACTCCCACCGCATGTGCAATGTCCGGCCTTGTACACACCATTGCATACATGAGACTCCCCACTGCTGAAGCATATGGAGTTCTCTCCATCTTGTCACGCTCCTCCTTGCCCCTAGGTGAGTCCTTCTCGGATAGCTTGAAATGCAAACCCAATGGCGTCCCTGTTGGCTTCGCCTCTTCCATACAAAACCTTGCTAAGACCTTCTCAACGTATTCTGCTTGTGAAAGAACCAACTTGCCCGACTCCCTATCCCGGTCAATCCGCATGCCCAAAATTTTCCTGGCCTCTCCCAAATCCTTCATCTCGAACCGTTCTGACAACTGAGTCTTCAATCTGTTTACCTCTCTACTGCTAGAGCCCGCTATTAACATGTCGTCCACATATAACAACAAGATAATATACCCATTGTCCGTGTTCTTGAAGTAGCAACAATGATCGGCTTCACATCTGATAAAATCAATGTCGTGCATGAATCCATCAAACTTCCTGTACCACTGTCTATGAGCTTGTTTAAGGCCATACAAGCTCTTAGTCAATCTGCAAACTCGCTCCTCGCTACCTTTAGACAAGTAACCCTCTGGCTGTACCATGTAAATCTCTTCCTCCAAGTTCCCATGAAGAAAGGCTGTCTTCACATCCATCTGTTCAAGCAACAAGTTGTCCGCCACTACTATCCCCAGAACCATTCTGATAGTGGTCATCTTCACAACCGGAGTGAATACCTCGGTGTAGTCAATACCGTACTTCTGCTGAAACCCTTTTACAACCAGTCTTGCCTTGTAACGCTTGCTACCGTCTGCTTCCTCCTTGATCCTGTAAACCCACTTGTTATGCAGTGCCTTCTTCCCCTTGGGTAGTTCAGTCAACTCCCAAGTTTTGTTGGCATTCAATGAGTCCATCTCATCATCCATCGCAGCTTTCCACTTGTTACAAAGTGTACTACGAACAGCTTCCGCATAACATTCCGGTTCCCCATTATCTGTCAACAGCAAATAATAATTGGATGGAGTATACCTGTCAGGCGATCCACGCAACCTGCTGGATCTACGCAGTGGAATATCCGATTCCGGATTACGTGGTTCATCTTCAGTGACCTCCTGACCATGGTCATCATGAACCGTTCTGCTCCCACCCGAGTTTGGAATATCCACCTCTACAATTTCCGGTTCCGAACTAGCTTCATCAGATGCCCCCTTTCTGTCCTTGTACAATACCTGTTCATTGAATACCACATCTCGACTACGAATAATTCTATGATTTTGGTCATCCCAAAACTTAAACCCGAAGTCATCCCCGCCATACCCAATAAACGTACACTTAACAGATTTTGCATCTAATTTAGTTCTCTCAGCAGAATCAACATGAACATAAGAAACGCAGCCAAATATGCGATGAAAGGACAGATTTACCTGCTTGCCACTCCAAGCTTCCTCTGGAATTCCATTCCCCAATGGTACCGATGGTCCCCGATTGATCAAGAAAGCTGCCGTGTCAACTGCATATGCCCAAAACGTCTTCGGAAGTCCACACTTCAGTCTCATACTTCTAGCCCGCTCATTCAATGTTCTGTTCATCCTCTCTGCTACCCCGTTGAGTTGTGGTGTCCGCTTTGGAGGCTTCTCCATACGAATACCATTCGCAGCACGATATTCCCTAAACTCACCAAGCTCATACTCCCCACCATTGTCTGATCTCAAGCACTTAAGCTTAAGTCCCGTCTGATTCTCCACCAAGGCCCTCCACTTCTTGAACACCTCGAAAGCCTCATCTTTCCCCTTCAAGAAATAGACCCAAACCTTCCTTGTAGAATCATCAATGAAAGTCATGTAATATGACGCACCACCCAGAGACGTAACCGGAGATGGCCCCCACAAGTCCGTGTGAACCAATTCCAACTTTGCTTCCTTCAAACCCCTACCTGTCCTCGAGAAATTATTTCTCCCTTGTTTGCCAAACATACAATCCTCGCAGATCCCCACGTTGACTGTCTTCAAACCCGGTAGTAGTCCCTTTGAACAAAGCACCTTCATCCCCGTCTCACTCATGTGACCCAATCGACAGTGCCACAAATCCGTATCACCCTTGGCTGCTGCCACCGCGATACTATCCTTGGTGTTATTCGCCAAATACAAAGTACCCTCCTTATTACCCCGAGCGATCTCACAATCCTCCTTGGTAATAACCCAGTTCCTGCAGCCGAATGTCACCTTGTAACCTTCTTCGTCCAACTGCCCAACTGATAGTAGGTTCTTTTTCAAACCCGGAATGTGCCTGACCCCGTTCAGATGTAAAACCTTTCCGTCTGATGCTCCTATTATGACATCCCCCTTCCCCTTGATTTCCAAAGGCTCGCCATCCACCAGATAGACCTTCCCGAAATCACCGGAAGTGTAGTTCTCCATCTCTTCCTTGTGCCCGCAAGAGTGGAATGATGCCCCCGAATCCAGCACCCACGATTCTAGTGTACTACTAACACTCAGAACCAGTACATTATCACCTTCGACTGCCACATTCACCTGATTGCCCTTACGATTTGGGCAATCCCTCTTGAAGTGTCCCAACTCCTTACAATAATAGCACTGAACAGATCCCTTCGCAACCTTTGGTTTGTCCTTGGTCTCATCAGCTTTGCCCTTACCACTCACCACGTTCTCCCTTGATTCGGTTCTCCCTTGTTTGCTAGTACCCGGCTTCCCCTTGCTAGTAGTAGCTAAAGCCGATCCCGAAGCACTCGATGTCCCCAACTTCTTCATGCGATTTTCCTCAGCCAAGAGAAAGTCTTTAACATCATCATACTTCAATTTCTTCTTACCTGCTGAAGCGTTGATTGCTGTCACCGTTCCGCTCCAACTTGCCGGTAAAGAAGCTAGCAACAAACACGCATGAACCTCATCATCGAACTTGATCTCCACCGCTGTCAATGAGTCTATGACATCCATAAACTCATCGATGTGCTTAGCCAAGGATCCTCCCTCTTGCATCTTGAGACTACCCATCTTACGTATCAAATCAACCTTATTTGCAGCAGATGGAGTTTCAAATCTCTCAGTAAGATAATCCAATAGCTCCTTGGTGGTTGTCGCCTTCTTGGTAGTCTTCGCAATCCACTTTGACAAAGTAGATCTAACCACCCCTAGGGCTTTTCGATCCATGAGTTCCCATTCTTCCTTATCTTCATCTTCCGGTTTGACACCCTTCAGAGGCTTATAGAGGTCCTTGTTGTACAAGAGATCCTCAATCTGCATCCTCCAATATCCGTAGTCAGACTCATCGAATTTCTCAACCGCCTGTTTGTCCTTGCCCATTCTTGATTGCTTGGATCAACTCCCTTGATCTTGAAACCAAAAGCTCTGATACCAGTTGTTGTGAATATGGCCCTCCACAACCCAAGCAAACCTACAAGAACGATTAGAGCACACAAACCAAGCACAAGAAATCAAAGAAACAGAAAAGAACACAAGAAATTGTTAACCCAGTTCACCAATTTGATTGGCTACGTCTGGGGGCACTACCAAGCCAGGATCTTGCACTATGTATGTAGAATTTGTGTTACAATGAGAGAGGGGGCGGAACTTTACTTATATATGACTAGGGAACAAACCAAAACCTAAACAAACAAGGAATCCTGAATTGCTGTAAAAACGGGCCCAGCGCGGCCGCCCTCCGAAGAAGCGCGGTCGCACTAGCGTCCAGAAACTCCAACGCCTTTGTAAAATCCCCCAGCGCGGTCACCCTCGAAGAATTCCACCCGAGCTTCAGTCTCTGTCCAAGAGCGCGGTCGCGCACATAGCCAGCGCGGCCGCTCTTGTCTCCAGCAATTACTGACGAATTTTTCCCCCTTTGCTTCGATGTCTAATCCGGTTGGTCCTCTATCCCAACAGTGAATCCTCCGAGAATTGTGAATAACTCAGTCAATGCCAACTTTCCTCTGTACATTCCTTGAAGCGAAAGAATGACAACAAATAGAAGAAAAGAATAAAGCATGGAGCTTCCGGAACTCGCCATTGACTTCAAGTAACAAAAACGCAAGGAGCAAACACTTAGATTACAACCACATCTTTCAAGTTACAAGAGAAGTAAGCATATACTGTATAGTCACTAATTACAGTAATTAACTGCCAAGGAATCAGTGTAAAGAAGGAATTAGAAAACACCCACTTAATTTTCAACTAAAAGAAGCAGAGTTTGTTAGATTTGGATATAGAGCTGAGTTATCATTTGATAAACGAATATCCACCACTCAGTAGGGCACCCACTTGATATTCAAAGCAAGTATTTGTTATTTCTAAGAAGAGAACTAGTATCGGTCAGGTTACAATATGAGATGATGGACTCAAACAGAAACAAAGATCAGATGAGTTAATTGATGGTAAAGGACTCCTCTGGCTTTCCCAATCTTACCATGCTACACGAGTTTGAGAATCATGTTACTTTTTCATCCTTTCTACCGCTAAACTAATTCCTATTCGACTTTCTTTAAGGAAAAATATACCATTTTAAAGGGTTTTATTTTTAACTATTTACTCTTTAAAAAAAAATTGCTGAAAGACATGGATTATTTGATTTGGAGAAAACTATAGCTACTGTAAATTATGTAAAATGTACTAAAGACCACATAATGTTACCTTCTTTTATTTAAATGTTATCGAAAAGTCTTGGGACAGTAAAAATAAATTTTACGAAATGAATGAACAAGGAAGAAGTGAGTATGAAAGACCGAAGAAATAAATATACATCTGTCCTTCTGAAAAATGACCCCTGTGACCCAAAATTTTATGCATACATCCACGCATTTTTTTAAAATAGAGCAGTGGGAATATTATCTCTTTCCTCCATGGAATCCCATTTCAAAAACTTGTCTCAGTGCCTAAAGAAGAGCCTTTTCTATTCATGATCCTCGGTCCCAAAATTACAATCAATTTTAATTCAAAATAGACACTCGCTCCGAGCAACAATTTATGGCACAATCCTTAATGCATTGTGATTCACATTTGCTTAAACATGTGTAACACTAATAACAAATCCATTAAAATTGACGCTTAAAAGTGAGAAATCTCAACAGATCAAGGAATAAAATACAATCGCAGTGCAACTGTGCAACTAATGAAGCATCATATCCAGTTGAACATATCTCCTAGACCAAATCTGGAAATTGAAAAGGCCTAATAGGTGATTACGACTTTCTTCAAACAACACCCAAATTGTAATATTCTTGCTACTATGATTCGAGAAAGAACAATAAGGAATCCGATGTAACATCAGGCCGTTCCTAGCATTTTGTAGGCCCCGGTCAAAACTAAATAATGGGCCCTAATGACTTTATATAGCTATACACACACACACACACAAACACACACACACATATATATATATATATATATATATATATATATATATATATATATATATATATATATATATATATATATATATACACATATATCTATATATTATTAAAAATAATATTATAGTATAATATGTTAATGTATATATGTTCATTAGTGTTCAAACTTTTTTAACTTTATTCTATTTTTATTATTCGTTGTATTTTTTCTCACTTTAATCAATGAGAAAAAAAATTAAACTTACATTTATGAATTGAGAATATGTGTGTAAATTAAATATGAAAATATTTATAATTGATAAGGTACTGTTATAGATAAAAAAAATTCCAATGGAATTTTAGAAAAATTACTTTATGTTTTCAAATTTGAAAGATATTTACCGATTACTGTGAATGTGTGCCCAAATTCTAAAATTTTGTTTTGTTTTTTAGATCGGATTCACGCGAGTTTGAAAACATCCGGTTTAATTTGAAAAACGGAGTCGCCACGCCATTTTGATTTCCTCAAAACTTTGAATAAAAGGTTTTTTAGGGTTCGGAGGTTAAGTTACCCCTTGGGAAGAACGGATCGTCGTTCATTCAAGGTGTCTTGCCGTAGCAAGTCTCCCTAGATTCCGTTTATCGTGCTTGCTTGCGTGCTTTCTTGTGTGCATGTGTTTGAAAAGAGGGGGGGAATGTCCCATGTTGTCTTCCAGACGTACAAACCATTTAGTTGGTTGTCGTTCGGGATTCCTTGGATTTTATGTATTCGGGATTTTGATCCCGTCCTCATCTTGGACTTGTGATCATCGCTTTTTAACCTTGGGACTTGCGTGATCGAGAGAAAGACTCTCTTTTATAGTCCAAAATGAGGTTCTTTAGGAAAGGAGTGACCTTAGCCCATCAATCCTACACCTTAAGACGATTGAGCTTATATAGATGCTTCATGCTCGTCTTAAGTGATAATCGGAGATATAGGTTCAAGGTTTATCCCTTTCTAAAGAGATTGTGGCACCTTGAATGGAAGAAACGATGTAAAGATAGGATCTTTACACCGGTCCGTTCCGAAGGTTGCTAATGGGGACACGGGGGAATGCATGTAAAAATGACATTTTTAGTGAAAAGATGACATTTTTGGGTTGCAAAGGATGCATTTGATTTGCAAAGGATGCATTTTATATGAAGACATGATTTTTATGCAAAGGATGCATTTTTATGGTGGAAAGAGTATTTAATATGCAAAGGATGCTCAAAGATTACATTTTGAAAGCAAAGGATGCTAATTTGATTGTAAAGAGATGACTTTTAATGCAAAGGATGCATGAAAATGGGTTTTAGGTGCAAAGGATGCATGAAAATGGTAAAGACATGATTTTTATGTGCAAATGATGCATTTTGAATATAAAGATTGCATTTTTATGAGCAAAGGATGCATAAAGATGATATTTTTATGTAAAAAAAGAATTTTTAGGTGCAAAGGATGCACCTTTGAATATAAAGATTACATTTTTAAGAGCAAGTGATGCTTATTTCATACAAAGGATGCAAAAGGGGGAGGGGGATATGATAAAGATAGGATCTTTAATGATAAATGTCAAGTCCCAAGCAAGATAATGACAATATATGAATGCAATGAGCAATTAAATCACATAGAGCAAGTATAATGCAAGGTAAGGGAGTGAGAGGTTACCAATGGTGGTGACCTCTTCTTCTTTGGGTCTTGCTTGGTGGAAGGACCAACTTTGGAGGCTTCAAGGAGGAGGGAGGTGGTTTCTTGGCTTTCTTCAACCTCTTGATCTTGCAGCAGTGTTTTGGGAGAGTTTTGGAGCTGAGTATGGTGTATTGTGTGTGTTTTTTGTATGTAAAATGGGTAGAGGAGGGCTCTATTTATAGGCAGTCTGGATAAGGCTAATGAGGCCGTGCGGCTAGGGGTTCTTGGCTAATGCAGCCGTGCGGCATTATCCTGTGTGACTCAACATGTTTCTAGAATCATGCAAGGTGGCAATTCTAGAAGGATGCCTAAATCAATTAAAACGTGCCCTTTTAATTTAGAGAAATCCCTTCAGCCCTTGGGAAGTTTGGAACAGTTCCGGAATTGCTCCGGAACTCTAGGAAAGTCCGGGGAATTAGCAGGGAACTTATCCGGAAGGCATGAGCCAGATTTGGGTACTTACAGAAGCTCCTCGGCAACGTCACTTGCAGGGCGAGTGGGGTTGCCGATAGAAAAGGATTCAATCTGGTGAATGCCGAGACGGATTGGGTGACCAAGGTGGTCGAGTGGATGAACCTCTGGAAGGCTACCTACGTATCCCGAGTGGGAATCAAGCCAGATCGTAGTTCGGAATAAGATCCACAGGGGAATGGCGGAGAGAAACTGGTCTCTTGCCGGGGAAATAGAAGAGAAAGTGACCTAGGAGGTCAGGCGATTGATCCTACTGGGGATATGCTAGAGGTGACCGATGTGGTCGGATATCTAGATTTTTATGAGGGGCTACTTCACCACTGAGGAGTGATGAATGACAAAAGGGTGACCACTGCGGTCGGATGGCTGGACCTTTTATGAAAGGCTACCTACGTATCCCGGAGGAATCAAGCCTTGGTTGTAGTTCAAGCATCACTAGATAGGTTAGGAACGATGTCTAGGATCCTTGAAGTTTTGACAATTAATGGAGGTTGTCACCTGATTGGATACTAGAGCTTACGTCACTATCGAGTGGATAGAGGTAGCTAAAGTTTGGAGAACTTGAGCGTACTTCACTATCTGTGATAGAGGTAGCTTAAGTTTGGAGAACTTGAGCGTACTTCTCAATCTGTGATAGAGGTAGCTTAAGTTTAGAGAACTTGAGCGTACTTCTCTATTCGTGATAGAGGTAGCTTAAGTTTGTAGTTCTTGAGCGTTCTTCTCAATCTGTGATAGAGGTAGCTGAAGTTTGGAGAACTTGAGCGTACTTCACTATCTGTGATAGAGGTAGCTTAAGTTTGGAGAACTTGAGCGTACTTCTCAATCTGTGATAGAGGTAGCTTAAGTTTGGGGAACTTGAGCGTAATTCTCTATTCGTGATAGAGGTAGCTTAAGTTTAGAGTTCTGACAATTCGGAGGTTGTCACCTAGCGTCATTCCATTTATAACGGGAGTAACGGAGGCGACTGGGGAAGAAAGTCTATTTGCTTAGGAGATAAAGGATATCTTCTGAAAAGGATGTTATCCTAGTTAAAGGATAACATGAATTATATGCCCAAGTGGAAAGTTCAGGGGCAAAAAGGTAATTTATGCTCAGAGCGAAAGAAGCCGCCCGGCATGAGAGGGAGGCAAAAGAGGCCGTACGGCCAGAAGCCTGATTTTTCCAGATTATTTAAAACAGGTTTTCAACGGGGACTGGGCATTATTGCCGCCCATCAGTCACCGAAGAAGAGAGAGAGGAGGGAGAGAATTTTCTTCAAAATCCTTCAATCCCTTGCTTCTATTGATTGAGATGGACCCGGAGGGAAATCCGATGCCAAGGCAAGCTAGAAGGAACATCTCCGAGGCCGCTCGGAGGAGGAGGAAAGAGCTCGTCCGTACGGCGAGGAAGTATGACTTCCTCACGCCTCCATCAGAGCTCTACCCGGGTAGGAGGGAGCACAAATCAACAAATCCTCAATCGGTTGGGGTAAGCATTCTTAATTTGCTCAATTCCGTCGATTTTGATTGGATTTTGATTGGTTCTAGGGCTTGACTCGAGTTTTAGGAATTTCTCGAATTTCCCTAGGATTTTAGACGATGATTTTGAAATCTTGATGATTAACCTATGAGGCTAAGAAGATTAAAGAACATGCATGTGCAATTTATTTGACAAAAATAATGAGAATGACCCACTTTTTTTTCGAAAATAAAAGTAAGAGGGATAATTGTCTTAGAGGTGACGGAGTTCTTGCATGTGCTAGAACTAGGTCAAATTTTGATCATGGATGCTAAAACGGGATTTTGGATGATGAAAAGGATTCATGCATGCCATTTTTGAGAAAAAATTAATGCTTATGTGCAAATAATTTTGGAAACTGTGATTTTGTGCTTAGGATAGCAATGTGCTTGACACGATGTGTTTCAAGTGATGAAAGACACGTTTTTCATGCAAAGAATGCTAAAAAAATTTTATGAATGCTTTTCTTTTTGAAAGTATGTGCACTTTTGAATATATGCATGCTTTTTTGAAAAAGACTGACACATTTATTTTGTTGTGCTTGTCTACAGGAGAACAAATCTAGGGGGCCTTCCGAGATTGTAGTGAGACTGTGGCAGAGGATGCCTGATTTTGAGAAGAATGGGGTGAACCCCAAGCAGCTAGTGAGGGCTACTGGCCTGGACTTATTTATTGAGGCTATTGGCAGAGGTATTCACATTACCTCGAAGAGCAAGGGCTTGATCCAGGACCTCTCGAAGTTCTGGTGGGACACCACCCACAGCTTTCATCTTAGCTGGGGGGAGCTGACGGTGACACCTGCAGATTTTACTGCTATCACCGGCCTGCAGTTCACCGGGAGACCTGTGACCTGGAGGAACCATATTACGGCGGAGGAGTTCAGGGCTTTGGTCGGGTTTGAGCTTATTCCCAAGGGGCTTGGAATGGAGACGAGGAACGTCGAGGTGGCAGTCCAGAACTGCATGCAGGGATTTGCTGCTAATGAGGTGACTGCCTACCAGCTTGCTAGAGCCTTTGTGTGGTTGATGTTGTCAGTCACCATCTTTGCTAATTCTGGGACTCTGGCTATGACTTGCCTCCTCGACTCTCTGGAGGATGTATATGGGATTGGGACGGTCTCTTGGGGCGAGGCCGGATTGGCGGAGCTTTACTTCTCCCTGGATCTGTACAGCCGGAACAAGGCTGCCTCCATGGATTGCTTCTCTTTTGCTCTTGAGGTAGTCTCATTTTCTTTTCTCTCTTTTTACTTTCTGTCTTTGAGACTTTTATGAGAGAAAATGACCTTTTTGATGTTTTGAACATGCAGGTCTGGTTTTGCGAGGTGATCAGGTTCTTTCCGTGGAACCAACAGAGCGATGCTACCATCTTTCCCGCTATGGTCCACTGGAGGGGAGATGCGAGGGATAAGTTCACCGGGAAGACCCGGATCACCTTTGATTACAAGATGGTGAGGCTAGTTATCAACAGGGATGGGCACGATGGAGTGGACTTTTATCCTTGGGGGTGGTATCCAGAGATTCTGCTAGGAGAGGCCGTGGAGGCGACGAGGCAGAGGCGGTGGTTGACCGGGCTGACATGTGATGTCATCTATCTGGGGGACCGGTTTTCCAGGCAGCATGGCCATATCCCTCCACTGGATGCCATTACCCCTCATGATCCTCCAGCACGGATGCTGCAGCCCCGGGATTGGTCGGCGGACGATATAGAGAGATATCAGGCAGGCGTGGACGCTGAGGAGCATTTTGATCTGGATACCCCATATGCTGTGTTTGTGGAGCAGCGACTGAGGACGCCACAGAAGCTAGTGAAGCTAGCTGTCACTCAGGGATATGGGGAGGCCGAGCCTTCTGATCCGCCGATCCCTCCTGCTCATCTTTCTTACATGGTCAATGGGGTACCAAGGAGGTTCGGGATACTGTCCCTCGACAGAGGGAGCCCCAGATACTGTCGCCAGGACAGACCGTAAGTACACTTTAGGGTCTTTTCCCTTTTCTTTCGATTTCTTTGCTTTTTTGCAATTTCGAGATTTTTCGAGATTTTTTTCCTTTTTTTTTTTCAGGTTCCAGCTCGGACTTATGACAGCTTGGTCAGGCAGAATAGGGGCTGGAAGGACGTGTGCCGGTCCCTTTTGAAGAAGCTGGCTTGAGCTTCCAAGGCCGTAGCAAATGTGCAGGAGCCCGTGCGCAAAAGAAGGCACGTCGGGAGCACGACATCTACCTCTTCAGCCTCAGAGTACTCCTCTAGTGCCATTCCTCGGGGGCAAGGACCCAATGCTGGCATCCTGGAGCAGTTGGCTGAATACGAGCACGAGAATGCCCATCTATCTGATGTGAGTGACACGGAGGACTTGATGAGGGAGGCTAGCGTCTATGAGCTGAGTAGCGATGAAGAGGAAGGATCGGAGGCCTAGGAGGTCTCTAGAGTTGATTTAGGAAAACAAACAATGAACAAGTTTTATGCACATTTTGTTTATTTTTTGCTTTATTTGGGCGCCGATGGGGCAAAAACAATGTAATACTGTTTTATTTACTTTTCTATTTTATGCTTTATGAATTTGCATATTACTTGAGCCTCGAGGCAGTTTTTTGCTTGGAATTGGGGCTGAAACTGGGCCAAAATGATATATAATGATATATAACTGCTTAGATGGTCTTTGGACATGCTTTTGTACAGGTTTTGGTTGGAAAAGTGGGGTGAAAACTCCCTTTGGGCAGCAACTTGGTTGCTGCAGATTTGCTTTCCACATCAGGCAAATGAGGCCGTGCGGTCTGATCTCTGGAGCAAATGAAGCCGTGCGGCTTACAGTTCTGTCTGGACTGGTTATTTTTAGAATAAAATCAAGGCTTGGCCATTTCATTTCATTTTCAACCAAGACTTGTCCCAACTGTTCCCAGAGCACATATTGGACCTAAAGACACCATCTTTGATCATTTTGCAATGGAGAAGCCCGTCAGATTGCAAAGGGGGAAGAGAGACCGTTTTCTGTCCGATCTTCAGTCTTGGGTGACATACAACTTTCAATCTCACAAGGGTTTGTTTGATTCTTCTTTCAAGATCAAGTCTTTATGGCATTTGAAGGATCTCCCGTCCGATTGGGACCTTTTGAGAGCAGCAGCAAGGTTCTGGGATGTCAGGAGACACGTTTACTGCTTTTCTCACAATGTGATTGTCCCAACGCATGAAGACTTCCGAGCCTTGATTGGGGGTCCCAAAATTGAGGCTATATCGATTCCGTCAATTGAAGACGTGCCAGTGGCGGCAAAGTTGGCATCTTTTCTGCAGATTTCTCTGGGAGAGGCTGAGAGGATGATGATTGCTCAAGACAGGATTGACCTTTCTGATATCCCGGGCAGGTTTGGGTCTCCGGCTATGGCTACGACCATGGTGGCTAAGGATGCCTTTATCCTCTGCGTATTCTCGGCTCTGTTCACTGCTGAGTCCGTGGGGATCTGTCATGGCGGTCTCTTGGACATGGTCAGAGATTGCAGGGCTGGGAAGGACATTGTCCCATTGGTTTTGGGTGAGACCCTTCATGGCATTGATAGGATGGCTAGAGGAGACCGTTTCATGAGGTCTGGGAGTCCGGCTGTGCTGACTTTATGGCTGCAGGAGAGGCTCGGGGCTTTGCCAGGGGCTTTGCCGACTCAGTGCCCTTGGGTGATTTCTCGGAGAGGTTTGCCTAGGCAGCAGGGCCAAGGTGATTGGGAGCTGATGATGGCTAGGCTATCCACTTCAGACATTCGCTCGTGGGTACCTCACTGGAGGCTGCAGACCAGGAGGACATTTCAGGAGTCCTATATAGTGAGGGTTCTAGGGTTCTGCTGGTCATCCTTCTACATACCCTTCTTGGTATCCAGGCAGTTCGGGGCCTTACAGGAGCCGTTGGGCGATTGGGAGGACATCTGTACCATGGAGGTGGTGCCATTAGATATGAGGGATCTAGCCAGCTTCTCATTCTTCTCGACGGCTTGGACATACACTGCTTTCCCACTCAGGGCTATCTTCAGGAGCAGGAAGAGTACCATCTTGACCACTGTCTACTTGGACTGGTATGAGAGGGAGATGGGAGCGACTCAGGTCATATTGGGGGAGAGACGTCAGGCTTTATTGGGGGCTGACTGCGACTCGAGTAGGACTACGAGGAGGCGAGGCTAAGGCGAGTCACCATAACCAGTCAGGTGACCTTATCAAAGATATGGAGGCTCGATATAAGAGGCTCTCTTAAGTCGCTCCCTTGACTGAGGCTCAGAGGGAGGAAGTGCGGACTCGTGCCCGAGTAGAGAGGGCACTTATTGACACAGGTTTGATGGAGGCTCCAGTGAGGATACCGGAGATCGGAATGAGGGAGACCGACATCATAGAGAAGAAGAGAAAGAAAACTCGATGGGGTCGAGGTAAAGGGAAGAAGACCAAAGAAGACTCAGCGAATGACGACAGACAGATCTTTTCTTAGGATTCCCTTATTGCCATTTTGCAAACACAGTAGTTTATTAGGCATTTTATTGTATTTTAGATCTTTGTAGCAGGTTAGCAGAGTTAAGAGTGGACCGTGCTTGAACTCATCAAGAAGTTTTTAACTTGTAATGAACAAGAGATATTATCTTAGAAATTAATCAAGACACAATTTCATGGAAATTTCAGATGTCTTAATGATTAGGACCCATTTTATGAAAACTTGAATATCCTTTATTATTGTTTAGGACGCATTTCATGGAAACTTAATCACCCTTTTTATTGTTTAGACCGAACCATAAATGGTTGCCTACGTTCCCCTTTTACAAGAAAGACTAAGGGGCTCAGGTCTTCGTAGTTCATTCTGATGAACTTTTTTTTTATGTGCAGCCCTGTTTTTTGCCTAGACCGTCCTTTTTGGGTTTTCAGCCTAGCTGGGTATTACTCTTTTTGCACTAAGATTTTTTCTTTTTTTTTATTTATTTATTTATTATTTTTTTTTTAGACATAGTACCTTCGGAGCTTATCACCGTTGACTGGGTGGACAAAGGAATTGCCGTCAAGGTCTGCAAGTTTCATGGATCCTCCTGATAATATCTTCTGCACCAGATACGGGCCGATCCAAACGGGTTCCCATTTTCCCAGGGGGTTGTCTCTGGTGGGAGGCTTCACTTTCAACACTAAGTCACCCTCTTTGATGTCCCTGGCCTTGACCTTTTTGTCGAATGCTCTGGCCATTCGCCTCTGGTAGGCTCGGGTGTGTTCCATGGCTTTTAGCCTTCTTTCATCGAGCAGGGCCAACTCATCATGCCGGCTACGTAGCCATTCTACTTCGTTGACACTGTTTTCCAGGAGGACCCTTAATGACGGGATTTCCAACTCCACTGGCAACACTGCTTCCATCCCGTAGGTTAGGGCAAAGGGAGTTTCTCCCGTAGCTGTTCTGACAGACGTTCTGTAGCCCCAGAGTGCTAGGTGTAGCTTTTCGGGCCAGTCACGACCACGGGTGGCCATTTTTCGGATGATCCGTTCGAGTGTCTTATTAGCAGCTTTCACGGCTCCGTTAGTCTGAGGTCTGTATGGGGATGACTTGTGGCGAGTGATTCTTAATTCTAACAGTAACCTATCGCAGTCTCCTTCAAAGTGCGACCCATTATCGGAAATGATCTCATTGGGCACCCCATATCTACACATTATGTTTTCATTGATAAACTGGGCCACCTTCTTGGAAGTGAGGACCTTGTAGGACTTGGCCTCTACCCACTTGGTGAAGTAGTCGACAGCTACTAACGCAAATTCATGCCCATTACTTCCTGCCGGGGCTATCTTTCCTATCACGTCAATACCCCAAGTTGCAAACGACCAAGGAGTCATCATGCAGTACAAGTCATGAGGCGGGAGATGGTTGAGGTTGGCAAACCGTTGGCATTTGTCACACGCTCGGACATGCTGGACACAGTCTGTCTCCATGGAAATCCAGTAGTAACCCATTCTGAGGATCACTTGCATCAGGGCTCTAGCATTCATATGAGGACCGCAGGGACCATTGTGGACTTCAGTCATCAACTCTTTAGCCCTTTCTTGAGTGACGCACAAGAGTGGTCCTTGGTACCGTTTCTTGTACAGGTTGCCTCCTAGAATGACATAATGGGAGGCCAACCTTTTCAGGGCTTGCAAGCTCTTGGCTTTGACACCTTCTTTTGGTCTACCTTCTTCGTCTCTGAAAGCTGACTCTCCATCTTTGAGGAAATGATAAATTTGATTGTACCAGGGTTCCTTGATAGGCTCAGGTCCCAAGTCTACTTCACAACAGAAGGCCGGGGCTTCTCTTCTACCCACTCTGAAGGGTTTTATGGCTTTTCCCTCGGGGATCTCTACCAGTGAGGCTAGAGTAGCTAGGGCATCTGTGAATCTGTTCTTTTCCCTTGGCAAGTAGTGGAAAGTCACTTCTCTGAACTTTCCAGTCAACTCCTCCATATGGGCATGATACCGCTGAAGATTAGGGTCCACAGTCTTCCATTTGTTGGAGACCTGGTTGATGATCAGGGCTGAGTCTCCATAAACTTCGAGCTCCTTGACATTCCTTTCTAGGGCAGCTTCTAAACCAGCAATGCAGGCTTCGTACTCGGCAACATTGTTCGTGGCAGGGAAGTTCAACTTAAGGGCTATGGGAGCATGCTCATCTTTCGGATCGACCAGTAGCATCCCTACACCATTTCCTCTTTTGTTAGCAGCTCCATCAAAGAATAGCTGCCATCAATTCTCAAGCTCAACTACGAAGATCCCTTCATCTGGGAATTGGGGTTCAGGCCCGCGGTCCTCATTACTGGGGAAGTTTTCCAGATGGTCTGACAATGCTTGACCCTTGATGGCCTTTTTGGTCACATAGTTGATGTCTTACTCAGCTAAGAAGAAGGACCACTTTGCTAGACGCATCGAGAGGGAAGGTTTATCAAAGATGTACTTGATGGGGTCCATTTTCGAGACCAAGTTCACAGGATGGGCTTGCATATAATGCTTCAGCTTACCGACTACCCGGACCGATCCCGCACAAGTCTTTTCACATGCCGAGTAATTGAGTTCACTTCCACTGTAGCTTCCGGTGACAAAGTAAATGGCATTTTCTACCCGAGAGTCTTTCTTCTCCTGAGCAAGCATAGCCCCAACTGCCATATCGGTGACAGGTGAGATAGAGCGAGAAGAGGTTTCGGTCTATGTGGGGGCATAGCGGAGGATGTACTAAGTATGCCTTGATGCAGTGTCAAAGGCATCCTGGCATTCTTCGGTCCACTCTGTATCTACATTCTTCTTCATGGGCTTGAAAATGGGCTCGCACATAGTGGTCAACCGGTTGACGAAGCAGGTGATGTCTTGCGGTTTACCCATAAAGCTTTTGACTTCTATGCGGGTTTGAGGTGGCCTCATGTCCAGAGTCGCTTTGATTTTTCGGGGGTAGACTTCGATACCTCGCTCCGTGACCATATACCCAAGCACTTTTCCCCTTGTCACTCCGAAGGTGCATTTAGCAGGGTTTAGTCTCATGGAATGTTGTCTTAGCCTCTCAAAGAACTTTCGCAGGTCAACAAAGTGCTTCCCATCCTCGCCTTTGGAGTGAATTATCATGTCATCGACATAGACCTCAATCTCCTTGTGGATCATGTCATGAAAAAGCGCGGTCGCTGCCCTTTGATAAGTAGCCCCGGCATTCTTGAGCCCAAATGGCATTACTGTATAGATGTAAGTTCCCCACGGTGTGGTGAAGGCTGTCTTTTCTTGGTCTTCTTCGGCCATCTTGATCTGGTTGTAGCCTGCAAAGCCGTCAACGAACGATTTGACTTCGTAGTTGGCAGTGGAGTCCACCAGGATGTCTATGTTTGGCAAGGGGTAATCGTCTTTGGGGATGGCCTTGTTCAGATCCCAGAAATCTACACAGCAGCGCACCTTCCCATTGGCCTTGGTTACGGTCACAATATTGGACAACCATGTCGGATATTCGATGACTACGATGAATCCTACCCGCGATAGCTTCTCAATTTCTTCTTTGACTGTAGAGACCATTCGGCTTGATCTTCCTCGGTTTACCTTCCTTTGGCTTAGCATCTGGTGCTAGAGGGATTACGTGCTCTACTATTGAAGCTGTCTAGCCCGGCATATCCTTGTACGACCACGCGAAGACGTCCATGTATTCTCTCGAGCGAGATTAACCGGTCTGTCCCTTTCAACCCCCTGGAAGAAGCTTCCAATCTGTGTCTCTTTAGGTTCCTCGACGGTACCCAAGTTAACACTTGTCAAAACCTCCTCGCGGCTTAGGCCCGGTTTTCCTCTTTTACGTAACACCTTAAAGATTTCTTTAATGTATTGTTCGTTTAGAGTGTTTGCATCTTGTTCAAATGATTCATTATTAAGCATTGTTAAGTTTTGAGTTAATTTATCATTTGTTAAGTTGGCAATAAGGGGATAATCGAGAAAGATCTGTCATTTCATTCAAAGCAAGAGGAAAGATGACATCGATTACATATTCATAATCCTCGGGCGTGAGGCCTTCGGATGACTCGGAGGACTGGAATTCAAAGATTCTGACTCAAGCGACTCTTGACCCTGCGACTCTGGACCCTACACTACTTATTGACTCGAAGTGTTTGGCGGATTGGGTGGGGTTTACTCTTTCCTGCTTTGTTGCCACAGGGAGTAGCAGTCTTGTCAGCATTCCTCAGAAAGTTGTGCATCCTGTGGACCATCATTGCTTTTGTTGACACCATTCCCGTGGGAGATGTCTGACTGGTCTGGCGCAAGCTCATTTCCGAATTCGATTGCATCCATATGTACCTCCGGGATGGTAGGACCAGTTGTACTTTCAGCATCTGAGAGACAGCTTTCTTCATCACAAAAGTCTTCTGGCTTGTTCATTCTTCTTTCCACCTTTTCCCAAATAGGGGGTTGGGACTGACTGATCTTCAGGGGTAGTAAGAGCCATCACAAACACATTATGCTCATCATGGGTGATGAAGGGTTCTGAAGAGACTTTTATTAACATAGCTTGTTTCACTTCAAATTCGCAATCTTCATAAGTGAGCCTTTCTTCTGTAATCTTGACCATGGTCACTGGCTCGATATCATAAAAGAGAGGTCGGGCTCTGACAACATTAACGAAATCAGTTCCTACTATGGGTCCAAACTGTCCTTCTATGACGGCGGCGTTAATCAGATCTTTCCACTTTCCTTGTAATTCAGCATAAGGAACATTGAATTTCATGATGTCTATGATCTTTGGATTCCCAAAACTGACTGCATTTGTCTCTCTGAATTCGATCACGTTGACTTGATTGTTAGCAGGAAGAGGATTCTTGACCACATTAGGACCCCGAGGCGGCTCCAGCTTGCCTTCTTCAATCAGGCGAGAGATCAGGAACTTCAGGTAGGTGCAATCATTGGTGTTATGCCCATGATATTTGTGAAAGTGGCAGTGCTTGGTTTCGTCCATCCTGACACTAGGGTTCTTTGGTTTCCAGTTTTCCAAAGGTCTGATGAGTCCTTCAGCTACCAAACCGTCGAAGACTTTTTCTAGTGGCATTTCGAAATCTTCTGCAGTATAGGAACGAGGTCTTGGCTTTGCAGCGACTTGGCTTGAATTTTGTCCAACCCTCTCATTATGAATATAATTGACAGTGCCAACCATTTCTTTTCCTTTTATAGTAACAGCTGTGGCATTTGAAACTGGTGCTTTGTAGCGGTAGGAGTTGGCTGCTCCTGTGGCTGGGGCCATGTTGAAGGCATTTTCAAACTTGGTGCCGGCATTTACCATTGCCCGGAGGTCAGGATAATAGTAATTGCCAATTTGGACCCTTAGTTGAGGTTTCAAGCAAGGCTGGAAGATTTCCATCTGCTTCTTCTTCATTAGGGGTCATCATTTCACTAAGCTTCCAATTCCATCTCTTGTAGAATTCACTTCGGCTCATCAGGCGTTGTAGAGTGCCTTGTAGGTCATTCCTGCTGGTTTCCCAATTCAAGTTGGCCTTATACTTTTCCAGGAATGCTTCCTTGATTTGGTCCCAGGTGGCTCGGGCCTCTGGCTTTACATGCAGGAACCATCTAAGAGCTGAACCCTTTAATGACGGTGAAAATGGTCGGCCATTTCTTTGATGTGTACAATCTTTGGCTCTCATGGCAAGCGGGTAGCTTTCAATGTGAGTCAGGGACAATCGGTGCCATTGAACTTTTCAATCTCGGGCATCCGGAATTTTGGAGGAAGAGGGACAATTTTCTTTGGGATCGGTGATGCGGTATCTTTGCCTTTTGGTGCTCAGTTCTCCAAATTTCTCTTGCATGGACTTAACTTGTTCCATCAACCAAGTCATGTTGGGGTCGAGGTGATGGTTTATGATTGTTCGATTCCAAAGCTAGCTTATCGAGATTTGAGTGGCGGGGACGGTGGGTGACACGGTGGTAGCTAGTACCATGGCTTGGGGATCTTTGGAAGGGAAGTAAGTGTAAACTTGGCACAGTCCTGTGTTTCCATGAGGCGGCCGCAGGCATAGGAATTAGGCTCGTAGTTGCGAAGTAGGAAAAAGGAGCCTCGTGGGATCCTGTTGGCAAGGTTGGGGGTGGAAGATCTGTGTGGAAGGGCATAGATTGAAAAGGTCACTTGATTGATTCTGAGGCCTAGAAATTGTCTGGGACGGCCCATACTGGGGAGAGGGAGCGAATCCCATGGGGTAGTACAGAGGCTGCATTACGGGGATAGCTGTAGCGTTTGTTCTCTGTTGGTAGGGAACAAAGCTGGGTCTTATCTGAGGAGGAGAGGGTGTCGGGACCCTGATGGCTTGAGACATTGGGAAGGACTGAAAAGGGACAGTCTTTGGCAATGGATCATATATGGATGGAGGAGGGCATTGGTTATAGGCTAGGGGAGCTGAGGTGGTTACTTCTGGAGTCTCATCTTCTACCATAACCAGGGAACCGTTGGGCTCTACCACTATCTGGACCCATGACGGCGGAGCGCATCAATGAGCATGGTCTAATGTTCCTCATGGGCCTTACGACTGTTTTCCAAGGCTAAGGATAGCTCTTCTTCCCTAGTCATCTGGTTACCCAAACCAGTAATGTTCCCTGTCAAATCGGTCATTCTGACTCTACGGGCGACAAAGCGAGGATTACAGCGAACCGTATGAGAATTCCCGCACTAACAAGTCGGCGGCCGGTGTTCTCACCCACTTCTTTCTCGCTGCGGGAAAGGGATAGGAGAGGTTTAGACTCGGGGTAGGTGTTTAAGCTGAAGGCTCAAGCAATATGCAAATTAAGAATCTTCCAGTTTACTTAAAACAGTGTCTTTTATTAATTCCTATTTGGTTGGAAAAGGGGTTCTGCCCTTCTTTTTCGCAACTACTCTAGATCCTGGATCAGTGGGTTCCGTCACTACGTCTATAAGCCCCTCGTATTCCACCTGTATTTCGACCTCCCAGGGTGGACAGCCCCGGGCGAGGGTCCTATAGGGCACGCGGATCCCACCGACCGAGAGAAGAACGCTCCTAATGGGTCTAGCGGGTCATAGGAACTTTTAATGCACGAGCGATGCGAATTATAGTCAAGGCAATACCGGGAAAGTCTCGTCTTTCAGCCTTAACAGAATTTCGGCAGAATTTCGCTTGCGCGATTGACGTTTTGACTTTTTGGTAATGTCCGAGAAGATAATAGGCATGGGTCGGGCGGTAAAAGCCGGATGACACAGTGTCACATTGAACTTCGTTGCATACGCCGTGCGTGAGTCAAAATTGAAGCCAATGCCCGGTTAAGATCTTGCCAATTTTTCCTTTGTCGGAATTTTGGCAGAGCTTCGCTTGAGCGAAAGATCTTTTGGATTTTTGGCATGGACTTGGTCTCGACTCTTACGCATTCCGTGCGGGTCAAGGCCAAAGTCAATGTCGGAGTCAAGATTCTATCGATTTTTCCTTGTCGGAATTTCGGCAGAGTTTCGCTTGAGCAAAAGATCTTGACTTCCGTTATGGACTAAGGCTTAACCTTTACGGGGACATGCAACTGGGCTATATGACACGGACTAGACCAAAAACCAACCAAAAGTCACGGTTTTTTGATACGTGTGACACGGACTGTGCATTGGTCGACACTGGCTGCCATGGGGAGTTTGGGGTGATTCCGTGCGCGCCCGAGAGCATCGTAAGGCTATCCGTGACTGCAGATGAAAAACCACCCCGGGTTTAAAGGGACGTGCGTGCAAAGTGTACAGGATATATAAGGTGCACGTAGTGTGCGGCCTCCTAAAAATGTTCCTTTTTGAGTTAAAACAGAGATTTTCAGAAATGTATTTTAAAGGAATGATTTTCGGGACGGGGGAAAATGCAACAGTTAAAGGCACGTAAATTTTAAGGAGCCCCGGTCGATCTTAGGCCCGAGTAGCCCCAGGCTGCCAAGGCGCAGATTAACCTCAATTTTTCCTGGTGGAATTGCCACTGAGGCCCCCCGGTCAGAATCCAAGGAGGATTGAGCCGTACGACTGCATGGATCAATTTTCCAGGTTCCACTCCTTTGCTATTTTAGGTTGTTTCCCGAATATTTTAGGCACCTTTTAGCCTTGAGAAGGCTTCCTGTTCAAAGTATGCACAATTTCCAAGATGCAAATGATGCAATGCAAGGCAAAGAAAGCAAGCACGATAATTGGAATCCGCGATGGGAGTCTAACCCGCTCAAAGGAAAAAAGCTTTCTTTTATTTTTTTTTGGAAAAGTGATACCGGTACGTGGGATTGTTAAACCACCGTTTATCCCAAGTCCCGGATTAGGGAGCGATACAGGAATGTTAGTGGTTTCCACCTATATACCGAGTATCGTTTATTTTTGAAAATGAAAGCTTTTCTCCTTTGGGATTTCCCCAGCAGAGTCACCAAACTGTGAATGTGTGCCCAAATTCTAAAATTTTGTTTTGTTTTTTAGATCGGATTCACGCGAGTTTGAAAACATCCGATTTAATTTGAAAAACGGAGTCGCCACGCCATTTTGATTTCCTCAAAACTTTGAAAAAAGGTTTTTTAGGGTTCGGAGGTTAAGTTACCCCTTGGGAAGAACGGATCGTCGTTCACCCAAGGTGTCTTGCCGTAGCAAGTCTCCCTAGATTCCGTTTATCGTGCTTGCTTGCATGCTTTTTTGTGTGCATGTGTTTGAAAAGAGGGGGGGAATGTCCCAAGTTGTCTTCCGGACGTACAAACCATTTAATTGGTTGTCGTTCGGGATTCCTTGGATTTTATGTATTCGGGATTTTAATCCCGTCCTCATCTTGGACTTGTGATCATCGCTTTTTAACCTTGGAACTTGCGTGATCGAGAGAAAGACTCTCTTTTATAGTCCAAAATGAGGTTCTTTAGGAAAGGAGTGACCTTAGCCCATCAATCCTACACCTTAAGACGATTGATCTTATATAGATGCTTCATGCTCGTCTTAAGTGATAATCGGAGATATAGGTTCAAGGTTTATCCCTTTTTAAAGAGATTGTGGCACCTTGAATGGAAGAAACGATGTAAAGATAGGATCTTTACACCGGTCCGTTCCGAAGGTTGCTAATGGGGACATGGGGGAATGCATGTAAAAATGACATTTTTAGTGAAAAGATGACATTTTTGAGTTGCAAAGGATGCATTTGATTTGCAAAGGATGCATTTTATATGAAGACATGATTTTTATGCAAAGGATGCATTTTTATGATGGAAAAGAGTATTTAATATGCAAAGGATGCACAAAGATTACATTTTGAAAGCAAAGGATGCTAATTTGATTGTAAAGAGATGACTTTTAATGCAAAGGATGCAAGAAAATGGGTTTTAGGTGCAAAGGATGCACCTTTATGGTAAAGACATAATTTGTTTGTGCAAATGATGCATTTTGAATATAAAGATTGCATTTTTATGAGCAAAGGATGCATAAAGATGATATTTTTATGTAAAAAAGTAATTTTTAGGTGCAAAGGATGCACCTTTGAATATAAAGATTACATTTTTAAGAGCAAGTGATGCTTATTTCATGCAAAGGATGCAAAAGGGGGAGGGGGATATGATAAAGATAGGATCTTTAATGATAAATGCCAAGTTCCAAGCAAGATAATGACAATATATGAATGCAATGAGCAATTAAATCACATAGAGCAAGTATAATGCAAGGTAAGGGAGTGAGAGGTTACCAATGGTGGTGACCTCTTCTTCTTTGGGTCTTGCTTGGTGGAAGGACCAACTTTGGAGGCTTCAAGGAGGAGGGAGGTGGTTTCTTGGCTTTCTTCAACCTCTTGATCTTGCAGCAGTGTTTTGGGAGAGTTTTGGAGCTGAGTATGGTGTATTGTGTGTGTTTTTCGTATGTAAAATGGGTAGAAGAGGGCTCTATTTATAGGCAGTCTAGATAAGGCTAATGAGGCCGTGCGGCTAGGGGTTCTTGGCTAATGCAGCCATGCAGCATTATCCTGTGTGACTCAGCATGTTTCTAGAATCATGCAAGGTGGCAATTCTAGAAGGATGCCTAAATCAATTAAAACGTGCCCTTTTAATTTAGAGCAATCCCTTCAGCCCTTGGGAAGTTTGGAACAGTTCTGAAATTGCTCCGAAACTCTAGGAAAGTCCGGGGAATTACCGGGGAAGTTATCCGGAAGGCATGAGCCAGATTTGGGTACTTACAATTACGCAAGACGAAATTAAAAAATAAGTATTATAACCATATGAAAACAATAAATATGAAACAGAGATTATTATGTATTATAAAATTATTTATTTTATTTGATTCAGAGAAAAAGAAAAATCGAGAGAGATATTATGTTACTTCTTTCTCTTTTGGGTTTCTCATAACAGATGTTATACTTTAAAAATGAAAACTTGATAGTAATTATTTATTCAAAGAGACTTACTTGTCACACTCGCAACAACAATTCAATTAGTATTTACTACCCAACTTTTATTTACTACTTTACTTTTCATATTTACAACTATTTACTGTATATTATATAGTATGTTATGAGACAGAGGGAGTAAATATTATACATATAGAATAACACGAAGACCTAAAATTTAATCTTAAAATTTAGAGATAAAATACAAATAAAAACTAATTTATAAAACTTGTAAAGATAACTTAGAATTGGGGCCTCAATTATTCGAGCTCAAACTTATCTCCTATTTAGATATTGCTCACTTACAATCAAATCAATACATTACTTATTAAATTATTTTGCACTAATATTTCATATTAGTAAAAAATACAAGTGTTATACACTATATTGGACATAAAATTTTGGCCCCTGGCTAGCGTGGGCCCTGGGCGGTCGCCCATTCTGACCCACCCCTTGGGCCGGCCCTAACATACCTTGGAAACCTTGACGACGATGGCGGCTGACCTCCCCGCAGACCTTCTTCTTGGATGCTGATGGAGTTACTGATACCACAATGGAGGTTGGGGTTTAGCTCGAACCAGTTTAGTGATAGAAGTAATTTTTTACTTTTGGGCCTATAGTGCAGGCTTGATGGTAAGCTTAGTGGTGTGCACCCTGATAAGAGTTAAATACTCAAATAATCCTCAACTTATTGAACTTATTTCTTATTGGTCATTGTGACATATTTTTTCCCATTTTTTTGGCCATTATTGTATTCATTTCAAAGACAATACAATCCTTTTGTAACATTGCCATGTAAAAATTCGTTTAACCACGCCTATGTAGCACGAGGACATCATTATTCTTCATAATTATCAATTGGTGATTAAGCTTACTCAACGCCTATAACGTCTATAATTGATCATGTAAACTTCTCCCGTAAGTAACTTCCTCTTTTTAATCCAGTCAGAATATGCATAAACATATAAGATGATAGATGGCTTTAAATCGAGTAAATATAGTATGTTTTTGGTGTTTTTGTTAAATGGGGCGGGTTTGAGTAAATCTCAAACCCGTCTCAAATGTGTCGGGATTAGCGAAATTCTTGCCAAACCCTTTACATTAGGGCTAGTCATTGCGAGCTTAAGATGGGTTCAATTTTATGTCATTCGTACTACTAGCGATCCACGAAGAAGTCGTGTAAGAGAAGAAATCATAAAATCTAGGATAAGTGGTGCAAATGTAACAAACGAGCAGTTGTTCAAATTTCTGAGTTTGTGAGTAAACCTAAAGGTCATATTGTTAGGTCCCGAATGGTAGGAATCAGGCTAGAGGGGGAGGGGGTGAATAGCCTGTTAAAAACTTTTTGCTAAAAACTCATTTGATCATTGAAAAACATTAAGTTGAGCTTGCTAACCGGTTGAGAAATATTTAAGTAGACATGGGCAAACCGGAACCGAAACCGGGCGGAACCGGAGAACCGAACCGGAACCGGAACCGGCAGAACCGGAACCGGCGAGAACCGGAACCGGCTAGAACCGGAACCGGCCGGTTCCCGGTTCAATCTCGGTTCCTACTTTTTGAAAACCGTGGAACCGCCGGTTTTGGAACCGGAACCGGAACCGGAGAACCGGAACCGGGGAACCGGCGGTTCGGAACCGGGGAACCGGCGGTTTTTTCAGAAAATTCAAAAAAATTCAAAAATTTGCCCCTTTTTTTTCACCTTTTCAGTCAAATTTGCCCGTTTTTTTTTACTTTTTAGACAATTTTCAGTAATTAAAAATAAATAAAAAAATAAAACAATCCTTACCTTTCACCTATAAATACAAATTCACCTCCACCATTTTATTTTCACAAAACTCTCTTAACTCTCTCTTAATCTTTACTCTCTCTTAACTCTCTCTTAAGTTCTTAACTCTCAAGTCTCAAGATCAAAGCCTCAAATCACTCACCAACATTCATATTCCATAATCCATAATTCCATCCTCATTTTCCATATTTTCATCCATTTTCATAGTCATCATCACTCATCACTCATCATACACACCAAATCACCAATACACCATCATGTCTTCTTTCCTTAGAAACTTAACAAAAAAAACGGGTAGCAAGAGCAAAAACAACCAACCTTCTTCATCTTCTCGACTACCACCACCACCACCACCACCACCAATTCCAAATGATATTCCCTTTTATGATGGGGGAATGGCGGGGAGAAATGAATGGGAAAATTTAGAAGATGAGGAGGAGGTTCAAGTTGGAGACCAACAATTTCCAATACCGCCTTTCATGTCACAAGAACCACAATATGTAGGAACTCCAAGTACTGAAGAAAGTGATGCACATAACCTACCACCACTTGCACCAAGAGGAAGGGGTCGCGGTCTTCGTGGAGGCGGTCCCTTTTTCTTTTATAACATTTTAACATTTTAACAATTATTAATAAAATTTAAGGGTACCGTCCCTTTTTCTTTTATAAAATATGTTAAAATAATTTGTTTATTATTCATCTTCATCCAAATTTGTTAGAATCTTAACAGTTTTGATGGCTTAAAAGAGAAGAAAAGGAAAAGGAAGTGACCAAAGTGCACTGACCAAACTTTGGGGTTGCTGGAATTTGGCATGGGCGGTCGCCCACATCTCTGTTGGGCGGTCGCCCATGTGTGCAGAGAGTTAAACATTGCTTGAATTTGGATATGGGCGGTCGCCCACCTCTCTTGGGCGGTCGCCCACCTGGACAGTTTTCAAAAAAAAAAAAAAGGCCAAAAAGGAACCGGGAAACCGTGGAACCGGAACCGGAACCGGCATCAAGGAACCGGAACCGGGAACCGGATTTAGGCGGTTCCGTCCCGGTTCCTCCCTACCCCGGAACCGGAACCGGCGGTTCGGAACCGGAACCGGAACCGGGAACCGGATGCCCATGTCTATATTTAAGTAGCGGAATGTCGGTTAGAGGGACACATCAAACATAAGTTAAATTTTCATGCAACCTGGACAAGTCATATTTCCAAGTAGGACAAACATGTTGAGCAGTAAGTAGAATCAATAGGTTGTGACAGGTTGAGAGAATATCAACCGGTTACAACTACGAGAAAATAAACAATCACACAGAAGAATGACACATTGTTTGAAGAGGTTCACAGTGTTAAATAACTGCTACGTCCTCTACCAAGTTTGGTCAGAACCTGAATTTGTGAAAGTGCACTACTATATTAATGGTTCTTACCTATTACAAGTTGCAAGCCAATGATTGAAGGCTGCTAAACTAAAGATGACCACTAACGGATCGTGCTACAATAAAGATCAGGTGTTTTCTAGAGATGTGCTCACAAGTTGAGCTGATTTCTCTAGGGTGTTGTGTGTGAGTCAATCAATGTGTTCCATGAGTAATCTAATAAGGGAACACTACAGTATTGATTGAGGTGCTCAGTGTTTAAGTCCTACAGAGATGTCTAGTGAAAGAGGGGACTTGCTTTGAATGCTTTGAACTAGGGGATTTGCAGGTTGGTAGTTCAGAGCAGCTCACTCTCAAGGATCATAAATGCACCAACCTTCTTCAATGCTCCAGGGAAGCTATTTATAGTGAACTTTAAATGAAGGAGCCGTTGTATTTGAAGAGGTTGCAATGATGACTTGATCAGGCATGCCTTTGAATTGGAGGATCTTTGCATTTAATGCCTGAGATAGGAGAGAGAAGATTTTCCTTGAGTGGTTGGATGGATGTGAGTACTGGTTATTTTGACAATCCATTTTGAGCTTCTGACAGCCGCAGGAATGTCACTTCAGCGTCCATTCAGCATGCTTGCTTTACCAACTTTAGCTAAAGTAGGTTGTTGGGTGGTTGGAAGCAATAAATGCTTCGGTTAGGCTTAGCTGATGGAAGCTTGTTGAGAAAGCCTTAACCGGCAAGAGGAGACATAACCTGTGAGGTTATATCAGCTAGGTAAGGTAGGCGGTTAGGTAAGCTCACCGGATGAGTGATCAATCGGTTAGGTCACATTTCCAAGTAACTCACAGGCAAACCGAAGGGGAAATATTCTTCAGGTCTTCAAGTCTTCAAAGTCTTGAGAAAATTACATAATTTAAAACACTGGCACTAGCACTAAGGGAACCTATCATACATAGAAAAATTCTATTTGGTCTAATTAAAATTAGGGGTCCACATTAATGCTTGTTGTGATTGGGATTAAGCAATTCTAAACTTAAACATATATTTGACTAACACATATTTCCAATGTGAATCTTACTATTTTTGTAAATTTGTGAACCAAAGAATGGTGATGTAAATTGATCTGCATTTGGGACACTACATCATGTGAAAGTGGTTAGCATGAATTACTAATTGAAGTTAGGTATTTAGGAAATGGAGTTCAATCTGGTAGTAAAGGTTTACAGTTTGTATGCAGTGATTGAACACATCTATCGGTGGAATGAAATGGTGATGATGCTCTCTTTTGTGATGTTTATGATTACTTGTTTTTGGTTAGTTCTTAATTGTATTAGAGTAATCAGTGACTAGGCTACATGTAATAGAAGGGGATCAGATGACCCATGCTTAAAAAAAATACTAGCGTTAAATTTATAATTTTATTTTGAACGTAGGAGAAAATTAAAAATAGTGTAAAATTTAACTCTATTTATTCAAAATAAATTTGCGCTATATTCTTAAATTGAACCCCTTCGTTTTTAAAAAAAATCAATTTACCATTTTATTAATAGACTTGGGTTTAATTTAATTTGTTTGGATAATTGGTGTCAAATATAATTAAAATATATATATATAACTCACATTACTCACCAATGCTATACAGGACCAGTCGAGGAACCTGATTGGAATGGGTGTTAGGCGGGATGGACTCTACTACTTTGAAGGCGTACCTTCAGCATGTCACGTCTCAGTCAATAATGCATCTGCTTTGCTCGAGTTGTGGCATAACCGTATGGGGCATCCTTCTGAAAAAGTAGTTAAACTTCTTCCTCCGGTCTGTCATCTGTCTGGTAGTCTTGATCACCCTTGTAATGTTTGTTTTCGTGCAAAACACTCTAGATATAGTTTTCCTATTAGTGAGTATAAGTCTACTAGAATTTTTTAGAAAGCTCACTGTGACTTGTGGGGCCCTTACACTCATGTTTCCTCGTGTGGTGCTCGTTATTTCTTGACTTTGGTAGATGATTACTCACGGGCTGTTTGGATTTATTTATTAGTTGATAAAATGGAAGTTTTTTGTATGTTTATGGCCTTTTTTGCTATGGTGGAACGACAGTTTTCTCAACAAATCAAAATTGTTCAGTCTGATAATGGCACTGAGTTTAACTGCTTGTTTGATTATTTTCTTTCTTCTGGTATCCTATTTAAACCTCTTATGTTGGCATACCTCAACAAAATGGGCGTGTTGAACGAAAACATCGTCATATTTTGAATATAGCTAGAGCCTTACGATTTCAAGCCCATCTTCCCATTTATTTTTGGGGCGAAGCTGTTCTTACAGCTGCACACTTGATTAATCGAACTCCTTCCCCCTTGTTAGATAATAAAACTTCCTATGATATCCTGTTTGGTAAAGCACCCTTCTATAACTCGCTTAGGGTTTTTGGTTCAATGTGCTATGCTCATAATCAGCCGTCCAAGGGTGACAAATTTGCTAGTAGAAGTCGTAAATGTATCTTTGTGGGTTATCCTCTTGGTAAAAAGGGGTAGAAATTGTTTGAACTTGAGACCAAGAAATTCTTCATCTCACGCGATGTGAAATTCTTTGAGACTGTGTTTCCGTACAGTGATTCTACTACAGTTCCTCATATCCTAGTGAATGAACGCTCGCCCGAAATTTATCATTTTTCCTCATTTTTCCTTTTTTTAGAAAAAAGGGGGGTATATTGTAATGATAAGCTTTTGAAAACTTCGATTTTGGGAGTCGCCACGCCATTTTTGAAGGAAAACATTGAAAAACCTATTTTAAGAGTATTTTGGGTTCGGGAGTCTGGTTACGTGTTTGGGAAGAACTAGAGAGTTCACCCAACACGCCTCTTTCGAGACTTTCAATCAACGTTGGACAATTTTGGACATTCAAAGTGTGTGTGCAAGGTGTGTCGATGAGCAAAGCATGCGAATTTTGACATTTCATTGATAATATCAAGACTGAGTACAACTTGTGAGCCATGACAGGGGGCCACACCCTTTTACATATTATGATTGTCATAACAAGGCAGAAGGTAAGACAATCTGCCCAGAGAGTTTTGATGTCGTCCGACACAGGACCTCCTAGAAAGAGGGTGTCGCACGATATGATATCTCTTGGTCAGATTGTCTTTTACAAATGACCAAGCTATTTCTGGAACAGGAATGACATTTATTTAACTCATTCAAGACACTATTTGAAGGTCTAAGCCCAGTTTGGGATTGACAGGAGTGCACAAAGTCACGATAGACTTTGAATGATACGGATGTCACATGACATGGAACATCCGAAGTTATTCATGTCATGTGGCAAACCGCCTCCAATAAATCGCACCCAAACAGATCATAGGCACCCAAATAGTGGCTTATGAGCCATAGAAATGCTTAGGTAAGCTTTGAGTTACAAAAGGGGTAATCTGGACAGATCTGAAGTCCAAGAATGGCTTTACAGCCTTCTGGGATCTCCATGTCGTATGACACAGGATCTCCATGGAGTCCTGTGTCGTCCGACAGGGATAGGCCATTTCTGTGCCCTTCAGTCTGTTTAATTCCCCTTTGCTTCTCAAGGTAAACTAAGCACCTTTATTAACTGTAAGCAGTATTAAAACAGTAATATATGAGTATTATGGGAGGATCACATGGCTTTAGTGACCAAATGTGATGAATCGCATATTTTTGGCCACTTTGAAGTAGCCATCTCCTCCTAACTCGATGCAAATGCGTAAAGATTGAATCTTTATTGATCCTAAGATGACCAAATGTCCAGATCTGAGGCGGGGAGAAGTGAATATTGAAGATTCACTTTTCCACCACCTTTATCATGCAAAAATCCCAATTTCTACATAATATTAAAGCAAGTAAGCATGCAATGTATTATAAATGTATTAAAGACTTTATTTAAAGAGGGAGAAAGGTTTAGTGGCTACCTATTGTAGTCCACAAGGTGAGATCACCAGTAGTATGGTGTCCACCCCTTCTACACACCAATAAAGGGAGCTTCTTTGGATCTTGACCTTGAAGTGTGTGTGTGTGTGAGGATGGAGGTGAGTGTGTGTGTGTGAGAGAGAGAGGGAGACTCTATTTGGACAGAGTTTTCCCTATATTACTGGTATCCTCCCTCTATTCACTCCAAGTCCCTCAAAATGATCAGCCATGCCTTGTATTTATAGGCAGGCTAATGGGAAGTCCTTTGTCGTCCGACAGGGGCAGTTAAACCGCCTTAGTGTCCCATGTCGGACGACAGCGTACTCCTTTTGGCCATATTGGGCCGAATGCTTGGCAGGCCCAATGGGTTGGCTGGGCTGCATGGGCAATTGGTCTCTATTTGCTTCTTTAGCAATTATATGAGTCCAACAATTAATTAATTAAAATGGACCCAAAACATGAGTTCGGGTCGGGGTACTCACAGAGCCCCTCGGCGACGTCACTTCCACGGGAAGTGGGGTCGTCGACACAATGAGAATCCCGAGCCGGACACGAACGGCGGGAAAAGAGATGACCAAGAGAGGTCAAGTGGCTGGACCTCTTATGAAGAGGATTCCTACGTATCCCGTGGGGGAATCAAGCCGAATCGTAGTTCGTTAAAGATGGACGTGCCAAATGAAAGGCTACGGGCTTTGTACCCGAGATTGACTGTTCCAAGGGGAGTCACCCCGAAGGTGGGTGTTTATACCCGATATTGACTGTTCCAAGGGGAGTCACCCCGAAGATGGGCGTTTATACCCGAGATTTGACTATTCCAAGGGGAGTCACCCCGAAAATGTGACTTTTTTCTTTGGGAGTCACCCGCGAATTTGACTGTTTTTCTTTGGGAAATCACCCGCGAATTTGACTGTTTTTGGTGGGGAGTCACCCCGAAGATTTGAATTTTTTCTTTGGGAGTCACCCGCGAATTTGACTGTTTTTTCTTTGGGAAGTCACCCGCGAAGATTTGACTTTTTTCTTTGGGAGTCACCCGCGAACTTGACTGTTTTTTCTTTGGGAAGTCACCCGCGAATTTGACTGTTTTTGGTGGGGAGTCACCCCGAAGTTTTGACTTTTTTCTTTGGGAGTCACCCGCGAATTTGATTGTTTTTTCTTTGGGAGTCACCCGCGAAGATGTGACTTTTTCCGCAAATTTGACTGTTTTTCTTTGGGAGTCACCCGCGAATTTGACTGTTTTGATGGGGAGTCACCCCGCGAATATGACTTTTTTCTTTGGGAGTCACCCGCGAAAGATGGGCGTTTATACCCGAGATCGACTGTTTCAAGGGGAGTCACCCCGATGATTTGCATTGAGTGGGAAATCTGTACGGTCTTTCCGGACCGGGTAGTTTATGGCCATTCCGGGCCAATTTCTGTGATGGAAACTGTACAGTTTTCCGGACCGGGTAGTTTATGGCCATTCCGGGCCAATTTCTGTGATGGAAACTGTACGGTTTTCCGGACCGGGTAGTTTATGGCCATTCCGGGCCATTTTCTGTGTTGGAAACTGTACGGTTTTCCGGACCGGGTAGTTTATGGCCATTCCGGGCCAATTTCTGTGATGACCAAGAGAGGTGGGCATTTGAACCCAAATGAATTGATGAATTTTGATGATGGGCATCCAAGATAGGCTGACAGGATTGAATCAGGGGCAAAAGGGGAAAATTACCTTTCTGGAACACGGATGTCGTCCGACATGGGAAGGTTCCCAGGCAGTTTTAATTAAAACTGCAGGTCGTAAGACAGACCTAAATCAACACCCATTGTCGCCGAGAACAGAGAGAGAAAGGGAGAGAAAAATTCAAAATTTCTTCCCTTAATTTGATTCAAATCAAAGATTTTGATAATGCCTCCGCGAGCCGAATCGAGAAGGAATGTGCAACAAGTCTTGTCCGAGAGGAGGAGACTCGTCGATCGGAATAGACGGAAGAGATTTCCGGAGGGGAATGGCCTCTACCCGGGCCTCGACTTTCATACTTCCATTATGGAGCAGAAGGGGGTAAGTGCTTTAAAAGATTAACCCTTTTTGAAATTTGATTTCTAGGGTTTGAGATTGAAATTGGGAAAAATCGCACCCAAAGATGAATTGCATGCTTGGCATGAAGTGCATTATTTTTAAAGATTTTTTCTTTTTCTGTTTTTCTTCTTTTGAAAGAATTTGTTGATTTTTTGAAAATGCACATGAATGCACATATTGTGATGAGTATGCTTTTGATACCTGTGTTGTGCTTACCTGCAGACTTTGCGGACCAAGGGGTCCCCTGAGGCGATTGCGACCATCTGGGGTCTTCTTCCCGGTTCCTCTGACTTGCCGGACAGTCCCAAGGGATTGGTATTCGCTGCTGATCTTGGACCATTTTTCACAGCTGTTGGAGACTTTGGAGACACGGCCAGGAGCGTGGAGCTGGTGCGTGCCTTCAGACAGTACTGGTGGGATTCTACCCACACATTTCATCTTTCTTGGGGTGATTCGACCATCACTCCATATGACTTCACTGCCATTACCGGTCTGCAGTTCACAGAGAGGACGATCTTTTCTGAGGACCCTGGCGTGCTTAGCCCAGACGCCATTAGAGCTTTGACTGGCATGACCTTTCGCCTGAAGGGCAATGGGGTTCCGCTGGCGGACTTGAACTCTGCTTTGACTCATCAGTGCCGTCTTTTTGCTGAGGATGCTGCTGTTACTGCTGAGCAGTTGGCTAGAGCCTTTGTTTGGGCCGGACTTTCTGACACCCTATTCTGTAATGCCTCCACGACGGCATTGACCCTTTTGCTGGAGCCTCTCAGAGATTGGAGCCAGGTGTCCACTTTTTCTTGGGGAGAGGCTGGTTTGGCCCAGGTGTACAGAGGCCTGGATGAGGTGAGCAGAGGTAGTGTGACCTCTTTGGACTTTTACCAGACTGTGCTGGAGGTTTGCCCTTTGCCTTTTTTTGCACATTGACTGCTGCATTGACTTTTCTGTCATCATTTTTTATTGTTGCTGCATTCTGAGAGTCTTTTGTCTCTGATTTCAGGTGTGGTCTTATGAGGTGTTCGGCTATTACGCCTGGACTGTGCCTGAGAGGATCGCGGCAGATATGTTCCCTGCTATTTGCCGTTGGACTTTTGGAGCGAGGGAGAGCCGGAAAGTGGACGGGGTAAAGCCCCGTAAGAAGGCCTGCTACCATGACATCATGATTGCTTTGAGGGGTACCCCTGTTGGGTTGAGACATTTCCCCTGGCATGGTAGGTACGGTGAGGATGTGATCGGTGCTGCTACCCTGGTGACCAGGACGAGGAGGCTTCTGATTAGCCTGGAGGGAGATGCCCTGTATTTGGGGGAGAGAGTCTGCAGACAGCACGGTCCTGGCACTGCTTCTCGCGTTCCTCATGATCCTCCTGCGGGCATATGTCATATTCGGGCCCTGCCTGACTTGGAGCGGCTGCGGACCGGTATTGATGTTGCTGAGCTTTCTGATAGTGGGGACTATGCCCAGTTCGTCTTCACCCGATTGGTGACTCCTCAGGTGATGGCTGCCAGGAGGGCGGCGGGGATGCAGATACCGGCGCCTCCCCGATTTTTTGAGTATGAGGCTGGGGGTGTCATCCGTCGTTCTTCTTTTGACCTGTCTGAGACACATCCTCATCTGCGGCTTCCCCGCGGGACTACTTCTGTGAGCAATCCTTTCTTTTCTGATTCGTTCAAGCTTTTAACTGCTTTACTGTATGCATTGATTGCTTATGACTGCCTTTTCTGTTTTTATTGAACAGGTTCCAGCCAAGACGTTCAGGACGGTGGCGAAGGCGCTCACCGGTGCTGTGAAGATGCTGCGCCAGTTTCAGAGGAGCGCGGAGCACTGGAAGGGGAGGTGTAGCCCCCAGCCTGGTGACGTTGTGCCTCCGAAGAAGAGGCCTAGGCCGGCTTTGGCTCCTTCTGGCTCACAGGCGGGCGGTTCGAGTCGACAGCCCCAGCCTGATGCTGATGATGACGGCGAGGAGGATCCCTACCAGCCCCCTTTCACCACTGTGCCTGAGTGGCATGGTTATTATGCCGAGCCCCAGCCTTGGGCCCAGTACGAGGATGATGATTCAGACGGCGAGATCCTCGAGGCGCCAGAGGGTGGCGATGATGGCCAGGAGCAGAGCGGCTCCGAGGAGGAGGTGGGCAGCGTCCAGGATGACGACAGCTCTGAGGAGGGTGAGGAGGACGATTCCGGCGACGACTCCGAGTCAGAGTGATCACGACGGTCCCCTTTTGCCATGCTTTGACTCTTTTTAGGGAGAGAGGAGAAATGCATGCACTTTTTGTTCTTTTGATTGTATAAACAAGTATTTTATTGTTTTTGTACCTTGACAAATACAATGTTTGTTTATTTATGTATTTGTGAGCTCATATGAACGAGTTCGTCCCAAGAAAGGCACAAAATGGTGGCTTTTTGTGTGATTGGGTGTTTTTGCGGTTTTTGTACGCATTGGGTGAAATTTATGTGTCTGTGGGTGTGTTGAATGTGCCAGATCCTCTCCCGTGGGCTTGATGAGCGAGGGGGAGTGTTTAGGCATGATTTTATGGTGTTTTGGACAGGTTTGGGTGGTTTTTTTGAGCAAGCATTGGGCTGCTTGAGGTTGCTGCAGTTGCAGCTGCTGGTGTTCCTGATGGAACTCTACATGTCGTCCGACACAGGACTTTATGGAGCCTTCATGTCGCACGACAAAGAGAGTCCTGGAGACAGGTTTCTTGGTCAGCAAGCCCCAGCACTTTATAAAAGGCAGACTCGTCAACCACTCATTCCAGCTAGCCTAAAGAGGCTTCAAACTTGCCTTCCACCTCAAAATTAGCCCCAAGATTTGATCTTTGGCCCAAAATGGAACATTATGACGACAGATCTAAGACCAAAGAGCGTCAATTTCATTCCGATCTCATAAATCTGACCCGCCATCATCGCAGCAACAATAGGAGGATCATCGACCAACGATATGGGTTGAGATGCATCTGGGCATTAAAGGAGTGGGCGGTTGATTGGAACCTTCTCCGGGCTGCATCCAGATACTGGGATTGCGAGAGGCATGTCTTTACCCTCTCGTATAATGATCTTACGCCCACCATTGAGGAGTTCCGAGCACTGACTGGAGGAGCTGAGCTTAGAGATGCAGTCTTTCCCCGAGATCCGCGGCCTTTGGCTGAGCAGTTGGCCGATTTCTTAGGATTTCACCCCGAGCAGGTGACTGATCTGATTCTTGACCTGTCCTTTGTTGACCTGGCCCAGATAGAGCGATTGGCTGTATCGCATCCGGGGCTGTTTGACCCATCCACAGCCATGGATATTTTTATGCTGATTATGATTTCCCTGTACTGCTTTTGTGAGTATGACGGGGTATGTTCTGGTTTACTGCTGGGAGTTGTTAGACAGATGCGGGGCTCTCGAGGTACCACACTGACTGAGATCCGACTCGGGCAGGGAGAGAGAGACATAGTTCCCATTCTGCTGGCAGAGACGTATCATGGGATGGACCGACTAGCTGGAGGGTCGGTGCATATGGGACGTGGCAGCCCCAGTCTCTTGTCATTGTGGCTCTTTGAGTGATTGAGGCTCATCTCCCCATTACCTGTTGGGCAGACTGCAGCACCTTGGGTCACACAGCAGAGGCGAGTGGCTCCGGAGGCTTCACAGGAGAGTTGGCAGAGGCGATTGGCCAGGTATACTACCACTGATATCCAGTACTGGGTTCCTGGATGGAGGCTTGAGACCATGAGCGGTAGGCAGGATGACTCTGTTATAGTGAGGCTGCCGGGATTGCGCTTCTCATCATTTAACATTCCCTTGCTTGTTTAGAGGCAGTATGGATACCCACAGCAGGCTGTTGATGGGTTCAGAGAACAGATGGCCCGGGATACCGTTCCTCTTGACATGACTGATGTCCAGACTCTCAGGTTCTTTGCCAGGGCTTTTTCAGGGGCCGCTTTTCCTGCTCACACACTGATACGAAAAACCTGGGGAATCACATATCTGTCCACCATGTATCTCATTTGGTATGGGGAGCAGATGGGACCAGTTCAGCACACCATTGAAGCATACTGCCGAGGGATCCGAGGAGGAGACCAATCTAGCTTGGAGCTACGCGATGCTGAGGCACAGGCTGACCCCGACAACGTGACTGATGATTCGGCAGCGGATTTTGAGAGACTCGTAGAGAGGAGAGCCAAGATGAGGGACGACCCTGAAGTTATGACTCGGAGGACAGCTCTGAGAGAGGAGAGAGCTGCCCAGGCGGCGCTGAGAGCTGCCGGATTGGTTGACTTACCGACTCGTATTATTCCTGAGCCGGGACGACGGGAGACAGAAATGTTCGGGATAGCTAAGCCAAAGACCTCCCGAGGACCGAGGAAGAGGAAGAGGAAGAAGAAGGGTGCTAGTTCGGGAGTGGGAACGAGCGACTAGGATTAGGTGACCTATTCTTGTATCCTTTATTTGCCGACACAGACAATTTAGATGTACCTTTTAAAAGATATTATTTTGCTAATGTTAATGAGTCGAGAGTAAACCGTGCTTGAACTCATCAATAAATGTATTAATGTGATGAAAGTTGAAATTACTTCAGAACTTAATCAAGACACATTTTGGTAATCACAAATACAACTGTTGACAAGATTTGGAGATTTTTATGATTTTTAGACCGAACCGCGAACGGCTGCCTACGTTCCCCTTTTACAGATTGGACTAAGGGGCTCAGGTCTCCGTAGTTCGACCCAATTAACTTTGTGTTTAAGAAAGGGATAGATAGAAGGGGGACAAATGGTGCAACCCTGTTTTTTACCTAGACCGCCCGTTTTTAGAGTTTTTAGCCTAGTTGGGTATATTCTTTTAGCACCGAGCGCGCCCTTTGTTTTGCACGGACTGCCTTTTGAGAGGTTTTTATTCTCGTCTGGGTACATTATTTTCGCGCTTTTGTTTTGTTTTTTTTATTATTTCTCTCTTTTATTTATAGAGGGGGAGACTCGATTCAGACGTAATAGCGGCGCAGTTTATCGCCGTTCACCGGGTGCATGAAGGGATTACCATCCAAATCTGTCAACTTCATTGCTCCGCCAGTGAAGATCTCTTTTACCAGATACGGGCCTACCCAGATTGGAGCCCACTTGCCCAAAGGACTGAATTGATTCGGCGGCTTTTCTTTTAGGACCAAATCGCCCACTTTGATGTCGCGGGTATGTACCTTCTTGTCAAAGGCCCTAGCCATGCGCTTCTGATAAGCCCGGATGTGCTCCATTGCCTTAAGCCTTCGCTCGTCCAGGAGAGCTAACTCGTCATGTCGACTCTGAAGCCATTCTATTTCGTTGACCTCATTTTCAAGAAGAACCCGTAGAGAGGGTATTTCTAACTCGATGGGCAAAACAGCATCCATCCTATATGTCAAAGTGAACGGGGTTTCCCCGGTGGCTGTTCTTACTGAAGTACGGTAGCCCCAAAGCGCTAAGTGAAGCTTCTCAGGCCAATCCCGGCTCCTTTCAGCCATCTTCCGGATGATCCTTTCTAGATTCTTGTTTGCGGCCTCGACAGCACCATTGGTTTGAGGGCGATAAGGGGATGATTTGTGTCGCTTGATTCTGAATTCTGCGAACAGTTTATCGGTGTGCCCCTCGAAGTGTGACCCGTTGTCTGAGATAATCTCATTTGGGACTCCATATCGGCAATGCACGTTTTCTTTATGAAACGGGCCACCTTTTTGGAGTTGAGAACTTTGTAGGACGCTGCTTCAACCCACTTGGTGAAGTAATCTACAGCGACCAACACGAACTCGTGCCCGTTGCTGCCGGCAGGAGTTACCTTCCCAATAACGTCGATCCCCCAAGTTGCGAATGGCCAAGGAGTGCTCATGCAGTAGAGATCATGGGGAGGTATATGGTTGAGATTGGAGAATCGCTGACACTTATCGCAGGTTCGCACAAACTGAATGCGCCGCTTTCCATGGAGATCCAATAATAACCCATCCTGAGTATGCTGAACATCAAGGCTCAGGCGTTCATATGTGGTCCGCATGCGCCACCATGGACTTCTTCCATGACCTTTCTGGCTTTAGACTTGCTGATGCAGAGTAGAAGTGGGCCTCGGTGCCTTTTCTTCCATAGGTCATCTCCCAGAATAACGTACTGTGCAGACAACCTTTTCAAAGCTTGTAAACTTTTGGCGCGGAGACCTTCTTTTAGTCTACCATCCTCTTCCGTCGGGAACGAGGCTTTGACATGCTTAAGGTACTGAAATATCTGACTGTACCACAAGTCATCGACCTTTTCTAGCTCAATCTGGCAACAGTAGGCGGGGTTCTCGCGCCTCCCAACCCTGAATGGTTTTACCGATTTTCCCTCTGGAATTTCCACCAAAGAGGCCAAAGTAGCCAGGGCATCCGCAAACCTGTTCTTGTCCCGGGGTAGGTAGTGAAACGTGACCTCCTTGAATTGGTCGATCAGGTCCTCCATGTAAGCATAGTACATTTGCAAGTACTGGTCCACGGTTCTCCACTTATTGGATACCTGATTGATGATTAGCTGAGAGTCTCCGTACACCTCCAGCTTTTCGACGTTTCGTTCCAAGGCTGCCTCGAGGCCGGCTATGCAAGCTTCATATTCCGCGGCGTTGTTAGTAGCTGGGAAATTCAACTTGATAGCGATGGGGGTGTGGACATCCTCTGGATCAACCAACACCATGCCGATACCATTGCCTCTTTTATTGGCGGCACCGTCGAAGAACAACTGCCAACGGTCCGTTCCCTCTATCATGAAAATTCCATCGTCTGGAAACTGGGGTTCGAGCTCGGGCGTTTCTGAGCTTGGGAAATCTGCCAAATGATCCGACAGAGCTTGGCCTTTGATTGCCTTGCGGGTTACGAACTTGATATCGAATTCGGCTAGGAAGAATGACCATTTCGCCAGTCTTGACGACAGAGAAGCCTTTCCGAATAGGCACTTGATGGGATCCATCTTTGACACTAGGTGCACTGTGTGCGCTAAGAGGTAGTGTCTCAGTTTTCCGACCACCCATACCAAAGCTGCACGGTGTTTTTTCTAAAGCCGAGTAGTTCAATTCTCGCCCCGAAGCTTCCTACCGACGAAGTATATGGCATTTTCCACCTTTGAATCTGGCTTTTCTTGTGCGAGCATGGCTCCGATAGCTGTGACTGTAACTGTCAAATATAGTAACAAGGGCTTGTCCTTATGTGGAGGACACAAGATTGGGGGATGGACCAAATAGGCCTTGATCGTCTAGAAGGCGGTTTGACACTGTTCGTTCCACTCAACCTCCTGATTCTTTCTGAGCAGCTTGAAGATCGGCTCGCAGATAGAGGTTAGCTGATGGATGAATCGGCTAATATATTGTAGACGGCCCATGAAAGCCTTCACCTCTGTGACTGTTGTTGGTGGCTTCATCTCCATGATGGCTTTGATATTTCTTGGATCGGCTTCAATTCCTCGTTCTGTGACCATGTATCCCAGAACCTTTCCTCGGACCACGCCGAAAGTGCACTTTGCTGGGTTTAACCTCATCTCATGCTCCCGCAGCCGGTTGAAGAACTTCCTCAGGTCGATCAGATGTTGACCTTCTGATCCCTTGGAGTGAATAATTATATCATCAACGTAGACCTCGACCTCCTTGTGGATCATGTCATGGAAAAGTGCAGTGACTGCTCGCTGGTAAGTGGCGCCGGCATTCTTCAGTCCGAAGGGCATAACCGTATAAGAGAAGGTTTCCCATGGGCTGGTGAAGGCAGTCTTTTCCTGATCTTCTTCGGCAACTTTAATCTAATTGTAACCCGCAAAACCATCCATGAATGATTTGACTTCGTAACTGGCAGTAGTGTCCACCAACAGATCGATATTGGGCAAGGGAAAATCGTCCTTCGGGCTAGCCTTGTTTAGGTCTCTGAAGTCCACGCAAACCCTGACTTTGCCATTTGACTTGGTAACCGTTACTATGTTGGTCAACCACTTGGGGTATTTGACCACTCTGATGAAACCCACTCTGAGCAGCTTCTTTATTTCTTCTTTGACCTGGAGGGACCATTCTGGCTTGATCCGGCGAAGTTTCTGTTTGACTGGCCTGGCTTTTGGGTCCAGGGGGATTCGGTGCTCAACAGTTGAAGTACCCAACCCGGGCATGTCTTTGTAGGACCAGGCAAATACGTCCACATATTCCTTGAGTAGATCAATGAGGGCTCCCCGTTCTTCCCCGGTGAAGAAAATGCCAATCTGTGTCTCTTTGGGCTCTTCAGTAGTTCCCAAATTCACTGTAGTTAATACCTCATCGGCAGCTTGGGCCCGATTGTTGTCTCGGTCAAAAACCTGCTTTATATTATCATTTAAAAAGTTTTCATCTAAAAGGTCTGTGTCTTCTTCAAATGAATCATTATTAACCACTTTTAAGTCATTAAGATTTGTCTTAGTTAACTTATCATTTGTTAAGGTGGCAATTAAGGGATACGCAGAAAGGTCAACCATTTCATTCAATGCAAAAGGGAAGACAGAGTTAAAGACACGGCGATGATCATCAGTCGTGAGAGTATCAGACCTATCTAGAGACTCAAACTTGATAACAAAAGACTCTGAGGACTGGGATTCGGAAATCCTTGACTGACTCTTGACCCTACTCTACTTATTTGACTCGAAGCTTTTGACACGGGTTGGACTTTTGCTTGCTCTTGCTGTTGTTTTTCAGAAGACTGGAGACTTCAGGCTGACCGGGGAACTCGTCGGAAATCAGTGGCAAGCCGGTATTCTGAAAAGATGGTGCGGGGAGTTAGAGAAACCTGATGCAGTCCCTTGGTTAGTTCGTTCATGATAGACGGACTCATTGGCTGAGGGGTTTGGCTCATCTTGTCAATACCCTGCGGATAAGTCAGCTCCTCTTTACTGATCAGAACCTTATCTGTGTGGCCAAAAGGAGGGTTAACCTGGATGATGTTGACGAAGTTTGCTTCGGGAGATACCTTGGTTCCGCCTTGGTTGACTCTGCATTCCATTGGAGCCTCATGTTTTGCTTTCAATTCAGCCGGCTTCTTGTCAGACTTCGCAGTGGTGTAAGTACTCCAATTTGAGTTGTTAGTATTCTCGTTAGAAAATTAACGAGAGTTATAACATTCCTAACATTCCTAACTTTTTTAACAAAGCAAGGGCAAAGTGGGCATTGTTATTTAAGGTTAAGCCTACAAAAGAATCTCAAAAAGCAAAAGAATTAAGAAAATCCCGAATTGGTAAGTTGAAAAACACAGCCAGTTTGAATTTTCAAAAAAATATTCTTTGTGTCCAAAGCCTGCAGCTGCATTTAATGAACAAGGCATTGCGCAGAACCATCCGCGCGGATGGTTATGAAGTTTTCAGAGGGCTATAAATTGAGCCCTCCAGTCTCAGAAAAAAGAGAGAAAAAACATTTTTCACAACTTGAAATAGCCCGGATCCGAATAGGCTTCGCAGCTGTAAGTACCCAAATCTGGCTCATGCCTTCCGGTTAATTTTTCCGGCAATTCCGGTAATTTTTCCGGTAATTCCTCGGACTTTCCTACGCCTCCGAATAATTTCGTAAATGTTCCAAGCCTTTTAAGGGCTGAAGGGAATGCTTGGTAATTAAGAAACACGTTTTTCTTAATTCCAAAACCCTTCTAGAAGACTGCCACCTTGCATGTTTCTAGAAGGGACTGGAAGTGGCTACTTATGTCGTGCGACATAATAGGCCATGAAAAACTTCTAGAAGGTTGCCACCTTGCATGTTTCTAGAAGAATCTGGAAGTGGCTACTTATGTCGTGTGACATAATAGGCCATGAAAAGTTCTAGAAGGTTGCCACCTTGCATGTTTCTAGAAGGAAAGCAGTTATGGCTTGTTATGTCGTGCGACATAACAAGCCCACGCAGCGACTCTATAAATAGAGGCCTTCACCTCTCATTTTAGACACACCTCTTCCACCCCTCGCCTCCCCTCTATAGGGAATACGCCCAGAAGCCATCTCTTTTCTCACATACCCCCCAAATCACCCCAATCCTCTCAAATAAATTCTACACACACTTCCCACACACACACACTTCATATATACATCAAGAATCAAGGAATTCTCACGGTTTCAAGGCTGGACATCAACTACGGAGGAGGACGCTAGAAGGATCTTATATCTAACTTGATATAGGAGTTGTGGATCTTCAAGGGTAACGAGTTTCTACCCTTTTCCACTCTCTATTTTCATTCAAATGTGAAATCTCTATGCTAAATGCATTTATAATGTAGTATTCTGATTAAAGTTGCATACTTTATGTTATATTACCCAGATCCACATTTTATTTCATTGCATTTCATATAAAAGCTCCGGTTTAACTTGGTTTTGCATGAACACTCAAGATGAGTGTGGATCCCTCATATCCACACCCTTTTGAAGTGTTCATTATCAATAAACATGCTCTCTGAGATTTGTTTGTGAAGTAACTTGACCATTTTGGTGCCTTGTTACCTCTGCAAATCTCGCTTGTTTAGGCTTCGCAAAATGGCTTGTTATGTCACGCGACATAGGCAGCCTATGTCACGCGACATAAGTAGCCGCTTGCAGTATTCCTTATCTTTTCACCGCAATCCGATGTTTTCCTTTTCTAATGCATCAATCTCGCATTTAAACTAAAACATTTGCATACGGCAAAGATCATTTGCATTAAAAGGATATCTTTTTCACCAAAATGACATCTTTGCTTTAATGGTGCATCCTTTGCACTAAAAAAAACCCTTTTCACATTAAAGATTCACTCTTTGCATTCAAAAACTCATTTTCATACTCAAAATGCATACTTTGCATTAAAGAATCATTCTTTTCCATTTTCATACATCATTTATGCATTAAATACTATTTTCCAACATAAAAATGCATTCTTTACATAAAAATCATTTCTTTACACAAAAAGCATCCCTTGCAATCAAAAGACATTCTTTACACCAAAAATGTCATCTTTTCACTAAAAGTATCATTTTTATCATGCATTCCCCCATGTCCCCATTAGTAACCTTGGAACGGACCGGTGTAAAAGATCATATCTTTACATCGTTCCTTCCATTAAAGGTCCCATATTTCTTTAGATAGGGACAACCTTGAACCCTATATCTCCCATTATCGCTTAAGAAAGAGTATGAAGCATCTATACGAGCTCGACCGTCTTAAAGCGTAGGATTGATGGGCTAAGGACCCTCCTTTTCTAAAGAACCTCATCTTTGACTATAAAGAGAGTCATCCTCTCGATCACGCAAGTCCCGAGGGTCCCGAGGTTAAAATGCGATGATCACAAGTCATAAGATGAGGACGGGATCATAATCCCGAATACATAAAATCCAAGAAATCCCGAGCGACAACCAATAAATGGTTTGTACGTCCGGAAGACAACTTGGGACATTCCCCCCCCCCTTTTTTTTCTCAAACACATGCACACAAGAAAGCACGCAAGCAAGCACGATTACTGAACTCTTGGGAGACTTGCTCCGGCAAGGCACTTTGGGTGAACGCCAAACGTTCTTCCCAAGGGGTAACTTAACCTCCGAACCCAAGTAAAAACCTTTTTTTCAAAGTTTTGAGGTAATCAAAATGGCGTGGCGACTCCGTTTTTCAAATTAAACCGGATGTCTTCAAACTCGCGTGAATCCAACATGAATTTGGGCACACATTCACAGTTTGGCGACTCCGCTGGGGACAATCCCAAAGGAGAAAAGCTTTTATTTTCAAAACAAAAAATCGATACTCGGTATATATAGGTGGAAACCACTTACCCTTCCTGTACACTCCCTGATGTGGGAGTTGGGATAACCGGTGGTTTAACAATCCCACGTACCAGTATCCCTTTTTGAAAAAAAAATTTGAAAAAAAAAATAAAAGAAAGCTTTTCCCTTTGAGCGGGTTAGACTCCCGTCGCTGATTTCATTAATCGTGCTTGCTTTCTTTACCTTGCATTGCATCATTTGCATCTAGGAATCTGTGCATACTTTGAACGGGAAACAACCCGAAAAATAGCAAAGGAGTGGAACCTGGAAAATTGATTCATGCAACAGACGGCTCAATCCTCCTTGGATTCTGACCGGGCGACCTCAGTGGCAATTCCACCAGGAAAAATCATGGTTAATCTGGCAGTCCTAGCAGCTTGGGGCTACTCAGCTTCATGACTGACTGGGGCTCCCAGAAAATTTATGTGCTTACGTGTTGCATTCTCCCCGTCCCGAAAATCATTCCTTTAAAACACATTCATGAAAATCTCTGTTTTAACTCAAAAAGGAACTTTTTAGGAGACCGTACACTACGCGCACCTGATATATCCTGTACACTTTGCACGCACGTCCTTCAAACCCGAGGGTGGTTCCAGCTGCAGTCACGGACAGCCTTACGATGCTCCCGGGCGCGCACGGAATCATCCCAACCTCCCCATGGCAGCCAGTGTCGACCAATGCACAGTCCGTGTCACACGTTTCAAAAAACCGTGACTTTTGGTTGGTTTTTGGTCTAGTCCGTGTCATATAGCCTAGTTGCATACCCTCGTAAAGGTCAAACCTTAGTTCATAACGGAAGAAGAACTCTGCCAAAATTCCGACAAGGAAAAATTGGCGAGATCTCGACTCCGACATTAACTATTGACCTTGACCTACACGGAATGCGTAAGAGTCAAGACCGAGTCTTTGCCAACAAATCAAAAGATCTTTCGCTCAAGCGAAGCTCTGCTAAAATTCCGACAAGGAAAAATTGGCGAGATCTTGACCCGGCATTGACTTCGATTCTAACTCACGCCCGGCGTATGCAACGAAGTTCAATGTGACACTGTGTCATCCGGCTTTTTACCGCCCGACCCATGCCTATTATTCTCTCGGACATTACCGAAAGTCAGAAACCGTCATTCGCTCAAGCGAAACTCTGCCAAAGATCCGTCAAGGCGTAGAGACGAGACTTTCCCGTATTGCCTTGACTATAATCCGCATCGCTAGTGCGTTGAAAGGTCCTATGACCCGCTAGACCCGATAGGAGCGTTCTTTACTCTGGTCGGTGGGATCCGCGTGCCCTATAGGACCCTCGCCCGGGCCGCTCCACCCCGGGAGGTCGAAATACAGTGGAATACGAGGGGCTTATAGACGTAGTGACGGAACCCACCGATTTCAGATCTAGAGTAGTTGCGAAAAAGAAGGGCAAACCCCCTTTTCCAACCAAATAGAAATAAATAAAAGACATTGTTTTAAGTAAATTTGAACAATTAATGTAATCATAATTGCATTTTCCTATCTCTGATACCCCTAATCGAGACCTCCTCGGTCCGATTTCCGATTTTCTATCTCGACCTTTCACGGTCAAATCTCTAATCGAGACCTCCTCGGTCCGATCTCCGATTTTCTATTCCGACCTTTCATGGTCAAATCCCTAATCGAGACCTCCTCGGTCCGATCTCCGATTTTCTATTCCGACCTTTCATGGTCAAATCCCTAATCGAGATCTCCTCGGTCCGATTTCTGATTTTCTATTCCGACCTTTCATGGTCAAACCCTAATCGAGACCTCCTCGGTCCGATTTCCGATTTTCTATTCCGGCCTTTCATGGTCATATTCCTAATTGAGACCTCCTCGGTCCAATTTCCGATTTCCCATCTCGACCTTTCATGGTCAAATCCTTAATCGAGACCTCCTCGGTCCGATCTCCAAATTTCAATCTTGACCTTTCAAGGTCTCATCTTTTCCGATCAATTAGGATTAGGAGAAAATGTGTTTTGAGTAAAAAACTTAAGCGATAAGTGCATGTTACTTGAGCCTTTAGCCTAAACACTTACCTCCAAGTCTAAATCTTACCTACCTTACCTATCCCCGAGCCTAAACCTTGCCCGTCCCTTTCCCGCAGCGAGAAAGAAGTGGGCTAGAATACTGGGTCGCCGGCTTTTCGTAAAACCTTAGGTTCGCAGTTCATCGGCTCGTAGAGTCGAATGGCGTATTTGACAGTAAACAAATGAGGGTGCAAGAAATCGATGTTTAGGAAGGAAGAGTTAGTCCCGGCTTTGGAAAATGCCCAGAAGGTTCATGAAGAGCATGTCATTGCTCATCGGTGCTCTTCGCCGCAATGGAGTTCAAGTAACAGCTTGAGTCTAACGGTTCTCTCGGTAGTGGTCGAAGATGAGACTCCGTAAGTAGCCATCTCGCCTCCCCTAGCCTATAACCAATACCTTCCTCCATCCACATATGATCCCTTGCCAAGGACCACTTCTCCTCGGCCCTTTCCAACATCCCAGCTCATCGTGGCCCCATTGCCCTCGGCTCCTCGTAACGGATTGGGCTTCACCCCACCCGTCTCTCATTTTCGCAATACCGCGCTTATGCTCCAACCTCACATAATCAGCTTGAGATATGTGGCTATGTTCTCAAGCCCCTATACTCGCCTCGAATGCGATCATGAGTTGCCAAAGGATGATCCGAGTTTTCGCTTGTCACCTACCGGACTTAATGAATTCAGCCGTCGGCTTGCTACTACAAGTCCTGTTGGCTCCGGTAACCCGAGAGTCCCCGTTGACCCCCATGTGGTAATATTGATGGAACAAGTACAACAGATGCAAGAGAAGCTTGACCTCATGATGAGTATCAATACTCCCTTGACCCAAGATGTCGAGCCAAGCAAGGAAATGATTCCACCAAGTGTAACCCAATGCCACCGGCACTAAGCAAAGAACCGCACTGCTCAAGACCGCCCTCACAAAGAAAAGGGTGTCGTAGCTTCCTTCAAACCCAAATTCAACAGTGGAACCAATTGGACGGTGAAGATCAAAGTCTTGAGAACAACAAGGTTTCCCAAAAACCTCGCTCCTTTCACTTTGACGATGCGGATATGCCTTTAAGCAAGATTCGAAGAGCTAATGAAAGAAAAACTCATAAAGCCACCGGAAAATTGGAAGCCCAGAACCACAATGCTCGCTTGGATGAGTCTAAGCATTGTCTTTTCCATCAATACCCCGGACACGACACCGATGATTGCACCTATTTGAGGTATGAGATCCGTGGTTGATAGAAGATGGGAAGCTCGAGAACCTCCATGGGCCAAAAACAGAAAGCTATGGTAAGAGGTCGATTCGGGAAGTGGAAGGTCGAAACGTCGGCTGATAATTTTGGGATGCCCATGAGCAAAGTTTTCGATGATTTGATGAAACGAGGCCTTCTCACACCTCTCGAGAATTATAAGCCAAGAAACCCCAAGTAGAGTTGACAGACCAAGTTCTGCGAGTACCACAAGCATTTTGGGCATGTGACATACAAGTGTGTGGGTCTCGAAGAAAGAAATTCAAGTGGGCCGATCTACGAAGGAAAGCTCAAGGTACCCGGGCACCCAACCCGCGAAGAGTAGCTAGACTAGGGTCTACCTATCCTTAAGTAAAAAAAAAAAAAAAAAAAAAAAAAAAAAATAGTCTCTCAGTCAACCTTCGTAGGTTTTAGTACTTTTCTCTTTCAATCAAGTCCTCTACGGACATTGTATTTAATCTTCAATTTTCTATAAAAGAGTCTTCTTCTTTTCTTGCTAGACTTAAGACATTATTTGCACACCTACATTACATTCAATGAAATGGTTTTATTTTATATGATCACTTGCATTGCTCAACAAATAATCTCTTGAAATAATTAACATTCTGATTAATCTGTGAGAAAGTCAACTAATGCCATCAAGCCATACACTTTCCTCACCCCATAAAAGGCCTTCATCAAGCCATACACTTTCCTCACCCCGCAAAAGGCCTTCATCAAAGCCATACACTTTCCCAAACCATGTCCTCCCCATCACCTTGACCAAGTCAACAACGACGGCATCATCAAGGGACAAAGAAAAGGCCACTCGCCTTCAAAAGATTGATCCCGTGTCGGCAACAACCTCAAGGGTATCAAGAATGTTCAAGCAGGCTCGCCTTGGTCCTCTGGGTGCTTTAGAAAATAAAAAATGTGTAGTGCAAAAAGAGTAATACCTACTAGGCCGAAAATCCCGTAAAAGGGCGCCTAGGCAAAAACAGGGTTGCACATATATAAAAAAAAATCTTAGTGCAAAAAAAGAGTAATGCCCAATTAGGCCGAAAATCCCAAAAAAGGACAGCCTAGGCAAAAACAGGTTGCACATAAAAAAAAAAAAAAAGGGCCAAGGACCCAAAGACCGCCCATTAAAAAGCTTGACGGAAAGGCAAGATCAAAGCTCAGTAGAATGAAAGTTGTCGATCGGGCGGTCGAAGCAAAGTCGAAGCATTTCATAAGCCTCAGTAGATCCTTTCTCCCCAATGAAAGAGGAAGCAATTGAAGCGCCCGTCCAAAAATGACTTGGTCAAGGAATCATCCCGAGGCCCAAGCCTCACCATCCAATCTTTTCATCCGAGCCTTTTCGCTAAAAGGAACCACAAATCCCATTTCCCCAAACACAGTCCGGCCAAAGCCGAACTACGGCGACCTGAGCTCCTCACAATGAGGGGAACGTAGGCAACCAGCAATGGTCCGGTCATAAACATATCCAAATTTCCGAAAACCCGGTCTCATCAAATGACCTTTCCCATAAACACACAAATCCCAGAAAACCCGGTCTCATCAAAGACCTTCCTATACACAAAACCTTTCTTTCACACCCAGCCAACCTTGATCCGCGACATTGGTTGACTTTCTCCTCATGATTAAAATGAATGTTCTTCTTCATATCGAGATTAATGGTTGAATAACCCGAACATCAATAAAGGGTTTTAAGCAATCTTGTGATCGTTGTAAATAAAACAAGTTTTCAGATGTCTTGACAAGTCTTCTCTTTCTACATCTTAGGAAAAATAGTGCTAAACACTGATTTTCTGTCAGCAGGAGCTTCCATACACTTTTACAAACCCTTCTACGCTTATACTCTCCCAAAAGAGTCAAACCCAAAGCGAGTTTTGTGCCTACATCGAATAAGGCCATCGGAATAATACAAGATCGGGATCTATTCCCACCTTTCGAAAAATATGCCCCTGCATGTATAAATTTCTAAGAATATTTTCTTTCACATTTCCTTTAGGTTGACTGATTGACTAAAGAAAATATAAAAAAAAAAATAAAAAAAAAGAGAGAGAGAGAGAAGTATAGGTTTTCCCTTTTCTGCTACAATTCGCATTAGGGCTGCCTTGACACTCTTCGAGTTTGGGGCTTTGCCAAGCCATTTCCTTAGACTGGGGCTTCTTTAGCCATTTTTGGGGTCCGCCTCAGGTTCCTCGCCCATAAGATGGATCCAGTCTTGGTCAGATCAACCTCAGGATCAATTTTACAGCACCAATCATATTGGGATCTTCTCCTTAGACCGGGGCTTCACCAAGACCTCGCCTACTCAGTTTGTCCAGCCGGGGCTTTGCCACCAGAGTTTTGCCAATGAAAGGATCTTTCCTTACTTCAACAAGATATGGGGCTTTTGCAGAGAGTATTTCCTTAGACCGGGGCTTCGATAAGTTGCATCCATCCCTAGAAGAGAGGATTGGTCACTTCGACATCTGTCAGCATCAGCTTCAAGCGCCAGAGTTTAAGAAAAGGACCTTAATCAAGACCCGAGGTTTAAACCCATTCTCAGCCCAAGAAGGAATTCTAGTCCACGTTGACAACATCTCAAAGAATAATGCTAGCTTCGCTCCGCACCCAAGGGATACGACCCCACCCGCTTGAAACCCGTCTTAAACAATTCCCAAATACATTCCATATGTATATCCGCATCTACCCTACCATGTTTCCAAGAAAAAAAAATCACCCCTAGGCCCAAAGTAACGTGCCAATTGCTAATGATAACGTTTTCTCCCAAAAGTGCCTCCGTTACTTCCGTCATAACGAGATAACGCCAGGCGACAGTTTCCTAATTGTCAAAACCTCAAGGATCCTAGACATCGTTCCTAACTGTCTAGATGAGGATTCTGAACTACGATCAAGACTTAATTCCTCCGGGATACGTAGGTAGCCTTTCATAAAGGTTCAGCCATCCGACCACGTTGGTCATCTTTTCCTTTCTCCATTCTTCAATAAAAGTCTAGCTATCTCGACCACATTGGTCACCTCTTTTGATTTGGCACATTCCTAGTAGGATCAGCTTGTTTGACCTCCTAGGTCACCCCGTTTCCATCCTTATAGGGAGGGACTAATATCTCTTTGCCATTGTCCCAAGGAGGCTGTAGGTGACCTCTTTGGTCACCCAATTCCAACCTCGTGTCTCGCAATTCCATTCCGGGCCCAAAGGCAATGAAAAGCACAGCCAAAGCTTACTATGTCGCGCGACATAACAAGCCATGTCGTGCGACATAACAAGCCACATCGTACATCGACATCGCCAGCATCCCCGTTTTCCCTGTGGCAATCCCCGACATGTCAAAAGCCGCAAATACCATTCATACACTTCTCAAATGCATAGGGAAGGGTCCTTTACTCCATGTACACCCATCGCATTCATATTCAAGCCAAAAATCCATTCAAATCATTCATATTCAAGCCAAATACCATACCATTGTCATTTCATAAGTGCGTGCAACAAAAGGCTAACAATGTACGTACAAAATGAAATAGGCCAAGTCCAAAAGATGTGCATAGCAAAAATAAATGACATGTTTTCCCTAAAAGGGTACAATAGCCAAAAAGTCATAAATGTCTAGGGGGAAGGGGGCTACTTCCGAGCCCTCTCCATCATCCTCTCTCCCTCATCTCCATCCTCGTCGTCATCCTCGCCTCCTCTCGGCCCATCGTCAGATCGTCCGAAGGTGCCTCGTAAGCTATGGTCCCCGTGCGATAATAGTCGTCAAGCTCCGTGATAACGACCGAGTCAAGCTCGTAGTCCGTGGCCGTCTCGCTCCACCATCCCCATCCTCATCCTCATCATCATCATCATCAATCTCAATAGGGCCGTGAAGAGGCACATTTGGCCTCTTCATCCGAGGCCTCGGTCCACTAATACCCCCGCTAATGCCTCCGCCGGTGCTCGCGTCATCGTAACGGCTTTTCTTCCTTCTCTACTGGCCAGTGGAGAGATATCGACCGAACCCCGCGACCGACACCGATTCTTCCAAAAGCTCATACCTTTCTCGGAGCTTGCCAATCATGCCCACGCCACGGTATAAGCCCCGGTCAAATGTCTCGTAAGCTCGAGCCGAAACCGTTACAAGCGTGCATAAAAAGCGTCGTAATGCGCTTCTTGATAACAGAAGAGATGCAATCAATCCAAAAGACGTAAGGAGTAATACTTACAGATCTAGAACCTCGCGGAGCACCGTATGAGGGTGAGTCTCGCGACATATCAATATGGGCTCGCCTCTATGCGACCGCCACCCCGATAATCAATGAAAGTCGGGGCAAAGGAGGTCTAGCTACGTAGCCGCCGAGGGTCCCGCACTCGAGCACCATAACCAACCCCGGGTCTCGTGGGGACCGAAGATGTCTAGCCACGTACAAAGTATAGTCCCCTCCCGTGTGTAGAGATGTGCCGCCATGCCTACAATCGAGCATCTACATTCGCCAACCGGCGAGGCACACATCCTAGCCGGAGGATCATCGTGGATCCGAGCGTGCCTATTCGGCCCATGCTATCTATACACTCTCTCTCCTAGATACAAGGCGTCTCCGCACAAGCCCACTAGCAGCCTTGCGACACTCGTCAAGTGCGCAACATGATCCAAATCCAGTGTCATCGTAACGGCCACCCAGTGGGAACAAGCTCACCTACGTGGAATCCCTCTCGTGCATGTCGGGCCAGATCATGATACGAGGCCGTGATCCCGCACCTCGAACCTCCGGTGTCCGGTCTGCTTTCCCGGCATTCTTTGTCCACCGACGAAGAGCAGGTGAAAAGTGGTGGCAGGAAACTCATCCCGTATCCGCCACTCATAACAGCCTAAAGTACTCGAAGGCCCAAGCCTCGAAAAGGAGAAGAAGAAGTCAAAACAGGGAAAACAAGGGATATAATGAAATGCGCAAAAGAAAAGAGATCAAGGTGAGAGAATACCTCGAAAGCCGATTGAAAGCAGTGAAGTACTTCGCCTTCCCTACCGACGTCATCTAGGGCCAAATACATCTCGCCTAAGCCTCGCTCCCCTGTGACGTATTCCCGACAAGATCCTGTGCTCTCAAAAGCTCCAATAGTGAAACCAAGGCAGATGCGCTGTTAATGAACAAAGATGTCGGAAAAGCCCACCCATAAGAAAGCCCTCGCTAATCTCTCGGCTCTCACCCGCTCTCAACGGATCATCTACCACAATGTAGTCCCCGCTTCGCCCTCAATCAAGCCATGCAGCTCGCTCTAACTCATATCCATTCCCTTCTTGTTATGGGGAACGGCCAAGTAAGCCCATAAAATCGGCATCAACAATCGGCCGGGGCTCAGCTCCCGTGCAGCTCCTCTAGGTATAGCGGCTCATCTCGTAAAGGGCGCCCCGCGATGATCGCAAAATCCAATGGAGTGACCGTCGTCTCACCCCAAGAGAAGTGAAACGAATGTGTGGTCTCCCACCAATATTCTCTCGAAAGCCCTCACCAAATCCACACTCCTCCGAGTGTCTCCAATGGCCTTCGCCATCTCGAAGAATCGCCCTAGCCCAACAAAGATAAATCATGCCCTTAGCGAGTCTATATGCTCCTCGGCTACCCTAAGCAAGCTCGCCATAGCCTCGCCAATCGCCTCCGGAGAGCCACGGTGCGTAATTTCGCAAGAAAGCATGGCACAAGTATTAATATTTCGTGCTATTTCTTAAAATCATCTCAAGCAAAAAAAAAAATTAATAATAATAATAAGTCAAAATAGATCAAGGTATGGCATGCATTTATGCATTACACTTCCTAGGTCGGACTCTTGTTCACAGCCAATTCATATGAAATTCAAATGCAACAAAACTCGCTCAAATTGATTTCACAAATTGAAAAAAAATTCAAGAAACCCTAGGTTTCTTACCTCTTCCTTCTTCCCCGACATCCGGTATGCTCATCGAGCCGTGGGTAGAAATCTCCTCTTGGTGCTTCCGAAGAAACGGCCGTTGATTCCTTTGCACCCCTTTCTTCGAGTAGCTAAGTTAGCATGCCGAGTTCCCTTTTGGTCGTGTAGAGCCTAGGAGGCATTTTCCAATTGAAATCGAACTAAAAGTGTTTGATTTCTCTCGATTTCGCCGAATCTCCTCTCCAATGTTCGCTCTTCTCTTCTCACCGTCGCCTCCCTCTCAATTTCAAGCCTAATTAAATTTCAAATGGCGACCGTGCGTATTTTTAATAAATCTGTCCACGTGGCCTGTTATGTCGTGCGACATACTAAGCCCCCGTGGCCGATTTTTACCATTTTGCCCCCGAAGGCTCAATTTCACGATTTTGTCCCCCGTAGGCCTGCTTTTACCCTTTCGTGCCCTGGACCTTTCACTTGGGCATGCAATTTTCGTTATCTTTTAACCAAGATAACATCTTTTTCGTAAAATATCCCTTATCTCTTAAGCAATTAAGCTTTCTTCCCGCCGCTCCGTTAATTCCGTTATAACGGGATAACGCTAGGTGACAACCTCCGAATTGTCGAGTTCTTCTTAACTTAAGCTACCTCTGTCATGAATAGTGACGTATGCTTAAGTCATTCAAACTTTGGCAACCCATATCTCTGATTCGAAAGAGATTGAGACGTATGCTCAAGTCATTGGCAACCCATATCTCTGATTCGAAAGAGATTGAGACGTATGCTCAAGTTTTCCAAACTTTAGCTACCCATATCTCTGATTCGAAAGAGATTGAGAAGTATGCTCAAGTTTTTCAAACTTTAGCTACCCATATCTCTGATTCGAAAGAGATTGAGAAGTATGTTCAAGTTTTCCAAACTTTAGCTACCCATATCTCTGATTCGAAAGAGATTGAGAAGTATGCTCAAGTTTTCCAAACTTTAGATACCCATATCTCTGATTCGAAAGAGATTGAGAAGTATGCTCAAGTTTTCCAAACTTTAGCTACCCATATCTCTGATTCGAAAGAGATTGAGAAGTACGCTCAAGTTTTTCCAAACTTTAGATACCCATATCTCTGATTCGAAAGAGATTGAGAAGTATGCTCAAGTTTTCCAAACTTTAGATACCCATATCTCTGATTCGAAAGAGATTGAGAAGTATGCTCAAGTTTTCCAAACTTTAGATACCCATATCTCTTATTCGAAAGAGATTGAGGAGTACGCTCAAGTTTTTACAAACTTCTGTTACCCCTATCTCCTCGATAGTGACGTAATGCCTTGTAGCCTATTTTACAAATTTACCCCTGTGGCTCATTTTGTTTGCCATTGGCATTTTCAATTCTATTTTCAAATGATTAGGGTACGTCCCGTTTCTTTACAAAATTATCGGGTACGTCCCATTTCTTTTACAAAAAAATTATCGGGTACATCCCACTTTCTTTACAAAAATCATCGAGTCCTTCTTACTTCTTTACAAAATTTCGATCTCTCTCGCGATCTCCGTCATTCCAAGGTGGAAGAATGACATTTTGCTCTCTCTTTCGATCTCCGTCATTCCAAGGTGGAAGAATGACATTTCGATCTCTCTCGCGATCTCCGTCATTCCAAGGTGGGGGAATGACATTTCGATCTCTCGCGATCTCCGTCATTCCAAGGTGGAAGAATGACATTTCGCTCTCTTTTTCGATCTCCGATTATTCCAAGTTGAAGGAATAACATTTCGATCTAGTCAAAGCTCGAACTACGACCTGGCTTGATTCCCCCGGGATACGTAGGTAGCCTCCTGTAGGTTCAGCCAATTCCTCACATATGACGCCCCTTTCCCCAATGGATTCTCGAACTACGACCCGGCTTGATTCCTCCCGGGATACGTAGGTAGCCTTTCATGAAAGGTCCACCCACTCGACCAACTTAGTCACCCACATCTGTCTCGCATTTGCCGATTGATCCTTTTTCTATCGACAACCCCACTCGCCCGCAAGTGACGTTGCCGAGGGGCTTCGTAAGTACCCAAATCCGGCTCATGCCTTCCTGCTAATTTTTCCCAATTCCGGTAATTTTTCCGGTAATTCCTCGGACTTTCCTACAGTTCCGGAATAATTTCAGAAATGTTCCAAGCCTTTTAAGGGCTGAAGGGAATGCTTGGTAATTAAGAAACACGTTTTTCTTAATTCCAAAACCCTTCTAGAAGACTGCCACCTTGCATGTTTCTAGAAGGGACTGGAAGTGGCTACTTATGTCGTGCGACATAATAGGCCATGAAGAGTTCTAGAAGGTTGCCACCTTGCATGTTTCTAGAAGAATCTGGAAGTGGCTACTTATGTCGTGCGACATAATAGGCCATGAAAAGTTCTAGAAGGTTGCCACCTTGCATGTTTCTAGAAGGAAAGCAGTTATGGCTTGTTATGTCGTGCGACATAACAAGCCCATGCAGGCAGCCTATAAATAGAGGCCTTCACCTCTCATTTTAGACACACCTCTTCCACCCCTCAGTCCCCCTCTATAGGGAATACGCCCAGAAGCCTTCTCTTTTCTCACATACCCCCCCCCCAAATCACCCCAATCCTCTCAAATCAATTCTACACACACTTCCCACACACACACACTTCATATATACATCAAGAATCAAGGAATTCTCACGGTTTCAAGGCTGGACATCAACTCCGGAGGAGGACGCTAGAAGGCTCCTATATCTAACTTGATATAGGAGTTGTGGATCTTCAAGGGTAACGAGTTTCTACCCTTTTCCACTCTCTATTTTCATTCAAAATGTGAAATCTCTATGCTAAATGCATTTATAATGTAGTATTCTGATTAAAGTTGCATACTTTATGTTATATTACCCAGATCCACATTTTATTTCACTGCATTGCATATAAAAGCTCCGGTTTAACTTGGTTTTGCATGAACACTCAAGATGAGTGTGGATCCCTCATATCCACACCCTCTTGAAGTGTTCATTATCAATAAACATGCTCTCTGAGATTTGTTTGTGAAGTAACTTGACCATTTTGGTGCCTTGTTACCTCCGCAAATCTCAGCTTGTTTAGGCTTCGCAAATGGCTTGTTATGTCACGCGACATAGGCAGCTCTATGTCACGCGACATAAGTAGCCGCTTGCATTCCTTATCTTTTCAGCTGCAATCTGATGTTTTCCTTTTCTAATGCATCAATCTGCATTTAAACTAAAACATTTGCATACAGAGCAGCATCATTTGCATTAAAAGGATATCTTTTTCACCAAAATGACATCTTTGCTTTAATGGTGCATCCTTTGCACTAAAAAAACCCTTTTCACATTAAAGATGCACTCTTTGCATTCAAAAACTCATTTTCATACTCAAAATGCATACTTTGCATTAAAAAATCATTCTTTGCCATTTTCATACATCATTTATGCATTAAATACTATTTTCCAACATAAAAATGCATTCTTTACATAAAAATCTTTTCTTTGCACAAAAAGCATCCCTTGCAATCAAAAGACATTCTTTACACCAAAAATGTCATCTTTTCACTAAAAGTATCATTTTTTATCATGCATTCCCCCATGTCCCCATTAGCAACCTTGGAACGGACCGGTGTAAAAGTTCTCATCTTTGCATCGTTCCTTCCATTCAAGGTTCATTATTTCTTTAGATAGGGACAACCTTGAACCCTATATCTCCCATTATCGCTTAAGAAAGAGTATGAAGCCTCTATACGAGCTCGACCGTCTTAAAGCGTAGGATTGATGGGCTAAGGACCCTCCTTTTCTAAAGAACCTCATCTTTGACCAAAAGAGAGTCATTCTCTCGATCACGCAAGTCCCGAGGGTCCCGATGTTTAAAATGCGATGATCACAAGTCATAAGATGAGGACGGGATCATAATCCCAAATACATAAAATTCCAAGGAATCCCGAGCGACAACCAACAAATGGTTTGTACGTCCGGAAGACAACTTGGGACATTCCCCCTTTTTTTCTCAAACACATGCACACAAGAAAGCACGCAAGCAAGCACGATTAATGAAATCTTGGGAGACTTGCTCCGGCAAGGCACTTTGGGTGAACGCCAAACGTTCTTCCCAAGGGGTAACTTAACCTCCGAACCCAAGTAAAAACCTTTTTTTCAAAGTTTTGAGGTAATCAAAATGGCGTGGCGACTCCGTTTTTCAAATTAAACCGGATGTCTTCAAACTCGCGTGAATCCAACATGAATTTGGGCACACATTCACAGCATCCCCGGCATCTGGCAATCTTTCGCGTTGGAGCGGTTCGTTCTCGCCGTTTTGCTTTCGCATTTTGTAGAGTCGCCACGCCGTTTTTATTAAGCCCAAAACATTGAAAAAGGGCACGCTTAAAGATAATTTTAAACTCGTTTTTGTGTGATGAGATTTTGAGTTCGGAGGTCGATGATTCCTGGGAAGAGAATATTAGAATATTAGAGCTCACCCGAGTCGCCTCGTAAAACGAGTCTTTCTGGATACCCCTAATATCCTTTAAATGTGTGTGTGTGTGTGTGCTTTTAAAAATGCATGCCGTATCGGATGTCTACATTGTATGCTATGTATGGAAATGTATTGAAATAGTAATGGAAGGAAGCCTTACCAATGTTGGTTTGTGTCCGTCTCTCCGCCGAGGAATAGTGTTTGAGGCTCTGAGTAGCGTTCCTATGGACGGATTGCTTCGGGAGATGCCGATTGCTCCGCTGACGCAGTTTACGTGGAGTTGAGGCTGCAGGCTGCGCTCGGCGCAGGTTCAGCGTGCGTGGGGATCGTCGGGATCACTCTGCAGAGGGTTCGGCGTGCGCCAGGTGGCGGAGTCACTGGGCAGAGTTTCGGCGTGGTTTGGGATCGCCGGTTTGACTCTGAAAGAGCCGGACATCGTGGAAAGACTGTGCAAGGCCTCTGAGTACCACGAGGGGCCTCTTGAGTACCTCGGGCCAGCGCGGAGCGTCTCGGAGCGCTGGGAGGCTTTGAGCACCACGAGGGGGCTCAAGGCCTCGGAAGGATCCGAAAGGGGCCGGGAATGCCTCGAGAGGACTTAGAGGGGAGCCAAGGATAAGGGAGGAAGAGAGAAGAGGGAGGCGTGTCTCGAAAATGGGAGGGGAGCCCTCTATTTATAGTAGGAAAAATTGCAAAGAGGTCCGTACGCACCTCCCCGGTTATCCGTAATTTTGGTTTTCCTCGATTTGAGGGAATATGATGATGGTGAATATTCTGTAATTATGGTGTTCCCTATGCAATAAGGTCCGTGACGGACCATCTTGCATGCAAAAGAGGTCCGTACGGACCAACTAAGCATGAGGGTAATCATTTTCCCCGGGATTTGAGGGAATATTGTGGACTTTAAGAAGATTCAAGAATTATTAAAGCAAAGAGGTCCGT